>CM035117.1:97713192-98203970 GCA_020205555.1 Panax stipuleanatus | reverse complement strand
TTGTCACAAAAACGATTTTAAAAACTCTTTCAATTCTTTTTAATAAATCATTTAACACATATTCTTGATGTTACACTTTTAATTAATTAAATCTTAACATTCTAACTTAATTAATTAAAAGTTAACACTAATTAATCACATAAAATTGTCACATAATTATAATTACTCGCTAATTATAATTTCACCTAACACTCATCACATAACTCATCTAATTTAATTATCCCAATTAATTTAGAACTATAGCATAAAATTATTACGTCAATTAAATTAAATATTAAATATTTATTTAATTAATATATTACACTTAATTACATTACTCCATAAAAATCACATAATCTCAATAAATAATTCAATTAAAATATTTATTTAATTCAATAAATATTAAATTAACATTTAAATTCTCTTCACACCAAATCACATATTTCACAATATATATCACATATACATATACTCGTACTCGAACATCTTAAAATAAGAATTTTATTTATTAAATTCTCATTTATAAATTTTTAATAATCCGGGATGTCACAAACGCGATAGTCATGGGATTGCTCATTTTGATGCTAATCAAAATAGAACGAATTAATAGGACTTCTAATCACCTCTTTCTTTGACAATTCTAAAGATCCAACAAAACAATAAGAAGGTCTCCTTAAATGAAGTCTTGTGTGAGATGTACGCATCGTTTTGAACGCGATAGTCATGGGATTGCTCCTTTTGATGCTAATCAAACTAGAACGAAGTTATAGGACTCTTAATCACCTCTTTCTTTGACAATTTTAGAGAACCAATGAAACAATAAGAAAGTCTCCCTAAATGAAGATTTGTGTGAGATGTACGCATGGTTTTGATCGCAATAGTCATAAGTTTCTCCTTTTGACGCTAATCTAACTAGAACGAAGAAATACAACTCTTAATCACCTCTTTCTTTGTAAATTTGAAACAACTAAAGAAACAATATCAAGGTCTCCCTAAATGAATACTTGTGTGAGGTCTACGCATCGTTTTGGATGCGATAGTGATGGGATTGCTCCTTCTGATGCTAATTTTAACTAGAATGAAGTAATAGGACTCATAACCACCTATATTTTGAAAATTTGAGAGAACTAATGAAACAATAAGAAGGTTGTGTGAGATGTACAGATTGTTTTGAAGGCACTAGTGACAATATTGCCCCTTTTGATACTAATTAAACTAGAACGAAGTCATAGGACTCATAATCACATCTTTCTATAACAATTTGAAAGTACCAATGAAACAATAAAAAGGTTTCCCTAAATCAAGACTTGTGTAAAATGTACGCATCGTTTTTAACGCGAAATTCATGGGATTGCTCTTTTTGATGCTAATTAAATTAGAACGAAGTAATAGGACTCTTAATCACCTCTTTCTTTGACAATTTTAGAGAACCAATGAAACAATAAGAAGATCTCCTTAAATGAAGACTCGTATGTACACATCTTTTTGAATGTGATATTCATATGATTGCTACTTTTGATGCTAATCAAACAAGAACGAAGTTATAAGACTCTCGATCACCTTTTTCTTTGACAAATTTAGAGAACGAATCAAACAATAAGAAGGTCTCCTTAAATGAAGACTTGTGTGAGATGTACGCATAGTTTTGAATGCGATAGTCATAGGATTGCTAATTTTGGTGCTAATCAAACTAGAATAAATTTATTGGACTCCTAATCACCTCTTTCTTTGACAATTTTAGAAAACCAATGAAACAATAAGGTCTCCTTAAATGAAGACTTGTGTGTGATGTACATATGGTTTTGAACGCGATAGTCATGGGTTTCTCCTTTTGACGCTAATCAAACTAGAACGAAATAATACAACTCTTAATCACCTCTTTCTTCATAAATTTAAAACAACCAATGAAACAATATGATGGTCTCCCTAAATGAAAACTTGTGTGAGGTCTACGCATTGTTTTGGGCGCGATAGTGATAAAATTGCTCCTTTTGATGCTAATTTCATCTAGAACAAAGTAATAGGACTCATAATCACCAATATATTTTCATAATTTGAGAGAACTAGTGAAACAATAAGAGCGTCTCCCTAAATGTAGACTTATGTGAGATGTACGGATCGTTTTGAAGGCACTGGTGATAGGATTGCTCCTTTTGATGCTAATTAAACTAGAAAGAAGTCATAAGACTTATAATCACATCTTTCTTTGACAATTTTAGAGAACCAATGAAACAATAAGAAGGTCTCTCTGAATAAAGACTTGTGTGAGATGTACGCATCTTTTTTAACGCGATAGTCATGGGATTGTTACTTTTAATTCTAATTTCAACTAGAACGAAGTAATAGTACTCATAATCACCTATATTTTGACAATTTTAGAGAACTAATGAAACAATAAGAAGGTCTCCCTAAATGAAGAATTGTGTGGGATGTACGGATCATTTTGAAGGCGATAGTCATGGGATTGCTACTTTTGATGCTAATCAAACTAGAACGAAGTTATAGGACTCATAATCACATCTTTCTTTGACAATTTGAGAGAACGAATGAAACAGTAAGAAGGTCCCTAAATAAAGACTTGTGTGAGATGTACGCATCATTTTTAACGTGCTAGTCATGAGATTGCTCCTTTTGATGCTAATCAAATTAGAACGAAGTAATAGGACTTCTAATCACCTCTTTCTTTGACAATTCTAGAGAACCAATGAAATAATAAGAATGTCTCCTTAAATAAATATTTGTGTGAGATGTACGCATCGTTTTTAATGCGATAGTCATTGAATTGCTCTTTTTACTGCTAATCAAACTAGAACAAAGTTATAGGATTCCTAATCACCTCTTTATTTGATAATTTTAGGGGGCCAATAAAATAATAAAAATGTCTCTATAAATGAAGACTTATGTGAGATGTACGCATAGTTTTGAACGAGAAAGTCATGGTTTTTCCTTTTGACGCTAATCAAACTAACACGAAGTAATACAACTCCTAATCACCTCTTTCTTTGTAAATTTTAAACAACCATTAAAACAATATGAAGGTCTACCTAATGAAGACTTGTGTGAGATCTACACATCGTTTTGGATGCGATAATGATAGGATTGCTCCTTTTGAAGCTAATTTCAACTAGAACGTAGTAATAGGACTCATAATATCCTATATTTTGATAATTTGGAAGAACTAATGAAACAATAAGAAGGTCTCCCTAAATGAAGACTTGTGTGAGATGTACGGATCATTTTGAAGGCGATAGTCATGGGATTGCTACTTTTGATGCTAATCAAGCTTGAACGAAGTCATAAGACTCATAATCACATCAATCTTTGATAATTCGAGAGAACCAATGAATCAATAAGAAGGTCTCCCTAAATAAAGACTTGTGTGAGATGTACGCATCATTTTTAACGCAATAGTCATGGGATTGCTCATTTTGATGCTAATCAAAATAGAATAAATTAATAGGACTTCTAATCACCTTTTTCTTTGATAATTCTAGGGATCCAATAAAACAATAAGAAGGTCTCCTTAAATGAAGTCTTGTGTGAGATGCACGCATCGTTTTGAACGCGATAGTCACGGGATTGCTCCTTTTGATGCTAATCAAACTAGAATGAAGTTATAAGACTCTTAATCACCTCTTTCTTTGATAATTTTAGAAAACCAATGAAATAATAAGAAGGTCTCTCTAAATGAAGATTTGTGTGAGATGTACGCATGGTTTTGAACGCGATAGTCATGGGTTTCTCCTTTTGACGCTAATCAAACTATAACGAAGAAATACAACTCTTAATTACCTCTTTCTTTGTAAATTTGAAACAACCAATGAAATAATATGAAGGTCTCCCTAAATGAAGACTTTTCTTTTCTTTTCTTTTTTTTTTGATATTAAGGAGTTCCGACCCGCGGATCGACTAATCTCCCTAGCCCGATACCAGAGCGTTTTGTTACCCGTCTTACGACTTAGGGAGTACGTGGCCACCATGGGGCTTTTCGGCCTTAACTTTGTTGCAAGTGGGACTCGAACCTAGGATGTCTGGGTTTACGGCTCACCCCAGGACGAGATTGAATCGCTGCGCCAAAGCTGGTGGTTCTAAATGAAGACTTGTGTGAGGTCTACGCATCGTTTTGGATGCTATACTGATGGGATTGCTCCTTCTGATGCTAATTTTAACTTAAACGAAGTAATAGGACTCATAATCACTTATATTTTAAAAATTTCTAATGAAACAATGAGAAGGTTGTGTGAGATGTACGGATTATTTTGAAGGCACTAGTGATAGGATTGCTCCTTTTAAAGCTAATCAAACTAGAAAGAAGTCATAGACTCATAATCACATCTTTCTTTGACAATTTAAGAGTACCAATGAAACAATAAGAAGGTCTCCCTAAATCAAGACTTGTGTAAAATGTACGCATCATTTTTAACGCGATAGTCATGGGATTGCTTTTTTTGATGCTAATCAAATTAGAACGAAGTAATATGACTCCTAATCACCTCTTTCTTTGATAATTTTAGAGAACCAATGAAACAATAAGAATGTCTTCTTAAATGAAGACTTCTGTGATATGCACACATCGTTTTAAACGCAATAGTCATGGGATTGCTACTTTTGATGCTAATCAAACTAGAACGAAGTTATAGGACTTCTAATCACCTCTTTATTGGACAATTTTAGAGAACCAATGAAACAATAAGAAGGTCTCCCGAAATCAAGACTTGTGTGAAATGGACGCATCGTTTTTAATGCGATAGTCATGAGATTGCACCTTTTGATGCTAATTTCAACTAGAACGAAGTAATAGTACTCATAATCACCTATATTTTGATAACTTTAGAGAACTAATGAAACAATAAGAAAGTCTCCCTAAATGAAGACTTGTGTGAGATGTACGAATCGTTTTGAAGGCGATAGTCATGGGATTGCTACTTTTGATGCTAATCAAACTAGAACGAAGTCATAGGACTCATAATCACATCTTTCTTTGACAATTTGAGAGAACCAATGAAACAATAACAATGTCCCTAAATAAAGACTTGTGTGAGATGTATGTATCATTTTTAACGTGCTAGTCATGGGATTGCTCTTTTTGATGCTAATCAAATTAGAACGAAATAATATGACTTCTAATCACCTCTTTCTTTGACAATTCTAGAGAACCAACTAAACAATAAGGTCTCCTTAAATCAATATTTGTGTGAGATGTACGCATCTTTTTTAATGCGATAGTCATTGAATTGCTCCTTTTGATGCTAATCAAACTAGAACGAAGTTATAGGACTCCTAATCACCTCTTTATTTGATAATTTTGGATACCCAAATGAAACAATGAAAAGGTCTCTATAAATGAAGACTTGTGTGAGTTGTACGCATGGTTTTGAATGCGATAGTCATGGATTTTTTCTTTCAACGCTAATCAAACTAGAATGAAGTAATACAACTCTTAATCACCTCTTTCTTTGTAAATTTGAAACAACCATAAAAATAATATGAAGGTCTAACTAAATGAAGACTTGTGTGAGATCTACGCATCGTTTTGGATGCGATAGTGATGGGATTGCTCCTTTTGAAGCTAATTTCAACTAGAACGAAGTAATAGGACTCATAATCACCTATATTTTGACAATTTGGAATAACTAAAGAAATAATAAGAAGGTCTCTCTAAATGAAGACTTGTGTGAGATGTACGGATCGTTTTGAAGGCGATAGTCATGGGATTGCTATTTTTGATGCTAATCAAACTTGAACGAAGTCGTAGGACTCATAATCACATCTTTTTTTGATAATTCGAGAGAACCAATAAAATAATAAGAAGGTCTCCCTAAATAAAGACTTGTGTGAGATGTACGCATCGTTTTAACGCGATAGTCATGGGATTGCTCATTTTGATGCTAATCAAAATAGAACGAATTAATAAGACTTCTAATCACCTCTTTCTTTGACAATTCTAGAGATCCTGTGACGCCCCAAATTCAGGTCACAAGAACCTCGGACCTTGTATATCATTTCTATAACTATTGCAGAAGATATAAACATAATTATTTATACAATAACCTTTACACATAACTCCCAAGGTCGGTAACCTTAACTTAATACACATATTCATTTTCTACACGACATATAATGTCATTTGCATCCAATACTATTACAATTTTAACCGTACAATAATCCAATCTTGGAACTTGCCTTTGCATTTGCCTGTGTCCGAAGTTTCATCTTAATCTGAAATGTTTATCATGATATAGCAAGGGTGAGCAACAAGTTTGCCCATCAAGTTTAAGTTCAAATGAAGATATAACATGATTGAAAAGAAAAATAAGCTTTCGAATTTTCTACAATATAATAATTGTGAAAGATCGTAAATCAGAGTTTCAATAAAAGAATGACTGAACCAATAATGTTTAACGTCAACAAGGACCATGAACAACTTTAACTGAACCTTAGGGTAATGAAGGTGATCTGCCTTTCATACCTGATGAACATATGCAACATTCACTAAGTGCGAATCAATAATTGGTAGAGATGTGAATAATCAACAATAATTATTCACTATCGTGTTTTGAAAATATAACTCAAGTTTGAGTTGGAGAAAACTTGCTCAACAAAAGAGTATAGGAACTTTCCTGTATCGTCGATTACTACTACGCAATCTAATTTAAATCGCTTTATTGGAAAAGACCTATTAGTTATAAGATTCATATTTCAATTAGCATAACATACCTTAAAAGTAAACTATTTAATATTTAATCACATAGTCAAATATTAGATAACCTTAACACTATACGTATACACAAGTCTAAATCTAGCACACATCGAGTCTTTAATAATATTTAATATAGTATACTGAGTGGTTTTCCACAAACAAACAACAAATTAGCTTCCGTCTCGCCTACACTGTTTTTATATTGAGTTAGATCGGTTACTAATTCGTATATACCTCCTCTCCCTGAAGGAATCTTTTAGCCCAGTTACTATACATCAACCATTAAAGGGTACGATTGCACTATCTTAAACTAAACACTTACTTGTTCACTTTATAAATTCTTATTATAACTTGGTAAACTGTTTACTATTTCAGAAAAATTGAATTCCTTATTTTAGTAAACTGAAATCAAACTATCTTCCTTTCCTAACCTTTTCAGTTTCCATTTCAGCAAGTGAAACCAAACTGTTTTCCTAACATTTTCAGTTTCCATTTCAGCACCCTGAACTGTTCATTTTAGGAAGCTAAAATACCCTTTCCACGAAAATACCAAATTAGTTCTTTATTTTTCTACCCTTTGGCCAAACATATATACATATAATCCACACACAAAAATAATTTTTTCTGGAATATTTCAACTCCCTTAAGTATTTTTTAAAAATCCATTTCTAGTTAATTCCTTAAGAAATTAGCTACCTCACGCTTAACTTCAAAAATTCGTAACTCTTGACGGGATCTTACAAATGTTAACATGGACATCTAGTTTAAATTTCGTGGCCATCGGAGTTATAGAACTCCAGTTCTAGCGATTTTTGTCAAAAAAACGTAAATATTGAAATGGTCATAACTTGGTTGATTTAAGTCGGAATGAGCTCATTTTTGGACACAAGCTACTTTATCTCATATATTTTCATTTCCCAAAAGATTAGAATTTATTTCATAAATTAAAGAGCCAAAACATCCCCTACAAGTTCTAGACAGCTTGCTTTTTAGCATTTTTCAGCTTTTGCTTCCTTTACTAAATTCAGTCCACACGAAAATCTATAATTCTTTTTTCAGTGATTCCACTTGACAAAGTTAGAAGACTTATATATCTAACTTCAAAAATTGACCACACTCAAAAATTCAAAATAGAATAGGAGATATGGTCATTTGAATTTTATGTTGTGTTTTCTCAAAATTTGATTTTTCCATCTTAGTGATTTCTAAGAAAACTTCCAAGATCTCTTTATTATTCAAACATTAACCACAAAAAACTAACATAATACATATCCATACATTATATACTTTTGGATCTACTATGATCCATGATCTATTACATCAAGAATCACCAAACATAAGATTAAACATAACTAAGGCTAAGAAAAACTAGGGTTTCTACATTTTGAAAGTTTAGATCCAACTTTTGATCCATAAAAGGGTTAGATATAAACTTGAAACACTATTAAACACATAGATCTAAGGTTTTAACCTCAAGATAATAACTTTACACAAATCAAAACTCAAATCAAATAAAAAAGAATTAGACTATATAGGTAGAGATTTTTGTTATACCTTAACTTTTCTTCCTTCTTCTTCTTCCTAAGCTTGGTTAGAAAGCTATGGAACCATAAGAACTCTCCCTCTCTTCTTCTCCTTCATGGCCGAACTCCCTCATCTCTCTTTTGCTTCTAGCTTTGTTCATTATTTCTCTCTCTCTCTTAGCTTTATATTTTCTTTTGCTAGCTAACTTGGAGAATGAAAAAAAAATGAAGAAAACTTTTTAATTGGAATGAAGGGAAAGATATTTATAGTAAGAGAGATGTATATATATAACATATGTATGTATATTAAATCTCCTGACAAATCTTCATCTTCTTTCTCTAATATCTTGCATATCTATCCAAGATCTCTTCTTTCTCTTTCATAATCCTAACAAATCTTTCCATATCTATCAAATATCTTTTCATATCTATCCAATATCTTTTCATATCTATCCATAAGATTTAATTCACATGCTCCCTTTCCTTCCTAGCTTGGGCCGAAATCATGGGCATTGATTTAATATATTTTGGGCTTGCAAATTACTTTCCCCTTATTCCTCCTCACCAAATTTCGGCCCTATAGGCCCAATCCTCCCATCATTTGATTTATATAATACTTAGCATAATAACTAACATACCCCTCCCTAATTGGGCTTAATTCTAGGACTTTTATTTTAATTCCTTTGGGCTTGGATTTTGCTTAGAATGCTTACTAATTAAAATTAACTTGGGCTCCCAATCATAATAAATTGGACTATTATTATACTTGTCCTGTACATGAGATATTGGGCTAGCTTAATAATTTAATTACTCTTAAATCAATTTAGCTACAAGTCCAATGCTTAAATAAACAATTGGGTTTTTTATTAAATTTCTTGGGCCATAAAATCAACTTAGCTGCATACTTTTAATTTTTATCTTACCCTAATTATTTAGTTAGGGTTTCTACTACACACCTTAGTAAATAAATTTCTTACTCATATATCTTTAATTTCATAACCCAATTAGACTTGTTTTACTTAGGTTATAAAATTAATTATTTGATATGTATAAAATAAATCTCTTAGGGTATTTAATTACCCCACCTAATATATATATATATATATATATATATATTATGTTATAAAACTTTATTCTTAATTCTCTTTTTATACAAAATAAATATATACATATTATATAATGTATAATTATTTAATCATACACATAATTCACATAAGTCATAACATACTCCACTAAGTGTATTAACTTAATAGTCCTAATTGACTTAATAAGTTATAAACACTCATATAATCATACAGAATAATCTAATAGGTTGATACATATTTCATAAATCTCTTAGATTAGGTTACTAGTATATAATTAAAATACTAGAACAATTAAATAAAAATAACATTTAAGGTTATTTAATTCTAATACCTAATTTATATATTAGGTCACCACACTTTATAGGTATCGTAGTACCTTATCCTTAATATTCCTTCAATTATATTTTATTTCTGGGGTTTAGAAATTTTGTAACCCATATTTTCTCAATTCTCTTTTAATTAGTAAACTATATAGGTTCTTCTTTAAAAATTTTAAATTATTCCTCAAATTTTCATCTAGATTTTATCCTTTTACCTTTATTTTAATCATTTAAGATCTTATAAATTTTTGGGTTGTCACATTCACCCTTACTTCTAAGAATTTCGTCCTCGAAATTACAAATTACTAATCCCTACTCCTTTAATTCACCAAAACTAGGTTTTCAAGTTAACATTTATCTGATTTCATTCTCATTTAATGAGTACATACGGCTTCTTTCTATGAGGAACTATTCTATCATCGCATTCAACACAGACTTCTCTCTAAGGAGTTAAAAACTTTTCATATAATGCTGAGGAGTCATATAGACCCTGAACTTTCATTGTTCAATTTCGAAAACGTTTTAACAGAAATTCATCTGTAAACCGTCATACTTACGGACATGGGTGATCAGCCCGGTATACCGTGCATTGATCAGATGCTACATGCTGGAACGACATTTGCGTTCATCATATCCGCCTTTGGCGCAAAAATATTTCCCAATTTAGGGATGTTCATACTCAGCCTGGATTCCGAATTAAAACAATATGGTTCGGGATAATTCTCAAAGAGATACTTGAATTTTCATAAACTTTTGTCTAGCTGAATCAAATAGCTTAGACATATACCAATAATTTGAACATTAATCGAAATATGTATCTGGCCAATTTTAATTGGCACTATACTTTTCTTTAAAATTATGAAAATTATTTTATGACGTCATTATACCGCACTGTATTTACAGTCCATTGAAGATTCTGTTATTTTTGTGACTTTGTCATACAATAATATACCATAGTGGGCTGACGATCTTTCGATCACATCCGACACTAGGTAAGACTGCATTAATGACTCCATCGTTTTTATCATCTTTGCACCATGTTCCATGATGCATTGATGATATATGAAATACATTTTGATATTTCAAATAATTTTTTTCTAGTCGAAACAATTAGCATACACTTTTCTTTTAATCGGTTCAAAAATCTTTGACAATCAGTTTTAGTGTTATCATACCTCAACAGGTAATGATGTGTCAGGGTCCCGAAGTCCACACATACACACTTGTCACCATGTTTTGAGGATAACAAAATTTTATTTTTGGTGTTATCATGCCGCAACAGGTAACGATGTGTTAGTGGTACGAAGCCCACTTCGACATAATTGTAACCATGTGTTGCTGATAACAAAAATTCATTTATATTTTTAAAGGCACATCAGTGCGAATTTAGCTTGATGTCAAAATTTTTGAAGTCTAGCACAGCTAGAAGATTTGAAATACCTTTGCCTCCACCATCAACTTCAATTCTTCTAATGATTAATTGCTTAATAATTCTATCTATTTCTATCATCCTTAAAGCTTACTATACTAAAAATCCTCAATTCTCCATCCATAACTTTTTTATACCCCAGTATAGTTCATCAAACATACCACACGTTATGAGTTTAGAAACTTACCACAATCATATGGGTTTTGGAACTTATCCTAGTCAGACCAAAGTCGTCCATTCGCTGAGGGGTTCCACCATACGATTATGAGTCACGAACTTACCATACGTATGAGTTTAAAGAACTCAAGCCTAATCTTATATTCTCTACCTATGCGTTATACACATGGGAAAAGAATCACATTCTCAACATACATATAGCGAATAGCGCGACACCAACTTTTCAATGATTATCAATATAAGAAGCTAAGTGGTTGTCGAGCCAAACACAATCCCCTGCCCATACAAGGAATTGGTCAACTCAGCCACTAATCAATATAGGAAGCTAAGCGATTTGTTAAACCAAGGACAACTCCCTGCCCATATAAGGAATTGTTCAACTCAACCACTATATCAATATAGGAAGCTAAGTGGTTCTAAAACCAAGCATAAATTCCCCGCCCATACAAGGAATCATACAACTTAGCTGCTAACATGAGTCCTCAATTGAAATGCCACATAATCCTAGCTCCCTTTTTACTCAATACGAATTTTATTTAATCCGTACCTACAATTCTACAACTCTTTTGAGTTTAACTCGTACTATTTCATAGTACCATATTCGTATAGAAATTATGCTTTAAAGTCTTCAATCCATAGATTGATCATCTGTCTTCAAAGGACCTCATCAGATCACGTTGTGATCGTATCTTACAATCGTGTTATATTACAATTCTTTTCTATCTCATGAGCGTTTTATTTTACGATATTCTTTCCTCTTAATCATATTATATTATGATTTTACACTTTTCATCTTATAGACTTTGTATATTTTTTTTATCACTTTTCATCTTTACTATTGGAGTCAGGTAACTCTATATTCTTATCTTATAATTCTTCAAGATTCTTCTTTGAATCTTATTTATCATCTTCTTATCTTAATGATGAATTTCCTTATCACTTCAACTCTATTTGAGTTTATTCATTATCCTCATCTCTGCAGTTATAGCCTAAGGTAATCCTACCTAAGGTTTATAACCAACAGCTTTGATACCAACTGTGACGCCCCCAAATTCGGGTCCCAAGAACCTCAAACCTGGTTCATCATTTTTATAACTATTGTGGAAGATATAAACATAAATTGTTTATATAATAACCTTTACACATAACTCCCAATGTCGGTAACCTTAACTTAATACACATATTCATTTTCTACACGACTTACAATGTTATTTGCATCCAATACTATTACAATTTTAACCGTACAATAATCCAATCTTGGAACTTGCCTTTGCATTTGCCTGTGTCCAAAGTTTCGTCTTAATCTAAAATATTTATCATGATATAGAATGGGTGAGCAACAAGTTTGCCCAACAAGTTTAAGTTCAAATGAAGATATATTATGATTGAAAGGAATAATAATCTTTCGAATTTTCAATAATATAATAATTGTGAAAGAGCATAAATCAGAGTTTCAATAAAGGAATGACTGAACCAATAATGTTTAATGTCAACAAGGACAATGAACAACTTTAACTGAATCTTAGGGTAATGAAGGTGATTAGCCTTTCATACCTGATGAATATATGCAACATGCACTAATTGCGAATCAATAATCAGTAGAGATGTGAATAATCAACAATAATTATTCACTACCATGCTTTGAAAATATAACTCAAGTTTGAGTTAGAGAACACTTGCTCAATAAAAGAGTATAAGAACTTGCTTGTATCGTCGATTACCGCTACGCAATCAAATTTAAATCGCTTTATTGGGAAAGACCTATCAGTTATAAGATTGATCTTTCAATTAGCATAACACACCTTATAAGTAAACTATCTAACATTTAAACACATAGTCAAGTATTAGATAACCTTAACACTATACATATACACAAGTCTAAACCTAGCACACATCGACTCTTTAATAATATTCAATATAGTATACTGAGTGGTTTCCCACAAACAACCAACCAATTAGCTTCCGTCTCGTCTACACTATTTTCAAAGTGAGTTAGATCGGTTACTAATTCATATATACCTCCGCTCCCTGAAGGAATCTTTTAGCCCATCTACTATATATCAACCATTAAAGGGTACGATTGCATTATCTTAAACTTAACACTTACTCGTTCACTTTATAAATTCTTATTATAACTTGGTAAACTGTTTACTATTTCAGAGAAATAAAATTTCTCATTTTAGTAAACTGAAATCAAACTATCTTCCCTTCCTAACCTTTTCAGTTTCAATTTCAGCAAGCTGAAACCAAATTGTTTTCCTAACATTTTCAGTTTCCATTTCAGCACCCTGAACTATTCATTTCAGGAAGCTAAAATACCCTTTTCACGAAAATACCAAATCAGTTCATTATTTTTCTATCCTTTGGCCAAACATATATACATATAATCCATACACAAAAATAATTTTTTTGAAATTTTTTAACTGCCTTAAGTATTTTTTAAAAATCCATTTCTAGTTAATTCCTTAAGAAATTAGCTACCTCACGCTTAACTCCAGAAATTCCCAACTCTTGGAAGGATCTTACACACGTTAACGTGGAAATCTAGTTTAAATTTTGTGGCCATCGGAGTTATAGAACTCCGGTTACAGCACTTTTTGTCGAAAAAACGCAAATATTGAAATGGTCATAACTTGGTCGATTTAAGTCGGAATGAGCTCATTTTTGGACACAAGCTACTTTATCTCATATATTTTCATTTCCCAAGAGATTAGAATTTATTTCATAAATTAAAGTGCCGAAACAGCCCCTACAAATTCTGGACAGATTGCTTTTTAGCATTTTTTAGCTTTTGCTTCCTTTACTAAATTCAGTCCACACGAAAATCTATAATTCCTTTTTTAGTGATTCCACTTGAAAACGTTAGAAAACTTATATATCTAACTCTAAAAATTGACCACACTAAAAAATTCAAAATATAATAGGAGGTATGGTCATTTGAATTTCATATTGTTTTTTCTCAAAATTTGATTTTCCCATCTTAGTGATTTTTAAGAAAACTTCCAAGATCTCTTTATTATTCAAACATTAACCACTAAAAACTAACATAATACATACCCATACATCATATACTCATGGATCTACCATGATCTATTACATCAAGAATCATCAAACATAAGATTAAACACAACTAAGGTTAAGAAAAACTAGGGTTTCTATATTTTGAAAAATCTAATTTCTATTTCTTAGTTTAGATCCAACTTTTGATCCATAAAAGGGTTAGATATAAACTTGAAACACTATTAAACACATAGATCTAAGATTTTAACCTCAAGATCATAACTTTACACAAATCAAAACTCAAATCAAATAAAAATGAATTAGACTATATAGGTAGATATTTTTGTTATACCTTAGCTTTTTTATTTTATTTTAATAATTTTTTTTTTGCTAATTTTAGCTGAAATCTTAACATTCCTGCCTAAGGCAGGAATGGATCCCAAGACCTCTTAGACTCAAAACCTTTTGAGTAGTTGTTTTATCGTTGAGCCAATAGGGACTTGATATTATACCTTAGCTTTTCTTCCTAAGCTTGGTTAGGAAGCTATGGAACCATAAGAACTCTCCCTCTCTTCTTCTCCTTTATGGCCTGACACCCTCTTCTCTCTCTTGCTTCTAGCTTTGTTCTTTATTTTTCTCTCTCTCTCTCTCTTAGCTTTATATTTTCTTTTGCTAGCTAACTTGGAGAATGAAAAAAAATGAAGAAAACTTTTTAATTGGAATGAAGAGAAAGGTATTTATAGTAGGAGAGATGTATATATATAACATATGTATGTATATTAAATCTCCTAACAAATCTTCATCTTCTCTCTCTAATATCTTGCATATCTATCCAAGATCTCTTTTTTCTCTTTCATAATCTTAAAAAATCTTTCCATATCTATCAAATATCTTTTCATATCTATCCAATATCTTTTCATATCTATCCATAAGCTTTTATTCACATGCTCCCTTTCCTTCCTAGCTAGGGCCGAAATCTTGGGCATTGATTTAATATATTTTGGGCTTGCAAATTACTTCCCCCTTATTCCTCCTCACCAAATTTCGGCCCTATAGGCCCAATCCTCCCATCATTTGATTTATATAATACTTAGCATAATAACTAACATACCCCTCCCTAATTGGGCTTAATTCTTGGACTTTTATTTTAATTCCTTTTGGCTTGGATTTTGCTTAGAATGCTTACTAATTAAAATTAACTTGGGCTCCCACCCATAATAAATTGGACCATTATTATACTTGTCCCATACATGAGATATTGGGCTAGCTTAATAATTTAATTACTCTTAAATCAATTTAGCTACAAGTCCAATGCTTAAATAAACAATTGGGTTTTTTATTAAATTCCTTGGGCCATAAAATCAACTTAGCTCCATACTTTTAATGTTTATCTTACCCTAATCATTTAGTTAGGGTTTTCACTACACATCTTTGTAAATAAATTCATTACTCATATATCTTTAATTTCATAACTCAATTAGACTTGCTTTACTTCGGTTATAAAATTAATTATTTGAGATATATAAAATAAATCTCTTAGCGTATCTAATTACACCACCTAATATATATATTAGGTTATAAAACTTTATTCTTAATTCTTTTTTTATACAAAATAAATGTATACACATTATATAATGTATAATTATTTAATCATACACATAATTCACATAAGTCATAACATACTTCACTAAGTATATTAACTTAATAGTCCTAATTGACTTAATAAATTATAAACACTAACATAATCATACAAAATAATCTAATAGGTTGATACTTATTTCATAAATCTCTTAGATTAGGTTACTAGTATATAATTAAAATACTAGAACAATTAAATAAAAACCACACTTGAGGTTATTTAATTCTAATACCTAATTTATATATTAGGTCACCACACGATAGTCATGGGATTGCTCCTTTTGAAGCTAATTTCAACCATAACGAAGTAATTAGACTCATAATCACCTATATTTTTACAATTTGGGAGAACTAATGAAATAATAAGAAGGTCTCCCTAGATGAAGACTTGTGTGAGATGTACGGATCGTTTTGAAGGCGATAGTCATGTAATTGCTACTTTTGATGCTAATCAAACTTGAACGAAGTCATAGGACTCATAATCACATCTTTCTTTGACAATTTGAGAGAACCAATGAAACAATAAGAAGGTCTCCCTAAATAAAGACTTGTGTGAGATGTCCGAATCGTTTTTAACGCGATAGTCATGAGATTGCTCATTTTGATGCTAATCAAATTAGAACGAAGTAATAGGACTTCTAATCACCTCTTTCTTTGACAATTCTAGAGAACCAATGAAACAATAAGAAGGTCTCCTTAAATGAAGACTTGTGTGAGATGTACGGATCGTTTTAAAGGCGATAGTCATGGGATTGCTCCATTTGATGCTAGTCAAACTGGAACGAAGTCATAGGACTCATAATCACATCTTTCTCTGACAATTTGAGAGAAATAATGAATCAATATGTAGGTTTCCCTAAATGAAGACTTGTGTAAGATGTTTGCATTTTTTTTGAACGTGATAGTCATGGGTTTCTTCTTTTGACGCTAATCAAACTAGAACAAAGTAAGACAACTCTTAATCACCTCTTTTTTTTGTAAATTTGAAACAACCAATGAAACAATATGAAGGTCTACCTAAATTAAGACTTGTGTGAGGTCTACGCATCGTTTTGGACGCGATAGTGATGTGATTGCTCCTTTTGATGCTAATTTTAACTAGAACAAATTAATAGGACTCACAATCACTTATATTTTGACAATTTGAGAGAACTAATGAAACAATAAGAAGGTCTCCTTAAATGAAGATTTGTGTGAGATGTACGGATCGTTTTGAAGGCACTAGTAGTGATAGGATTGCTCTTTTTGATGCTAATAGAACTAGAAAGTAGTCATAGGAGTCATAATTACATTTTTCTTTGACAATTTGAGAGAACCAATGAAACAATAAGAAGGTCTCCCTCAATCAAGACTTGTGTGAGATGTACGCATCGTTTTTAATGCGATAGTCATGGGAATGCTCCTTTTGATACTAATTTCAACTAGAACAAAGTAATAGGACTCCTAATCACCTATATTTTGATAATTTGAGAGAACTAATGAAACAATAAGAAGGCCTCTTTATAAGAAGACTTGTGTGAGATGTACGTATCGTTTTGAAGGCGATAGTCATTGGATTGCTACTTTTGATGCTAACCGAAACTAGAACGAAGTTATAGGACTCATAATCACATCTTTCTTTAACAATTTGGGAGAACCAATGAAATAATAAGAAGGTCTCCCTAAATAAAGACTTGTGTGAGATGTACGCATTGTTTTTAATGTGATAGTCATGGGATTGCTCCTTTTGATGCTAATCAAACTAGAACGAAGTAATAGGACTTCTAATCACCTCTTTCTTTAACAATTTTAGAGAACCAATGAAATAATAATGTCTCCTTAAATGAAAATTTGTGTGAGATGTACGCATCGTTTTTAACGCGATAGTAATGGGATTGCTCCTTTTGATGCTAATCAAACTAGAATAAAGTTATAGGACTCCTAATCACCGCTTTCTTTGACAATTTTGGAGAACCAATGAAACAATAAAAAGGTCTCTCTAAATGAAGACTTGTGTGAGATGTATGCATGGTTTTGAACGCGATAGTAATGGATTTTTTCTTTTGACGATAATCAAACTAGAACAAAGTAGTACCACTCTTAATCATCTCTTTCTTTGTAAATTTGAAATAACCGTTAAAATAATATGAAGGTCTACCTAAATGAAGACTTGTGTGAGATCTACGCATTATTTTGGACGCGATAGTGATGGAATTGCTCCTTTTGATGCTAATTTCAACTAGAACGAAGTCATAGGACTCATATTCACATCTT
This sequence comes from Panax stipuleanatus, assembly GCA_020205555.1. Classification (NCBI taxonomy): domain Eukaryota; kingdom Viridiplantae; phylum Streptophyta; class Magnoliopsida; order Apiales; family Araliaceae; genus Panax; species Panax stipuleanatus. The sequence continues at coordinate 98,185,866 of CM035117.1, read as the reverse complement.
TCTTTTACAATTTGAAAGTACCAATGAAACAATAAGAAGGTCTCCCTAAATCAAGACTTGTGTAAAATGTACACATCGTTTTTAACGCGATAGTCATGGGATTGCTCTTTTTTATGCTAATCAAATTAGAACGAAGTAATAGAACTCCTAATCACCTCTTTCTTTGACAATTTTAGAGAAACAATGAAACAATAAGAAGGTCTCGTTAAATGAAGACTTGTGTGATACACATCGTTTTGAACGCGATAGTCATGTAATTGCTACTTTTGATGCTAATCAAACTAGAACGAAGTTATAGGATTCCTAATCACCTATTTCTTTGACAATTTTAGAGAACCAATGAAACAATAAGAAGGTCTCCATAAATGAACACTTGTGTGAGATGTACACATAGTTTTGAATGCAATAGTCATGGAATTGCTACTTTTGATGCTAATCAAACTAGAACAAAGTTATAGGACTCCTAATCACCTCTTTCTTTGATAATTTTAGAGAACCAATGAAACAATAAGGTCTCCTTAAATGAAGACTTGTGTGTGATGTACACATAGTTTTGAACGCGATAGTCATGGGTCTCGTTTTTTGATGCTAATCAAACTAGAACGAAATAATACAACTCTTAATCACATTTTTCTTTGTAAATTTGAAACAACCAATGAAACAATAAGACAGTCTCCCTAAATAAAGACTTGTGTGAGGTCTACGCATCGTTTTGGACGCGATAGTGATATGATTGCTCTTTTTGATGCTAATTTCAACTAGAAAAGAGTAATAGGACTCATAATCACTTATTTATTTTGACAATTTGATAAAACTAATGAAACTATAAGAAGGTCTCCCTAAATAAAGACTTGGGTGAGATGTACGGATCGTTTTGAAGGCGATAGTCATGGGATTCCTACTTTTGATGCTAATCAAACTAGAACGAAGTCATAGGACTCATAATCACATCTTTCTTTGATAATTTGAGAGAACCAATGAAACAATAAGAAGGTCTCCCATTTCTTTTGATGCCCATTTCTTTCGACGCCCCTAGTTCCTCTATTCTTACTGCAGCCAAGGCCTCTCCATCCTTGATTCCTCCTGATCCTGAGGGTTCTTGGATTGCTATTTCCAAAGGTCCTAAAAACCCATCTCTTCCCATTGTTGCCCCCTCACCAGTATCAAATACTAACGTCTTCTCCCATATTGCTTCCCCCCTTATTTCTGGTGATGAGTCTGAATCTCCTATTCCCCTTAAACCTTTGGTGGAGAATCTTAAGCAAGTTGATGAGAAGGAATGCAAAGACCTGAAGCATAAGACTAGGCCTAGAAAGGAGCCTCTCCAAAATTCTAAGAAGAGGAACAAAGGTCCAAGGGGTCTTCCCCTTCTTGACTGATCTATTGCCCCATTCTTTATGATATATTTTTGTTTCTATAATGTCAGGGGTTTAAATAAGAAGCCAAAGCAGGCTTTCATTTGTAACTTTTTGTTAAACAACCATATCTCTTTTGTGGGTCTTCTTAAGACTAGAATCAAAGCTCCAAATGCATCTAGAATCTCGAGGGCCATTTGTCGAAACTAGGTTTGGGTCTATAATTACGACCATCAGCCGAATGGCAGGATATGGGTGGGGTGGGATCCTAATATATGGAGAGTGGATATACTATTTCAATCTGTCCAATTATCCCACTTTAAACTTTACCCTCTTCATGGTAATACCCCAATCTTGGCCTCTATAGTTTATGGCCTGAACTCAGTGGTGGATCGTAGACAGTTGTGGATTGACCTGAAATCCATGTCCTCTTCGGACACTTGTTGTATTCTTGGGGACTTCAACACTATCAAGCAGGTTTCTAAAACAAAAAGAGGAGATTCTTCTTGGGATGCTGGTATGACTGACTTCAATGAATGCTTAGACAATCTTGGTGTAGATGATATTCATGTTATTGGGCCTCAGCACACGTGGTGGAATTGTCAGGTTAAAAAACCTATTCACAGGAAGCTTGACAGAGCAATGGGTAACAATTCTTGGTTCAACTCAATGTCTGACTCCCAAGCTACTTTTGGGCCTCGTGGTCTTTCGGATCATTGTCCAGTTATTATAATACTGGTCTTCATCTTCGGAGACTCAAGAAACCCTTTCAATTCTTTAACTTCATGCTTGAATTGGAAGGGTTTAATGCTGCTGTCTCGGATTGTTGGAATAACAACATTCGTGGGAATTCCTTTTTCACTTTTAATAAGAAGCCACGGAGAACCAAGAGAGCCCTCGTGGCCTTGAATTCCTCTAACTGTAATCTGTCGAGCAATGTTAGCAATCTGTAGGTTCAGTTGGCCTCCATTCAGTTGTCTCTCTATGCCGATCCCTTGAATTCTTATCTGCAAGCTCAAGAAGCTAACTGTTCCCAGTCTTTATGGAAAGCATTGGCTCTTGAAGAATCACTCTTGCTCCAGAAATCTCGAGCCATTTGGCTTGCCCAGGGTGATAAAAATACTAAGTTCTTTGCCAATGTTATCAAGAGTAATTGGAATCACAACAAAATTCTCTCTATCTTCAATAGCTCTGGTAAACTTATTGAGGACCAACAGGGTATCCAACAGGTGGCGGTGGCCTATTACCAGGATCTATTGGTGTGACGCCCCCAAAATAGGTTCAATACTCAACCCATTTTGAGTCGCCAAATACACTCAATAAAATTCAAATACAATCTTTCATATCACACGGTCGTGCAAAATACGACCACACAACTGTGAGTGTCAATACAGACATGTAGAAAATATTAACATTCAAACTAAGACCTCATTACAATTATTATCACACTATTTTAAATTAAAAAAATAGTGAGAACTTCTACAGCTCTAACTCGGACCATCACTCCATTCCCTGACTAGTACCCGCGATATTCTCATTTCCTGAAGAGAACAATGGAAGAAAAGGGTGAGCTCAACTAGCCCAGTAAAGAATATTATGACTACGATAATGAAAAATAACTTATCGTTAGCCTTCAATAAATCAAATAAAATATTATGGACAACAATTTTAGATCAATATTGGCAGCGGAAATAACAATTCATTAAAAAAGTTAAGTAGAAAATGATGTCTACTATCTTCTTTGATTTAAAAGTCCATCATCAGTATTTTATCCCTGTAACGTCAATCAATATACATCTCAAATCAAATATCCATCTTTGCACTATGGGCTAAAGATATTTATTTGTATCATTAGTTGGTCATGTTCATCTCAACACCTGTCCATCTTTGCACTACGGGCCAAAGATATTCATCAGATAATCATTCATCTTTGCACTACAGGCCAAAGATATTCATCACGTAATAATTCATTTTTGCACTACAGGCCAAAGATATTCAATAATATCACCATTTAGAACTGGGGATGATGAAAAATAATACGAATAACGGATCCAGTGAGATAAAGGATAAATATTAGAGAATTTATCCAGAGTTCAAGAATGAAGACCAAAACCTGGATCCAATCAAAGATGATGTGGAAGAAAAAAAATATTTTTTTACCGTAATTAGTACCCCGTGAATAGTAACTCGTGAATAGTAACTCATAAATAGTAATTCGACATGAAAAGATAAAAATTTCACAAGAAAGTTCAGACTAATATTCTAGTGAAATAATATTAGATGAAGCGCAAAACTCAAGTAATATCTGATCATTTCAGGAATTATAGAAGCAATACATACCGTAGTAAGTTTAGAGTTAGGAATCTGAAATGAAACAATATACGAAACTGCAATTGAATTTTCACCCGTTTGGCGGTAGTCCGCTCAAACAGATTATTTCCACAATTTAATAACAACTGAATACGAAGGGTTATTCACCAGGCATGCGGTATTCCGCGTAGACAAGTTATTCCCACTAAATAATAAAGAATAGAATAACAACAGGATTTCACCATGCATGCGGTAGTCCGCGTAGACAGGTTATTCCAACAGAATAATAAAGAATGGAATAACAACCCTTACGAGTATTGAAAGAAAATAACTCTCTTCATGAATACGAAAGAAATAATACCCCTTACCTTAAAATTTGGAGACTGTACTAGCATAATAACAGAATACTCTTCTTCTTTCTCTCTTATTCTCTCTATACTTTCTCTCTCTATAGCTTTAGTGAATTGGTGAGAAATAATGAAGAAATAAGCTTCTATTTATAGGCTCGGCAGAGTAAGGGTAAAATAGTCTTTTTGCCATAATTTATGACATCATCGCTTACATCATCGATCTATGACATCATTGCTTACCTCATCGCTCCAATGACATCATTGCTTACCTAATGGCTCCAATGACATCATTGTTTGCATCATAAGAGTTCAAATTCAATTTGCACTCTTCCACCTCGTTTAACTTTTATACCATGAATTTACTATAATAATGTTACCATTCAAATTATAAAAATCATACTATTATATAATCACATCATACAAATATAATTTAATATTATAATAATATATTTGAATGAATTATTTTATCGGACAAGATAAAATACCAACTTTCAACAAATGTCACATGTTAAAAATTTCTCCGTTTAAATCCACATTGAATAAATATTTCCTTATCATTTATATCAAAAATTAATTATTCACAAATAATATTACAGAACTACAATATTGACAACCAGGTCGTTTCCAAGAAAGAGGGGGCCTTCCGATAAGATTTTTTCCTTATTGGCGCGCAATTAATCAACCCCTTTCCTAGACAGAACTTCCTTAGACTTTGCCAATAATGCTATCTAATAATATTATTCAAATAATACAAATTATAGATTTGATAATTTGAAATAATGTGCAATGACAATTATTGAATCAATAATATAAAATAGCAAAGTAGCACTTATTGATATAAAATATCAACGTAGCAAATATTGAACCAATAAAATATTATGCAATTATTGAATCAATAATATAAAATATTGAATAGTAATTACTGTAACAATAATTGAGTAAGTGCCTTCTTACGTAAGAATCAATAATTCGAAATACTGTGCAATACTGTGTGCTACCGTACAACACCGCGTATTACTGTATTTTAACCACCGGGTATTTCAACAGTACTAACGGTAACAGTTTTACCGTTATTTTTATAAAAAAGTTACTTCTGTCGCTTTCTATATCCGACATTCATTCCATTGTGGGGTCCACCAATGACTGCGCTGTCGTACAAATATTCTTCGACAAAAAGAATATTTCTCGACCAAACGACTATTCTCCGACACAACGAATATTTTATAACCACTTGCTTACTTTGTAAACTTTGCACATTTCACCCATAACTTATCACATTTATCAAATCAATACCTTACTATTTCAAAATAATATATAAAGAAAATTAAATCTTATTCATAAAATTTGGGGTCTTACAACCTCCCCTCCTTATGAAATTTCGTCCTCAAAATTGACGTACGTACCTGGTATGTCGAAGAGATGAGTATATCTCACTTTCATTTTTGATTATAACTCCCAGGTCATTTCTTCGATTCCAACTGTGACTCTCATGATGTTTCAACCAAAGTATCTCACAATGGTACCTATTAGTTTGCCACCGCACAAAACGGCGTCCTCTACGAAGAGTCTGGCTTCGGTTCATCCCACACAAGAAGTCACCAGCGAGAGGCTCGGGGATCTTCACACCATATGGCTCTTGATACTTTTCCTTGACATGTTGACACGTTAAACACCTCAAGATGAACTCCGCGATCTCTCTCTTCATATTGCTCCACCAAAATGTATGTCGAAGATCACGATACATTTTGGTACTTCTAGGGTGGATTGCAAATGGTGTGTTATGTGCATCCATCATGATTCTATACTTCAAATCAGAGTCGTTAAGAACACAAAGTTTGGATTTGATTCGAAGTATTCCCTCTTCATTGATTCTTACTTCTAGAATAGCACCTTCTTGAATATTCTTCTTCATATTCATCAGCTCCGGGTCTGTAGCTTGAGCAGCTTTAACTTTATCAATCAAAGCTGGTTCTACACGTATACTTGATATCATCGCATGGGTCCCCAGAGTCTTGAACTCTATCTCCATCTTTTGTACTTCATACAAAATAGGCATTTGTGTTGACAGCATAACACTCGTGCCCGCATACGATCTTCTACTCAACGCGTCAGCTACCACGTTCGCTTTCCCAGAATGGTATAGAATGGAATGGTTGTAATCTTTAAACAGCTAAAGCCAACGTCGTTGTTGCATATTGAGTTCGTTCTTGGTGAAGAAATATTTGAGGCTTTAGGATGTCATCAATAATGATAACCACGAAATGATCCAAATATTTCTTAAATATTCGGTTCATCATGTCCATGAACGCAGCATGGACATTGGTCAATCCAAAAGATATAACTAGAAATTCATAATGCGCGTATCGAGTTCTAAAGGTAGTATTTGGAATGTCAACAGTTGTAATCTCTAACTGATAATATCCAGAACGGAGATCGATCTTTGAGAAGAATTGCGCACTTTACAACTGGTCGAACAGGTCATCAATGCGAGGTAGCGGATACCTATTCTTGATGGTGATATGATTCAACTCCCGATAGTCAATACATAGTCGCATACTACCGTCTTTCTTCTTTACGAATAAAATAGGAGCACCCCAAGGAGACGTACTAGGACGTATAAAATCGATGTCTAACAACTCCTGTAGTTGGACCTTTAACTCCTGAAGTTCAATAAGAGCCATTCGATATGGGATTTTAGAAATGGGTTTTGTACTGGACTCAAGGTCAATAAAGAATTCAACTTCACGTTCTGGGGTAGACCAGGAAGTTTTTCGGGAAATACATCAGAAAACTCATTAACAATAGAAATATCATTCAAACCTGTCGTATTCTAGTTTAGATCAGTGACATGGGCTAAGAAAGATTGACATCTATTTTTCAATAAACGAATAGCTTTATGACTTGAAATAACATTGATTGATTTTAGTGGTTTGGTTGTTTGAATTCGTACAATAGGTTGGCTAGGAATATTAAAACTAACAACCTTACGAAAACAATCAATTTTTGGCATGATAAGTGGTCAACCAGTCAATTCCTAAAATCACATCAAATGCAAGTATTTTCAAAGATATAAGATCAACAGGTAGGGTGAGGGTACCAATTTGAATCGAGCAAGATTTGTACACTGTAGATGTAACGAAGGTTTCTCCCAACGGAGTTTCAACAGATAAGTCAAAGTCTAATTTCTCAGAAGTCAAGTTCAAATGTTGAGCACAAGAAGGTGAAATAAAAGAATGGGTAGCACCGATATCTAATAAGGTATAGACTTCGCAAAAGTGTACGATTAACTAACCCGTGATAAATTTGTTTGGGTTCCTTACGTTTTGGGCAGTCACGACAAACGCTCTTCCAGGAACCACTGACTTTGATTTGTCCAGGACAACCTTTGGAATCACCATCCCCGCTGGACTTGGTTTCGCAACCGAACACTCTCTAGCTATATGTCCTTCCTTTCCACAGTTATAACATACCTTGAATTGTTGTGGGCAGTTTGAACTGATGTGTCCTTCTTGCCAGCATTTATAGCATACGACCGGTGGTCGTTCTCCTCCCCTAGAAACAGTTGATGCTGGTACTGCTGTTGACGTCTTCGCGTTATCATTGTTAAATCTTCTCTTTTTAAAATCTTTCCTTTACTCGCTTCTTCTATTATCATGGCCACGATTACTACTGGAGTGGTTACCGCTTCTGTCATGATATTTTTCTCCCCGTTGGTTGTCATTGTTCCGATGACTGCTGCCACCGGTATGACCCTAGTTGTTGTCCCTTGGTTGAACATAATCATTATCTCGTTCTAATAACTGGGCCCTGTTCACTACATCCGAATATAGAGAAAATTTGTGACAAATGAGGTATTGACGAATCTCTGGTTTCAAACCTCTCAGAAACATCCGCGTCATACGTTCCTCATTCTCCACCAAATGAGGTGCAAACCGTGATAACTCCACGAATTTAGCCTCATATTGGGACACAGTCATGTTGTTCTATTTCAGTCTGATGAACTCTACCTCTTTCATGTGATGAATACTTTCCGGAAAGTACTTGTCATTGAACAGTTTCTAGAAAGCCCCCCAAGTCATCTTGAGTGCGGCAGGCTGGGTATGCTTCACAGATTCCCACCAGTAATCTGCTTCTCCACGGAACATAAAGGTGGCAAATGGAACCTTTTGTTCCTCCGTGCATCCCAAGACATCAAATATCTTGGTAATTTGCTTAATCCAATTTTCTGCCTTGATTGGATCTGGCTTTCCCTGAAACTCTGGCGGTCCCAACTCTTTAAACTGCTTGACAGTGACAAGCCGCGAGCTGTTATTTCCACCAGTATTATGAACACGAGTCTCCCTCGTCTGGTTTTGCATGAACTGCAAAAAGCTTCTAAACATCCCTTCATTTATCATTTCTTCGGTAAGGTTGTTTACAGGAGGAATATAGCCTTCCTCTTGCACGTTCTGCTCGTTGGTGATTAAAGGTGTCTCAACGGTCTCATTCACTCTATTATTTAAATTTTCAGCTGCCATTCTCAAATACTACCACAAAACAAGGGTTAATCAAACAAATTAACATATCACATATTAACCCTATATTCCAACCGACCAATTAAATAACAATTAAGCTTGGGTATGACACACTAGCGAAGGTTTTACTCGTCTCTCCCCTCCTAGTTCTATTCCCAGATATCCGCCAGAGATCATATCCCTAAGCTCTGATACCAACTGTGACGCCCCCAAAATAGGTTCAATACTCAATCCATTTTGAGTCGCCAAATACACTCAATAAAATTCAAATACAATCTTTCATATCACACGGTCGTGCAAAATACGACCACACAACTGTGAGTGTCAATACAGACATGTAGAAAATATTAACATTCAAACTAAGTCCTCATTACATTTACTATCACACTATTTTAAATAAAAAAAAAATAGTGAGGACTTCTATAGCTCTAACTCGGACCATCACTCCATTCCCCGACTAGTACCTTCGATATTCTCATTTCCTAAAGAGAACAATGGAAGAAAAGGGTGAGCTTAACTAGCCCAGTAAAGAATATTATGACCAAGATAATGAAAAATAAATTATCGTTAGCCTTCAATAAATCAGATAAAATATTATGGACAACAAGTTTTAGATCAATATTCGCAGCGGAAATAACAATTCATTAGAAGAGTTAAGTAGAGAATGATGTCTACTATCTTCTTTGATTTAAAAGTTCATCATAAATATTTTATCCCTGTAACATCAATCAATATACATCTCGAATCAAATATCCATCTTTACACTACGGGCCAAAGATATTCATCAGGTAATCATGCATCTTTGCACTACAGGCCAAAGATATTCATCACGTAATTATTCATCTTTGCACTACAGGCCAAAGATATTCAGTTATATCACCATTTAGAACTGAGGATGATGAAAAATAATACGAATAACGGATCCAGTGAGATAAAGGACAAATATTAGAGAATTTATCCAGAGTTCAATAATGAAGATCAAAACCTGGATCCAATCAAAGATGATTTGGAAGAAATTTTTTTTTACCGTGAATAGTACCTTATGAATAGTAACTCGACATGAAAAGATAAAAATTTCACAAGAAAGTTCAGACCAATATTCCAGTGAAATAATATTAGATGAAGCACAAAACTCAAGTAATATCCGATCATTTCAGGAATTATAAAAGCAATACTTGCCGTAGTAAGTTTAGAGTTAGGAATCTGAAATGAAACAATATACGAATCAGCAATTGAATTTTCACCCGTCTAGAGGTAGTCCGCTCAAACAGATTATTTTCACAATTTAATAACAACTGAATACGAAGGGTTATTCACCAGGGCTGAGGTATTCCGCGTAGACAAGTTATTCTCACTAAATAATAAAGAATATAATGACAACAGGATTTCATCATGCATGCGGTAGTCCGCGTAGACATGTTATTCCAACAGAATAATAAAGAATGGAATAACAACCCTTACGAGTATTGAAAGAAAATAACTCTCTTCATGAATACGAAAGAAATAATACCCCTTACCTTAAAATTTGGAGACTGTACTAGCATAATAGCAGAATACTCTTCTTCTTTCTCTCGTATTCTCTCTATACTTTCTCTTTCTATAGCTTTAGTGAATTCGTGAGAAATAATGAAGAAATAAGCTTCTATTTATAGGCTCGGCAGAGTAAGGGTAAAATAGTCTTTTTGCCATAATTTATGACATCATCGCTTACATCATCGATCTATGACATCATTGCTTACCTCATCGCTCTGATGACATCATTGCTTACCTCATCGCTCCAATGACATGTTTGCATCATAAGAGTTCAAATTTAATTTGCACTCTTCCACCTCGTTTAACTTTTATACCATGAATTTACTATAATAATGTTACCATTCAAATTATAAAAATCATACTATTATATAATCACATCATACAACTATAATGTAATATTATAATAATATATTTGAATGAATTATTTTATCGAACAAGATAAAATACCAACTTTCAACAAATGTCACATGTTAAAAATTTCTCCGTTTAAATCCACATTGAATAAATATTTCCTTATCATATATATCAAAAATTAATTATTTATAAATAATATTACAGAACTATAATATTGACAACCAGGTCGTTTCCAAGAAAGAGGGGGCCTTCCGATAAGGATTTCTCCTTACTGGTGCGCAATTAATCAACCCTTTTCCTAGATAGAACTTCCTTAGACATTGCCAATAATGTTATCTAATAATATTATTCAAATAATATGAATTATTGATTTGATAATTTAAAATATTGTGCAATGACAATTATTGAATCAATAATATAAAATAGCAAAGTAGCACTTATTGATATAAAATATCAACGTAGCAAATATTGAACCAATAAAATATTATGCAATTATTGAATCAATAATATAAAATATTGAACAGTAATTACTATAACAATAATTGAGTAAGTGCCTTCCTACGTAAGAATCAATAATTCAAAATACTGTGCAATACCGTGTGCTACCGTGCAACACCGCGTATTACTATATTTTATCCACCGGGTATTTCAACAGTACTATTGGTAACAGTTGTTATTTTTATAAAAAGGTTACTTCTGTCGCTTTTTATATCCGACATTCATTCCGTTGTGGGGTCCACTAATGACTGCACCGTCGTACAAATATTCTTCAACAAAAATAATATTCCTCGACCAAACGAATATTCCCCGACACAACGAATATTTTATAACCACTTGCTTACTTTGTAAACTTTGCACATTTCACCTGACTTATCACATTTATCAAATCAACACCTTACTATTTCAAAATAATATATAAAGAAAATTAAATCTTATTCATAAAATTTGGGGTCTTACAGTTGGGGTCCTCCCCTATTATCTATCCTGGCAATGATGAACTCAAATTTTTTTTTACCAAGCGGATCACTTCTTCACAGGCTGCTGCTTTGACCACTCCAATTTTTGATTCTGAAATCCTTGCGGTTCTTCAGTCCATGAATAAGAATAAAAGCCCTGGCCCTGACGGATTCAACGTTAACTTTTTCCTCCACTATTGGGATATTATTGGCCAAGACTTCACCACTGTTGTCCACTCTTTCTTCAATTTCGGGCAACTTCCGGGTGGAGTTAATGCTACAGCCATTGCCTTAATTTCGAATATTGAAAACATGTGGCACCCCCAAATTCGGTATCTTAATTTCCACAGGATTTGGTGTTCACTATTTAAATATCATATGACTATCTACCCATAATAATAGAAATTCATTAAATAGGTAAATAATCCATCATCTCCCTATAATAGGGTTACAATATCTGAAATAGTAAATACATAATAAATTCCAGGTTATACTTAACCTTAAATCTTTGTTGCGGAAACGTAAACAAATAAGTCTTTAATCATTACACATAAGTCTTGAACTTTAACATTTTCAATAACACCACAAGTCTTCAACACTTGTTAGCTTTTCCTTTGCCCTTGCTACTAGAAGGTTCATCACATCGTTCATTTTTAGCTGCAATGTTATTATGCAAGAGTGAGCACGAATGCCCGCAAGTATAAAAATATGACAATAATAACATGCGAGTGAATCAAAGAAATCTGAATAACAGAAAGCTCAACTTTTGAATCAAGAATAATAATCGAGAATCAAAATTACTTCTGAGGGTCATTAAGACCTTGAACTATGTCCTAGGTTGTCAAGTATATTAACATTTAAACCTTTAACAGTCATAAGACTATGGACTTCACTTCTCGTACTTAGGGGGATCAACCCTTCGTACCAATATTATGCATAATACCTCAACGCTTAAAGCATCATCAATTCCCCTTTAATAGGTTTGTTCATCTCAGTTTGACATCAGAGTTCGCACAAAATAAAGTTTAGTTTGGATAACTCAATAGTAGTTTTGGAATTTAGAACGCTTATCAACTATGGACTAGTCGAATCAATAAGAGTTCGCTAGTCTTAAAGGATTCAACAATAAATGATATTCAATTTGAATAATAACTTCTCAAGGGTATACAATCGAATAAGTATCGTATAACTGAAATGATACTTTTAAAAGCATTATGATATCTCATATGAAATTCTGAACTTGAATAATCAAGAATAAGAACTTTGCTCGATATAAAATTTAGGTCTATAACTTGCTCAATGTAAAAGTAAGGTTTAGAAACTTGCCTCGTACGTAAGCTACATTTATAACTCACGTTCTTTAATTACTCTTACCTATCAATACATTCACAATATCAACTTAATTATTAGTTTGACATCCTTTATCGAATCTCAACATCAATCTTTGAACATATTATTTAGACTTTACAAATAACGATTTTAGTCATGTAATTAACTTGTTAATTAAAAACATAATAAAATCATCAAATCATTTTTAATATTTCCTTACACATTAATAATCTACTTTAATCTCTTGAAATATTCTTATCACATTATCATGTTAATTAATTTAAGTTAAATTAATATATTATGGTTTAAAACTTCAAATAAACAAAGTTGTTTATTCTCTGCCATACGCGCCGGGGCGCGTTTCCCATATAGAAAATCTGCCAGGGTGAAGTTCGTTGGGGCGCGCTTTGCATAAAGAAATAATTCGTCGGGGCGAAAACACCCGGGTTCGAATTCTGCAGTTAGCGAAGAACACAAAATCAAGCCCAATTTTTTCCAATTTCAATAATAAACTGATTTATAATGTTATCCATGCAGTATAAACTTCACAGGAACATCATAAATCACTTCTAGCATATTTCTAACATTTTAATCATGTGATTACACAAATTAAGACATTTAATTTCACTGTTCTTCATAATTTTGTAAAGTTTGATAAAAATATGAAATCTCTCATTATGGATTCGTTATAACACTGAATCCACTCATTCCAATTATGTTTTCTTTGTTTTAACATGTATAATCATATTCAAGTGTCAATTTTAATACAAACATATGAGTAAAGCATTTATTTTACCCATATGGGTTATTCATACAACATTTATACTTTGTCATTCTTGAAAGCCAATTTAATAGAAAATTTCATGGTGTGATCACTGTAAGTCACGTATACATGATACAACACTTGATATTAACATATACGAATAAATATATGATTATATCTTCATTTAATTACCAAAATAATTATTAACAGAGAATTTTAAAAAGATGTAAAAGAAAACTCTGTAACTTTTCAAAAACCCAATTAAGGCCTAATTGCATGAATTCGATCATTTTAAATCATTCATACCAAATATAAAATACGATATATTCACACACACACACACACACATATATAGCTATATCATGCCTTAATTATAAAACTAGTTTTTCACAGAAAACTTTAAAGTATGTATTGAAGAACTTTAAGAAATCTTAATTTTGAAAACTTAAAAGAAGGGATTACCCTTTAGTAGATGATGAAGATGAATACAATTACAGATAATACAATGATTTCTCAATTTCTTTTCTCTATATCTCTCTCAATTTCTTCTTTTTCTTTCTAAGTTCTTCTCTCTGACTTCTCTTATATTTTTTTATCTGATAATGATACGATAGAATAGACTAAGTCTAAATATAATACGTATAATTAACGTCAGATACCTTAACCATCCAAACTTCCCATAGGGCCTAGTTTGGTTGCTTCCTTTTTCTCCTTTCCCTTTATTTTAATTAACTAGTTTAGTATATAGTGAATTGTCACATTACTAATTACTCAATTAAATAAAATAAGATAACTCACATTAAATCACATTGTTACATAATTAATATTCTTATTTTTTAATTATGTCAATTCCTCAATTCTCTAATTAATTATTAAATTAATTAGAATAACATTATGCTTATTTAATTAATTTATTTAATCAAATAAACTCAATTAAATATATAATTTGAACTATAAAATTACTACACATTAATTTAATTAATGCAATACATATAATTAAATTAATCTACCACAAATTTATGAATTAATTATTTAACTTAATAATTAAATCATCAAAATATTTATTTATTTCAATAAATATTCAAATAACTATACAAAATTCTTGTTCGTCACATCTTTCCCCACTTAAAAGGATTATGTCCTCAGAATTAAGGTTCGATTAATAATTTCGTCCCTTCACATTCTCCCCCCCCCCACTTACAAAGATTCTGTCCCCAGAATCGCGTTCACATATTTAAGAAAATAAGTGTGGATAAGTCTTCATCATATTTTCTTCAAGTTCCCACGTAGCTTCGTCAGCGTTGTGCTTCCTCCAAATTACCTTAACAGAATGTATTACTTTATTCTTGAGAACTTGCTTTTTCCTGTCAACAATTTGAACATGAACTTCTTCGTAGGATAAGTCCTTCTCGAATTGTAAGGGTTCATATTATATCACATGTTTGTAATTGGGTTTATAGGGTCGTAAGACTGACATATGGAAGACGTTGTGGACATGCTCTAACGCCGGATGTAAAGCTACCTCATAGGCGACTTCTCCAATTTTTTATAATACCATAAAGGGTCCAATGAACCTCGGGCTTAATTTTTCCTTTTTACCGAATCTGATCTTTCCCTTCCAGGGAGAAACCTTCAAAAATACAAGCTACCCGATACAAACTCAACATTCTTGCAGTGTGAATCAGCGTATTTCTTCTGCCTATCCTGAGCCGCTACCAACCTTGTCAGGGTTACTTTTACTATCTCTGAGGTCTGCTATACCAACTCTGGACCTAGCAACTGTCTCTCGCCAACTTCATCCCAGTACAGAGGTGTTCTGCACTTTCTACAGTACAACGCTTCGTAAGGCGGCATACCAATACTAGCGTGGTAACTATTGTTATACCCGAATTCTATAAGCGGTAGGTGGTCATCCCAATTTCCTTTGAAATCCATGATGCATGCTCTTAGCATATCCTTTAATGTCTGGATCGTCCTTTCGCTTTGCCTGTCAGTCTGAGGGCGATAAGTTGTGCTCATCCTCAACTGTGTTCCCATGCATTCTTGTAGTCGCTTCCAGAAAATCGATGTGAAACGCGGATCACGGTTGGATACAATCGACAGTGGTACTCCGTGCCTCAAAAAAATCTCTTTTACATATAACTTCGCCAACTATTATAAGTTAAATCTGATTCTGATCTGAAAAAAGTTTGCGGATTTTGTCAATCGGTCAACAATAACCCATACTGCGTCGTAGCCTTTCTGGATTGTCGGAAGGCCAACCACAAAATCCATTGTAATATGTTCCCATTTCCATTCTGGGATCTCTAGATGTTGTAGCAAATCACTCAGTCTCTGATGTTCTACCTTGACCCTCTGACAAGTCAGACACCTGGCAACACAATCGCCAATGTCCCTCTTTATATTTGGCCACCAAAAATGTTGTCGTAAATCCTGATACATCTTGGTACTTCCGGGATGAGTGGAATACCTCGAACTATGAGCCTCGCTTAGAATTTCTTCCTTGATCTCTGTTACTGGTAGTACCCAAACTCTCTCTTCAAACCTTAACAATCCCTCGCTGTCCATTTTAAATTTAAGCTCAGTCCCTTCAGATATCTTTTTCTTTACTTCCTCATATTCCTTATCTAGGATTTGAGCTTCCTTAACCTTATCCAATAGAGTTGTACCAGCTTGCATCTGGAACAGCTTCTCATCAGTCTCCATTGGATATCCTACTTCCAATTCCAGCTTTTCCATTGCTAAAATCAACTCTTCCTGTGCTGTCAACATCATCAACTTCTCCCGATCCATTCGGCTTAAGGCGTCGGCTACTACATTCGCTTTACCCAGATGGTACAGGATATCACAATCATAGTCCTTTATTAACTACAACCATCTTCTCTGACGCATATTCAAGTCTTTTTGGGTGAAAATATATTTCAAACTTTTGTGGTCTGTATATATTTCACACTTCTCTCCATAGAGATAGTGTCTCCAAATCTTCAGGGCGAATACCACCGCAGCCAATTCCAGATCGTGGGTTAGATATCCCTTCTCGTAATCCTTCAACTGTCATGACGCATACGCAATGACTCTGCCGTTTTGCATAAGCACACAGCCTAGCCCTTTATGCAAGACATCACTATATACCACAAAGTTCCCTGTCTCATCCGGAAGGTATAACACAGGTGCTGTACTCAACCTCTTCTTAAGTTCTTGGAAACTTTTCTCGCACTTTTCCATCCACACGAATTTCACAACTTTCCTAGTCAAATTCGTTTGCGGAGTTACGATCTTGGAAAAGTCCTGAATGAATCTTCTGTAATAGCCTGTTAATCAAAGGAAACTTCTTACTTTCGACGGTGTTTTCGGCTGATCCCAATTCATCACTCCTTCGACTTTGGAGGGATCTACCGAAATTTTGTCCTTATCAATCACATGTCCGAGAAATTGCATCAATCCAGAACTCACATTTCGAGAATTTGGCGTACAACTTCTCTCTCCTTAATGCCTCTAATGTCAACTTCAAATCCTCACCATGTTCTTCCTTGGTCTTAAAATATACCAATATATCGTCAATAAACACAACTACAAATTTGTCCAAAAAGGGCTTGAACACTCCATTCATTAGGCCCATAAATGCTGTAGGTGCATTCGTTAGACCAAATGACATAACCAAAAATTCGTAGTGACCATATCGCGTCCTAAACACTATCTTTAAGACATCTTCTGGCCTCACTTTCAGCTGATGATAACCACTTCTCAGGTCTATCTTTGAGAAATATCTCGCTCCCTTTAATTGATCAAGCAGATCATTAATCTTTGGCAACAGATACATGTTCTTTATGGTAACCTTGTTCAATTCTTTATAATCGATGTAGAGCCGTATCGTACCATCCTTCTTTTTAACGAATAACACTGGCGCCCCCCACGGTGATACGCTCGGTTGAATATATTTCTTATCCAGTAGCTCTTGTAACTGAACCATTAATTCTTTTATTTCTACAAGAGCCATCCGATACGGTGCCTTCGATATTGGAGTCGTTCCTGGAGCCAAATCGATCACGAATTCTACTTCCCTGTCAGGCGAAAGTCCTGGCAGATCGTCTGGAAACACATCCACGAAGTCCCTTACGACTGGTATTTCCTCTAACTTCAAATTCTCTTTACGACTATCGATTATGTAGGCTAAATATCCTACACAGCCTTGTCTTAATAACTTTCTGGCTTGCATCATCGTCAGACAACTCGCTTGCCTAGGTGATTTTCTGCCATAAAACACAACCTTTGACGGAGTCATAAGGTTAATACATTTCTTCTGGGAATCAATTATAGCCCCATAATTGAATAGCCAATCCATTCCCAAGATAACGTCAAATTCCCCAAGTTTAATCGGGATAAGATCTACATTCATAACGTTTTACCCTTAATATCCACTCTACAGTTCTTGTGTATATATTTAACAGGAATCACTTCCCTGTTCGCAATCTCTATATTCATAGGGATTTCTAATTCGTCCTTTTGTAATTCAAAGTTGTTTGCAAAGTCATCAGATATAAATGAACAAGTAGCACCCGAATTAAATAAAATATAAGCATTGACTTTATTGATCGGAATGATACCTGACACCACATCACGAGACTGCACCGCATCCTGTACGGTCATATTGAATGTCCTTGCAGTTGGTCGATTTGTCGAAGTCGGTCCAGTAATTGTAAGAGGATTTCCACTGCTATTCCCCTTGTTTCCCCCTGACCCTGCCCCTCCAGATGCCTTCTTGGGATAGTCTCTAGCCAAGTGATTCTTTGACCCACATGTGTAGTAGGCGCCCTTCTTAGGGTTAGGGCAATTAGGTGCTATGTGGCCTTCTTGACCACAATTATAGCAAACTCTTTTCCCCTTCATGCAGACTCCTAAGTGAGTCTTTCCACAGGTTGGGCATAGTTCTATCCTTTTCTTCTGACTCCCTTGCTGATTTACGGACGACGGATTGTCATTCCACCTTCGTTTATGATTATCGTTTCCTCCCGTGTTACTGCCACTAGCCTTATTATTTCCTTCACTTTCATTCTTCTTCTTCCTCTGATCTTGATTGTACTTGGTCACCGCTTCGTTTCCACCTTCAGCGAGTATGGCCTTCTCCAGAACTCTAGTAAAAATGTTCAATTAAAACATTGACACTTTGCTATACAACTAGGGTTTCAGTCCCTGCTCAAATCGCCTAGCCTTTCTCTCGTTAGTATGCACTTGATATTGGGCAAACCTAGCCAATTCGTTAAACTTTGTCGCGTAATCGGGCAAAGTCATATTACCCTGTTTCAACTCCAGAAACTGCACCTCCATTTGGTTCTGGGAGCTGGTTGGGAAATACATCTCAAAAAATATTTCCTTGAACCTTTCCTAGGTTATTACACCTTCTCCTCCCCTGACCTTATTTGTCTGCCACCAGTAGCTGACTTCTGATTTTAACATGAACGTTGCGTAGGCGATCTTCTGGTCCTCCCTAACTTAGGCGACATCGAAAACTTTCTCTATCTCCATAACCCAAGTCTGAGCTTCTATCGGGTTTGTGGAGCCTTTAAAATCCGGCGGTCCCATCGCCTTAAAGTGTTGGGTTTGTACGTAACGCAATCATGCAATCAAATCACATAAATAGGGTGGAAGCGCGAAACATAGGTTTTCAAAAATTTATACAAACCCATAACCATGATCATGCTTTGTGCTAGTTATCAATAACAGAAAAGAGAGAACATGGAATTATACCTTTGAAGATCCAAGCTTTCTCAGGTACAAGTTCTACTCCTTTGATTCCTTTGATTCCTCTGTTGTGGCTCCTTCCCTTGATCAATGTCAGCCACCCAAATGTTTAGCCTCTAACGGTGATCCACCAAGGAAGATGAAGAACTCAGGAAGATGGGTTATTGGCTAAACCCTTGTTTCTATCTCAATAGAATATGTATACTCCCAACCTTTGGAAAAATTCACGTACCTTATTTCTGATATAAGACTCTCTTATATAGATATTAGGTTAACCCTCTTAATCCAATTAGAATAGAGTTTTATTTAATTAATTAATTAAACACTTTTAATTAATTTATATCCTAATCTTATTAGGATTGAGAGACAGTACTGATATTATATTAATTCCTAAACTCCTTTAGAATTAAAATAATAATAATAATAATAATATTAATAAGACTCTTCTTATTAATTTATATTTAATATTTCTAAAATATTAAATAATAAACATTAAGCTATTTAATTTATTCTATCACCATAGATTAAATTAATTATACTTAATGCATTATTACTATCATGCAATTTTCTTCTTAAATATTTCTTCTTCCTTTTATGGTGTGACCCTTTAGGTTCTCCATATTAAACCGGTTGTTTATAAATCAATTAGAACAATTCTAATCTTATTTAAATAAATGAATTAAACTAATAATCCATTTAAATAAATAACATTTATTCTACAATAGGGATAAGTCTCTCTAGCGATCA
Organism: Panax stipuleanatus; assembly: GCA_020205555.1. Taxonomy (NCBI): domain Eukaryota; kingdom Viridiplantae; phylum Streptophyta; class Magnoliopsida; order Apiales; family Araliaceae; genus Panax; species Panax stipuleanatus. The sequence goes on along the minus strand of CM035117.1, from coordinate 98,165,916 downwards.
ACGACTTTTCAGATAATATAGATTTCAACATTAATCATAAAAGAACTTGTGAGTTAATAGTTACCGTACAATTAAATTCTTCCACCATACAATGTCCCAATTAAATATAAGACATGGATTTACTGTCAAGTCTTAATTTATTTAATCATATGTATTTCGATTAGAAAACGCACAACTCCAAATAATGCAAATTAGAAACCTCTTTCTAATTTCATTCTACCTTGGCCAAGGATTCCTAGGTTGTCATTTAACGAATCACATAGGACATATCTCCTCTTTTACTAGAGGTGGTAGATTCTTTATTGATCATACATTATCTCCATATGCAACTCATTATACCCAAGCATACCCTATATATGCCTTAAAAGGCCTTAAGAAATACGTCAAAGTATTATTTGTTGCATACAAGATACTATGATGATCTCAAGTCCAAGGATCACTTGTACTACTATCACATTAAGAATTCCTATTGACAGGCGAGTAAAACTCCATTAGGTATTCCATAGCGAGTCACGTTCAGTGAATTATTCTCCAATAAACACCTACATACTTGCTTTAGTGTCTCCACACAAATGACCATGAGATCAGTCATCCTCATCCAATGAGTAAGCAACATATGTACCAATCTATCCGGATTTACTAATCCCCATTTTAGTAATCCCACAATTGAAAACTATTTTAGTTTTTAAGCTTTCTAAGAATTTAGATCTCATTAGCATGATCTCATCATGATTCTAAAATCATTGCTTAAAACTATAGGTTATTTACATATTATTAAAAACAGCACCATGTAGATAATTAAATGCCCTAAATAAATATTTTATTAATAAATAAATAAAATTATTTACAAAGTTTGTGCTTTATCATCATACATGATTGGCTTGTATGCACAGTACTATCAATCTCCCACTTGCACTAAAGCCAATCGCCATGGTATCTCATACCCAATTTCTCTAAGTGACGATCAAACTGTTGTTGTGTTAGAGCTTTAGTAAATAGATCTGCAATGTTGTCTTGAGAGTCCACATGGTCTAAGGTGACGTCTCCTCTTTCAATGATCTCCTTGATCAAGTGAAATCGCTGCAACACGTGTTTAGATTTCTGATGAGACCTGGGTTCCTTAGCCTGTGCAACTGCTCCTGTGTTGTCACAGTAAACGGGAACTGCTTCACCAATGCTAGGAACCACACCAAGTTTATTTATGAACTTCTTCATTCAAACAGCTTCCTTTGCAGCTTCACTTGCAGCTATATACTCTGCCTCTGTCACTGAATCAGAAACTATTTGTTGCTTGGAACTCTTCCAACTCACTGCGCCTCCTTTCAAGGTAAACATATACCCTGAAACAGATTTACTGTCATCTTGGTCTGTTTGAAAACTTGAGTCCGTGAATCCCTCGAGTTTTAATTCAGACCCACCGTAGACAAGAAAAATATCTTTAGTCCTTCTCAAGTACTTTAGGATATTCTTCACTGCCTTCCAGTGCTCTTCTCCAGGATTCGACTGGTATCTGCTCGTTACACTAAGTGCGTGAGCAACATCCGATCTAGTATATATCATACCGTATATGATAGATCCTATTGCAGAAGCATAAGGGATCTTACTTATACGGTCTCTCTCCTCAGGTGTCTTTGGGGCCTGTTTCTTGGAGAGATGTATTCAATGGCTCATCGGCATGAGACCACTTTTGGAATCTTTCATGCTAAACCTCTTTAGCATTGTATCAATGTACGTTCCTTGGGATAAGCTGAGCATCCTTTTAGATCTATCTTTATAGATCTTTATCCCCAAAATATAGGATGCTTCACCCAAGTCCTTCATGGAGAAGTTTTTAGTTAACCAGATTTTAATTGATTGTAACATAGGAATGTCATTCCCTATCAATAATATATCATCAACATATAATACAAGGAATGATACTGCACTCCCACTAATCTTCTTGTATACACATGGTTCATCTTTTTTTTTGATAAATTCAAACTCTTTGATTGTCTCATCAAAACGAATGTTCCATCTACGAGAAGCTTGCTTCAACCCATAAATGGATCGTTATAGCTTACAGACTTGATTTGTTCCAACTTTTGAAATAAATCCCTCTGGCTGTGTCATATACACATCCTCCTCAAGTTTCCCATTGAGAAAGGCCGTTTTCACATCCATCTGCCAGATCTCATAGTCATTATAAGCTGCAATCGCAAGCAAAATCCGAATGGACTTGAGCATGGCTATTGGTGAGAAGGTTTCATCATAGTCAACTCCTTGTCTTTGTTTGAAACCTTTTGCAACTAGTCGGGCCTTATAGGTCTCTACCTTCCCATCTGCTCCAGTCTTTCTCTTAAAAATCCATTTACACCCAATAGGCTTAATACCTTCAGGTGGTGAAACCAAAGTCCATACTTTGTTTTCATATATGGAGTCCATTTCGAATTTCATGGCTTCAAGCCATTTCCCTGAGTCTTTATTACTCATAGCCTATTCGTAATTCAATGGATCATCATCATTCATGATGTGTACCTCATCGTTATCCTCTATAACGAATCCATACCTCTCAGGTATCTTCGGTACTCTTCCAGATTTACGAACAGGGTGTGGTACAGTAGGTTCTTCTACTTGGTTAGGTACCTGACTTTGATCCATGGTAATTTGTGGTCCTTGAACTTCTTCAAGATATATCTTACTCCCACTGACCCCTTCATTGATAAACCCTTTCTCCAAGAAGGCAGCATGTTTCGCAACAAACACTTTTTGATCAGTTGGATGATAGAAATAATACCCTACGGTTTCTTTAGGGTATCCCACAAATCTACACTTATCGGATTTAGTCTGTAGCTTATCATTTTCAAACTTTTTGACATAAGCTGGACAACCCCAAGTCTTAACATGCTTAAGATTTAGTTTCCTCCCTTTCCACATCTCATATGAAGTCTTTGGGGCGAATTTGGTAGGTACCTTGTTAAGTAGGTATGCAGTCGTTTCTAGGGCATAACCCTAGAAGGAAATTGGAAGGTCGGTAAAACTCATCATGGATCGAACCATGTCCAACAGTGTTCGATTTCTCCTTTCAGATACTCCATTTAACTGTGGCGTACCTGGAGGAGTCCATTGTGAGATTATACCATTTTCTTTGAGACAATTGAGAAACTCACCGCTTAAGTATTCTCTACCTCGATCTGATCGAAGTATCTTAATACTCTTGCCCGTTTCTTTCTCTACTTCACTTCTGAACTCTTTGAACTTTTCAAATAATTCTTATTTGTATTTTATTAAATACACATATCCAAATCTTGAGTGATCATCAGTGAAAGTAATAAAATAAGAATACCCACCCCGTGCACTTGTTGTCATAGGTCCACAAATGTCTGTGTGAATCAATGCCAACAACTCTGTAACTCTTTCTCCTTTTCCACTAAAAGGAGATTTAGTCATTTTACCCATGAGACAAGATTCACAAGTTGGATATGATTCATAATCGGATAACTCTAGGAGCCCATCCTTATGCAACTTGGATAATCTTGTTTCATTGATATGACCGAGTCTACAGTGCCACATGTAGGTATAATTAATATCACCTCTTTTCCTTTTCTTAGTTTGTTCAATTTGAAATATATTTTCTTGTAAGTCAAGTGTATAAAGTCCATTTCACAAATTTTCAATACCATATAAAACATCGTCTTTATAAATAGAACAACCATTGTTCTTTATAATAACGTCAAAACCTTCCATATCCAATACAGAAATTGAAATAATGTTTTTAATATTATTCGGAACATAATAACAGTTATTAAGATAAATGGACTTGCCCGAAGGCATTGCTAAACAATAAGTTCCTACAGCTTATGCAGCAACCTTTGCTCCATTCCCCACTCGTAAGATCACCTCTTCATTGTTCAGCTTTCTACTTCTGACCAGTCCCTGCATAGTGTTACATATGTGAGACCCATAGCCGGTATCCAATACCCAAGTAGAATTATGACTTTCAAAAAAATTAATTTCAATCATAAACAAACCTTGATTGGAAGTCGAAGCTTCTCCAAGCTTCTTCTCTGCTAGAAACTTCTTGCAGTTCCTCTTCCAATGTCCCGGCTCGTTGCAATGAAAGCACATTCCTTTAGCTGGTTCAGGTTTCTTTTGTTCTTTTTCTTTCCCTTTTCCCTTAGCCTTCTTGGATTTCTTCTTTTCAGAAGATACCTTGGGCCTCTTCCTTTTATTGGAAGAATCCACCATCAAGATATGGTTCTTCTTGGATGGGAAGTGACCTTCTGCAGTTTTCAGCATGTTAAGCAGCTCAGGCAAGCTGACATATAGCTTATTCATGTGAAAATTAACCACAAACTGCGAGAAGGTCTCACGGAGTGACTGCAAGACCAAGTCTTGACTCAACTCCCCATCCATGACGAACCCAAGCTGTCCATGGCGTTCAATCAAATTGATCACTTTCAGGACATGAGTCTCGACGGCAGTGCCTTCGGTCATCCGAGATCGGAAGAGCTCCTTAGATATCTCATATCTAGCAGTCCTACTCTGTTCACCATACAACTCCTTGAGGTGAAGCAGCATAGCAGGAGCATCCATATTTACGTGCTGACGCTGAAGCTCGTTATTCGTGGATGCGAGCATGATGCATTGAGCCACAGATGCATCATCTTGCCGTTTATTGAAAGTGGCAAACTCTTCCTCAGAGGCTGTTTCCGAAACAGATTCATGGATAGTTGAATTTAGGATATAAGAAATCTTTTCAGTAGTGAGAACAATTGTCAGATTTCTTAGCCAGTCTTCATAATTCGGCCCGGTAAGCTTATTTGCATCAAGTATGCTTCGTAGTGAGATTAGTGATTTTGACATTTTTAAAATTCTGCATGTGAAAAGACAACATTTGTAGCAAATATTAATTTTATTAACTTTGCATACCAAAATAAATTTAGGTGTTTATTTTAAATTGGTATCTCCCACTATTTTTATCAAACTATATTACCCTCACTTATATAGTTCGGCAACATCTAATTAAAGATTTGCTAGTGAGATTAAGGATCCCATTTCAAATGTATATAACCTTGTGGATAGCACAACAAGCGATATACAAATAAATAGGTAGACAACTCTTGTCAATTACATCACCATGTAACTCCTTTTATTTTGCCTCTTAAATTATAATGGTCATGTGTGTGCACATCCGAACTAAAATGATTTAAGTTAAGTCTAGCCTAGCACTTCCATAAATTCAAAAAAAAAATGTTCGTCCTTGTGGATAGCACAACAAGACTAGATCGTTCAATTTTCTTGATAAGCATCAAATGTGATTAATTAACATCTTAAATACTCAATACTCGCCTTGTGGATAGCACAACAAACTCATATTAAATATTTAATACTCTCTTAATTAATTATGGTTGAAGGTGACGTTCGATATTCCAAATATCACTTGAACGCTTCAGACTTAATATTATTTTTGTTTGAGGGGTTTGTTATTATTTGTCTCATCTTGTTTAGTGCGTATGCACACACACACACACACACACACACACACACACATATATATATATATATATATATATATATATATATAAAATACGCGTCATTTTATTAAACATGCGAAGCATGTTTGCATAAAATACAATATATATAATATTTAGCATGCATTATAAAATACTATATTCTACCCGGATTGATTATGGACTTTAATTCTAGTTTGGTTCACTAGAGCCACCAAGTGAATCAAAAGGTCAAACCTAGGAGTGTAAGAATTTAAATTTAAATTTAAATTTAACTATTACATTTAAATCTGGGCTCCATACAAACGGGTTTTGACGCGCTCCTTGCTCCTTGGTCTCCAGTTTCTTCAAGATAATTCTAACTATCTCTATTACATAAACTATTTATAATTAAATAGAAACCTTGATCAGCAGTCAAGGGGAAGTACATAGGAGTGAGATAGGATTTACACTGAGAATAAAACCAGAGAAGACGAGGTACGCAGACCTCAATTTAAAAAAATCATTCATTCAAGCATTCATCCAAAATAGAATCCAATCACATTGGTCATAGTCCATAATCAACCCCATTTATTATCATACACATCACCATATTCATCAATAAATTTCCATTCATCTCATGAATTATAAAGCTATTCCATGTATAGATCGATGTCATTTATTGGACAAAAGTTTTCCTAAATTTTTTATTTTGAAACAAAATAAACTCTTTTATTTTAATCAAAAATAAATTCAAATTAAACTCCTTTAATTTTAGCAATCTGAAATCATATTTTAGATAAAATAAACATCTTTATTTTAAAACATTATTAATTAAATAAACAGTTTACTTAATTAATGAAAATCAAATTTCAGGGTCTGTTTAGGAACCGGCACAGCTGCGCCCAGAATGAACTGGGAAGCTGCGCAGCTGCGTAGGTAGCCTGAAGCGCCAGTTTTTGCAGACAAGCGCAGCTGCGCCAGTAATTAACTGGGCAGTTGCAAAATTGCGCCGTTCATAGCAGAAACTTACAGAAAACGATTTTGTCTAGAAAATTTGATCCAATTCTCACATCAATTCATACATGGAATCATAAAATTGATAATTAGCAAAAAGTTAGGCTCTGATACCACTGTTGGGTTTGTACGTAACGCAATCATGCAATCAAATCACATAAATAGGGCGGAAGCGCGAAACATAGGTTTTCAAAAATTTATACAAACTCATAACCATGATCATGCTTTGTGCTAGTTATCAATAACAGAAAAGAGAGAACATGGAATTATACCTTTAAAGATCCAAGCTTCCTCATGTACAAGTTCTACTCCTTTGATTCATTTGATTCCTCTGTAGTGGCTCCTTCCCTTGATCAATGTCAGCCACCCAAATGTTTGGCCTCTAACGGTGATCCACCAAGGAAGATGAAGATCTCAAGAAGATGGGTTATTGGCTTAACCTTTATTTCTATCTCTATAGATTATGTGTACTCCCAACCTTTAAAAAAATTCACGTACATTATTTCCGATATAAGACTCTCTTATATAGATATTAGGTTAACCCTCCTAATCCAATTAGAATAGGATTTTATTTAATTAATTAATTAAACACTTTTAATTAATTTATATCCTAATCTTATTAGGATTGAGAGAGAGTACTGATATTATATTAATTCCTAAACTCCTTTAGAATTAAAATAATAATAATAATAATAATATTAATAAGACTCTTCTTATTAATTTATATTTAATATTTCTAAAATATTAAATAATAAATATTAAGCTATTTAATTTATTCTATCACTATAGATTAAATTAATTATACTTAATGCATTATTAGTATTATGCCATTTTCTTCTTAAATAATTTTTCTTCCTTTTATGGTATGACCCTTTAGGTTCTCCATATTAAACCGGTTGCGAATAAATTAATTAGAACAATTCTAATCTTATTTAAATAAATAAATTAAACTAATAATCTATTTAAATAAATAACATTTATTGTACAATAGGGATAAGTCTCCCTAGCGATCAATGACTTTCTAGATAATAAAGATTTCAACATTAATCATAAAAGAACCTGTGAGTTAATAGTTACCGTACAATTCAATCTTTCCACCTGATAGTAGTGTGCAAACAAGCCAATCATGTATGATGACAAAGCACATACTTTGTAAACAATCTTATTTATTAATTAATAAAATATTCATTTAAGGCATATAATTATCTACATGGTGCTGTTTTTTATAATATGTAAATAACCCATAGTTTTAAGCAATGCTTTTAGAATCATGATGAGATCATGATAATGAGATCTAAATTCTTAGAAAGCTTAAAAACTAAAATAGTTCCCAATTGTGGGATTACTAAAATGGGGATTAGTAAATCCGGATAGATTGGTATATATGTTGCTTGCTCATTGGATGAGGATGACTGATCTCATGGTCATTTGTGTGGAGACACTAAAGCAAGTATGTAGGTGCTTATTAGAGAATAAGTTCACTGAACGTGACTCGCTATGGAATACCTAATGGAGTTTTACTCGCCTGTCAATAGGAATTCCTAATGTGATAGTAGAACATGTGATCCTTGGACTTGAGATCATCATAGTATCTTGTATATAACAAATTATACTTTGACTAATTCCTTAAGGCCTTTTAAGGCATATATAGGGTATGCTTGGGTGTAATGAGTTACATATGGAGATAATGAATGATTAATAAAGAATCTACCACCTCTAGTAAAAGAGGAGATATGTCCTATGTGATTCGTTAAATGACAACCTAGGAATCCTTGGCCAATGTAGAATGAAATTAGAAAGAGGTTTCTAGTTTACATTATTTGGAGTTGTGCATTTTCTAATCGAAATACATATGATTAAATAAATTAAGACTTGACAGTAAATCCATGTCTTATATTTAATTGGGACATTGTATGGTGGAAGGATTGAATTGTACGGTAACTATTAACTCACAGGTTCTTTTATGATTAATGTTGAAATCTATATTATCTGGAAAGTCGTTGATCGCTAGGGAGGCTTATCCCTATTGTAGAATAAATGTTATTTATTTAAATAGATTATTAGTTTAATTTGTTTATTTAAATAAGATTAGAATTGTTCTAATTGATTTATTCACAACCGGTTTAATATGTAGAACCTAAAGGGTCACACCATAAAAGGAAGAAGAATTATTTAAGAAGAAAATGGCATGATAGTAATAATGCATTAAGTATAATTAATTTAATCTATGATGATAGAATAAATTAAATAGCTTAATGTTTATTATTTAATATTTTAGAAATATTAAATATAAATTAATAAGAGGAGTCTTATTAATATTAATATTATTATTATTATTTTAATTCTAAAGGAGTTTAGGAATTAATATAATATCAGTACTCTCTCTCAATCCTAATAAAGATTAGGATATAAATTAATTAAAAGTATTTAATTAATTAATTAAATAAAACTCTATTCTAATTGGATTAGGAGGGTTAACCTAATATCTATATAAGAGAGTCTTATATCAGAAATAAAAAAACGTGATTTTTTCAAGAGTTGGGAGTACACATATTCTATAGAGATAGAAACAAGGGTTAAGCCAATAACCCATCTTACTGAGTTCTTCATCTTCCTTGGTGGATCACCGTTAGAGGCCAAACATTTGGATGGCTTACATTGATCAAGGGAAGGAGCCACTACAGAGGAATCAAAGGAGTAGAACTTGTACCTGAGGAAGCTTGTATCTTCAACGGTATAATTCTGTTTTTCTCCTTCTTCATTCACTGATAATTGATCCACAAGAATGATCATGGTAATGGGTTTGTATAAATTTTTGAAAACCTAGTTTTTATGCTTCCGCCCTATTTATGTGATTTGATTGCATGATTGCGTTACGTATAAACCCAACAGTGGTATCAGAGCCAATCTTGTGCTAATTATCAGTCTATGTGATTCCATACATGTATGATATGCGATTGGATCGAGTTATGGGCAACAAAAATTTTTCAGATTCTGCGAAGCTGCGCAGCTGCGCCGGTACAAGGCAATATTGCTGCGCAGCTGCGCCGGGTGCTGTTCCTGGTTTTCATGCTGCGCAGCTGCGCCGGTTCCCTTTACATTCTTGGCGCAGCTGCGCCACTGGACAGGAACTGAAATGATTATTTTTTGTTTTATTTAATTAAATGAATGGTTTATTTAATTAATAAAGGTTTAAAATAAAGATGTTTATTTTATATGAAATGAGATTTCAGAATTGCTAAAATTAAAGAGTTTAATTTGGAATTGTTTTTGAATGAAATAAAGGAGTTTATTTTTCCAAAAAAAAAGTTTAGCAAACTTTTGCCCATTAACTGATATTAATACATATATGGAATGAATTTATTTTCATGAGATGAATAAGTTTTATTGATACGTATGATGATATGTATGGTAATAAAAGGGATTGATTATGGACTATGACCAATGTGATTGGATTTTATTTTGGTTGAATGCTTGAATGAATGAGTTTTATAAAATGGGGTCTGCGTACCTCGTCTTCTCTAGTTTTATTCTCGATGTAAATTCTATCTCCTTTCTATGTACTTCCCCTTGACTGCTGATCAAGGTTTCTATTTAATTTTTAATAGTTAATGTAATAGAGATAGTTAGAATTATTTTGAAGAAATTGGTGACCAAGGAGCAAGGAACGCGTGAAGACTCATTTGTATGGAGCCAGAGTTTAAATGTAATAGTTATATTTAAATTTAAATTCTTGCACTCCTAGGTTTGACCTTTTGGTTCACTTGGTGGCTCTAGTGAACCAAACTAGAATAAAAGTCCATAATCAATCCGGGTAGAATATAGTATTCTATATTGCATGCTAAATATTATATATATTATATTTTATACAAACATGCTTCGCATGTTTAATAAAATGACGCGTATTTTATATATATATGTGCATGCGCGCTTAAAAAGATGAGACAAATAATAACAAACCCCTCAAAGAAATAATATTAAGTCTGAAGCGTTCAAATGATATTTGGAATATCGAACGTCGCCTTCTAGCATGATTAGTTAATAGAGTATTAAATATTTAATATGAGTTTGTTGTGCTATCCACAAGGCGAGTATTGAATATTTAAGATGTTAATTAATCACATTTGATGCTTATCAAGAAAATTGAACGATCTAGTCTTGTTGTGCTATCCACAAGGACGAAAATTTTTCTTTTTTGAATTTATGGAAGTGCTAGGCTGGACTTAACTTAAATCATTTTAGTTCGGATGTGCACACACATGACCATTATGATTTAAGAGGCAAAATAAAAGGAGTTACATGGTGATATAATTGACAAGAGTTGTCTACCTATTTATTTGTATATCGCTTGTTGTGCTATCCACAAGGTTATATACATTTGAAATGGGATCCTTAATCTCACTAGCAAATCTTTAATTAGATGTTGCCGAACTATATGAGTGAGGATAATATAGTTTGATGAAAATAGTGGGAGATACCAATTTAAAATAAAGACCTAAATTTATTTTGGTATGCAAAGTTAATAAAATGAATGTTTGCTAAAATATTGTCTTTTCACATGCAGAATTTTAAAAATGTCAAAATCACTAATCTCACTACGAAGCATACTTGATGCAAATAAGCTTACCGGCCCGAATTATGAGGACTGGCTAAGAAATCTGAGAATTGTTCTCACTGCTGAAAAGATTTCTTATGTCCTAAATTCCACTATCCCTGAATCTGTTTCAGAAACAGCCTCTGAGGAAGAGATTGCCACTTTCAATAAGTGGCAAGATGATGCATCTGTGGCTCAATGCATCATGCTCACATCCATGAATAACGAGCTTCAGCGTCAGCACGAAAAAATGAATGCTCCTGCTATGCTGCTTCACCTCAAGGAGTTGTATGGTGAACAGAGTAGGACTGCTAGATATGAGATATCTAAGGAGCTCTTCCGATCTCGGATGACCGAGGGCACTACCGTCGAGACTCATGTTCTGAAGGTAATCAATTTGATTGAACGCCTTGGACAGCTTGGGTTCGTCATGGATGGGGAGTTGAGTCAAGACTTGGTCTTGCAGTCACTCCTTGAGACCTTCTCGCAGTTTGTGGTTAATTTTCACATGAATAAGCTAGATGTCAGCTTGCCTGAGCTGCTTAACATGCTGAAAACTGCAGAAGGTCACTTCTCATCCAAGAAGAACCATGTCTTGATGGTGGATTCTTCCAATAAAAGGAAGAGGCCCAAGGTGTCTTTTGAAAAGAAGAAATCTAAGAAGGCTAAGGGAAAAGGGAAAGAAAAGGAGCAAAAGAAACCTGAACAAGCTAAAGGAATGTGCTTTCATTGCAATGAGCCGGGACATTGGAAGAGGAACTGCAAGAAGTTTCTAGCAGAGAAGAAGCTTGGAGAAGCTTCGACTTCCAATCAAGGTTTTTTTATGATTGAAATTAATTTTTCTGAAAGTCATAATTCTACTTGGGTATTATATACTGGCTGTGGTTCTCACATATGTAATACTGTGCAGGGACTGGTCAGAAGTAGAAAGCTGAACAAAGATGAGGTGATCCTACGAGTGGAAAATGGAGCAAAAGTTGCTGCATTAGCTGTAGGAAGTTATTGTTTAGCAATGCATTCGGGCAAATCCATTTATCTTAATAATTGTTATTATGTTCCGAATATTATTAAAAACATTATTTCAATTTCTGTATTGGATATGGAAGGTTTTGACGTTATTATAAAGAACAATGGTTGTTCTATTTATAAAGACGATGTTTTATATGGTATTGAAAATTTGCAAAATGGACTTTATACACTTGACTTACAAGAAAATATATTTCAAATTGAACAAATTAAGAAAAGGAAAAGAGATGATATTAATTATACCTATATGTGGCACTGTAGACTCGGTCATATCAATGAAACAAGATTATCCAAGTTGCATAAAGATGGGCTCCTCGAGCTATCTGATTATGAATCATATCCAACTTGTGAATCTTGTCTCATGGGTAAAATGACTAAATCTCCTTTTAGTGGAAAAGGAGAGAGAGTTACAGAGTTGTTGGCATTGATTCACACAGACGTTTGTGGACCTATGACAACAAGTGCACGGGGTGGGTATTCTTATTTTATTACTTTCACTGATGATCACTCAAGATTTGGATATGTCTATTTAATGAAATACAAATCAGGATCATTTCAAAAGTTCAAAGAGTTCAAAAGTGAAGTAGAGAAACAAACGGGCAAAAGTATTAAGATACTTCGATCAGATCGAGGTGGAGAATACTTAAGTAGTGAGTTTCTCAATTGTCTCAGAGAAAATGGTATAATCTCACAATGGACTCCTCCAGGTATACCACAGTTAAATGGAGTATCTGAAAGGAGAAATCGAACACTGTTGGACATGGTTCGATCCATGATGAGTTTTACCGACCTTCTAATTTCCTTCTGGGGATATGCCCTAGAAACGGCTGCATACCTACTTAACAAGGTACCAACCAAATCCGCCCCAAAGACTCCATATGAGATGTGGAAAAGGAGGAAACAAAATCTTAAGCATGTTAAGACTCGGGGTTGTCCAGCTTATGTCAAAAAGTTTAAAAATGATAAGCTACAGACTAAATCCGATAAGTGTAGATTTGTGGGATACCCTAAAGAAACCGTAGGGTATTATTTCTATCATCCAACTGATCAAAAGGTGTTTGTTGCGAAACATGCTACCTTCTTGGAGAAAGAGTTTATCCATGAAGGGGTCAGTGGGAGCAAGATATATCTTGAAGAAGTTCAAGAACCACAAGTTACCACGGACCAAAGTCAGGTACCTAACCAAGTAGAAGAACCTACTGTACCACACCCTGTTCGTAAATCTGGAAGAGTACCGAAGATACCTGAGAGGTATGGATTCGTTATAGAGGATAACGATGAGGTACACATCATAAATGATGATGATCCATTGAATTACGAACAAGCTATAAGTAATAAAGACTCAGGAAAATGGCTTGAAGCCATGAAATCTGAAATGGACTCCATGTATGAAAACAAAGTATGGTCTTTGGTTTCACCACCTGAAGGTATTAAACCTATTGGGTGTAAATGGGTTTTTAAGAAAAAGACTGGAGCAGACGGAATGGTAGAGACTTATAAGGCCCGACTGGTTGCAAAAGGTTTCAAACAAAGACAAGGAGTTGACTATGATGAAACCTTCTCACCAGTAGCCATGCTCAAGTCCATTCGGATTTTGCTTGCGATTGCAGCTTACAACGACTATGAGATCTAGCAGATGGCCGTGAAAACGGCCTACCTCAATGGGAAACTTGAGGAGTATGTGTATATGACACAGCCAGAGGGATTTATTTCAAAAGTTGGAACAAATCAAGTCTGTAAGCTACAACGATCCATTTATGGGTTGAAGCAAGCTTCTGGTAGATGGAACATTCATTTTGATGAGACAATCAAAGAGTTTGATTTTATCAAAAAACGAGGATGAACCATGTGTATACAAGAAGGTTAGTGGGAGCGCAGCATCATTCCTTGTATTATATGTTGATGATATATTACTGATAGGGAATGACATTCCTATGTTACAATCCATTAAAATATGGTTATCTAAAAACTTCTCCATGAAGGACTTGGGTGAAGCATCCTATATTTTGGGGATAAAGATCTATAGAGATAGATCTAAAAGGATGCTCGGCTTATCCCAAGGAACGTACATTGATACGATGCTAAAGAGGTTTAGCATGGAAGATTCCAAAAAAGGTCTCATATCGATGAGCCATGGAATACATCTCTCCAAGAAACAGGCCCCAAAGACACCTGAGGAGAGAGACCGTATGAGTAAGATCCCTTATGCTTCTGCAATAGGATCTATCATGTACGGTATGATATGTACTAGACCGGATGTTGCTCACGCACTTAGTGTAACAAGCAGATACTAGTCGAATCCAGGAGAAGAGCACTGGAAGGCAGTGAAAAATATCCTAAAGTACTTGAGAAGGACTAAAGATATTTTTCTTGTCTACGGTGGGTCTGAATTAAAACTCGAGGGATTCACGGACTCAAGTTTTCTAACAGACCAAGATGACAGTAAATTTGTTTCAGGGTATGTGTTTACCTTGAACGGAGGTGCAGTGAGTTGGAAGAGTTCCAAGCAGCAAACTGTTGCTGATTCAGTGACAGAGGCAGAGTATATAGCTGCAAGTGAAGCTGCAAAGGAAGCTGTTTGGATGAAGAAGTCCATAACTGAACTTGGTGTGGTTCCTAGCATTGGAGAAGCAGTTCCCGTATACTGTGACAACATCGGAGCGGTTGCACAGGCTAAGGAACCCAGGTCTCATCAGAAATCTAAACACGTGTTGCGGCGATTTCACTTGATCAGGGAGATCATTGAAAGAGGAGACGTCACCTTGGAGCGTGTAGACTCTCAAGACAACATTGCAGATCCATTTGCTAAAGCTTTAACACAACAGCAGTTTGATCGTCACTTAGAGAAGATGGGTATTAGATACCATGGCGATTGGCTTTAGTGCAAGTGGGAGATTGATAGTATTGTGCATACAAGCCAATCATGTATGATGACAAAGCACATACTTTGTAAATAATCTTATTTATTTATTAATAAAATATTCATTCAAGGCATATAATTATCTACATGGTGCTGTTTTTATAATATGTAAATAACCCATAGTTTTAAGCAATGCTTTTAGAATCATAATGAGATCATGATAATGAGATCTAAATTCTTAGAAAGCTTAAAAACTAAAATAGTTCCCAATTGTGGGATTACTAAAATGGGGATTAGTAAATTCGGATAGATTGGTACATATGTTGCTTGCTCATTGGATGAGGATGAATAATCTCATGGTCATTTGTGTGGAGACACTAAAGCAAGTATGTAGGTGCTTATTGGAGAATAAGTTCACTGAACGTGACTCGCTATGGAATACCTAATGGAGTTTTACTCGCCTTGCAATAAGAATTCCTAATGTGATAGTAGTACATGTGATCCTTGGACTTGAGATCATCATAGTATCTTGTATATAACAAATTATAATTTGAGTAATTCCTTAAGGCCTTTTAAGGCATATATAGGGTATGCTTGGGTATAATGAGTTACATATGGAGATAATAAATGATCAATAAAGAATCTACCACCTCTAGTAAAAGAGGAGATATGCCCTATGTGATTCGTTAAATGACAACCCAGGAATCCTTGGCCAAGGTAGAATGGAATTAGAAAGAGGTTTCTAATTTGTATTATTTGGAGTTGTGCATTTTCTAATCGAAATACATATGATTGAAGAAATTAAGACTTGACAGTAAATCCATGTCTTATATTTAATTGGGACATACCCTATATATGTCTTAAAAGGCCTTAAGGAATAAGTCAACGTATAATTTGTTACCCACAAGATACTATGATGATCTCAAGTCCAAGGATCACTTGTACTACTATCACATTAAGAATTCCTATTGACAGGCGAGTAAAACTCCATTTGGTATTCCATAACGAGTCACATAGGACATACCCTATATATGTCTTAAAAGGCCTTAAGGAATAAGTCAAAGTATAATTTGTTACACACAAGATACTATGATGATCTCAAGTCCAAGGATCACTTGTACTACTATCACATTAAGAATTCCTATTGACAGGCGAGTAAAACTCCATTTGGTATTCCATAACGAGTCACGTTTAGTGAACTTATTCTCCAATAAGCACCTACATACTTGCTTTATTGTGTCCACACAAATGACCATGAGATCAGTCATCCTCATCCAATGAGAAAGCAACATATGTACCAATCTATCTAGATTTACTAATCTCCATTTTAGTAATCTCACAATTGGGAACTATTTTAGTTTTTAAGCTTTCTAAGAATCTAGATCTTATTAGCATGATCTCATCATGATTCTAAAATCATTGATTAAAACTATGGGTTATTTACATATTATTAAAAATAGCACCATGTAGATAATTAAATACCTTAAGTAAATATTTTATTAATAAATAAATAAGATTGTTTACAAAGTATGTGCTTTATCATCATACATGATTGGCTTGTATGTAGACTATTATCATAAAGTCCTTAAAAGAAGTGTTCGGTGGAGCTTGAGGCTGATTGTTCATCGCTCCAGCTAACAGATTTACCAACTACTGAACGGGGTTCGCATTGGCATCATTGTTGTTATTGTTATTCGTTGACCCTTCCTGGGCTTGTCGACGGTTTTGTCTCCTTCTTGGAGGCATATTTCTGTTAAGATATACGCTCATTAGATCTTTGTTCAATCTCTTAAATACTTAAGACTTAACTCAAATATTTAACATAATCACTTTAACTCATATCATCTTCAATAAACTTTGATATTTTATTAAAATCATAAGTTTTTAAACATAATACGATAGCATCTCAGCCATTTATATCAACTATCCCGAGATAGAGTATCTTCATGATTTAAATCATCAGAATATTTCTTTGTTTATAATCACATCAGAATTTACATTATTAACTATCAGTTAAGCATTCACGTAATCATATTTTCCCTATCACGACCTACTAAGGCGTCAGACAGTTTCGCTACGTTCTTCCTCAATAATGCGGGACATAGTCTTGTGATCTAGCATATACCCAGGCAGTCCCTCAAACTGAATTGGATAGCTCATAACCCGGTCCTGGGCCTCATCAATTGCCCTAAAAAACGTGTAGCCCGTCTCTTCAACCTTGGCCCTCTTTGCACGCACATCATCCTCTGCATGATCTGCACGTTGTGAATTGCTCGCCCAAGCTTCCTCTGCTATGGCAAGTTTTTTCTGATTTCTCTTTTATCTCATTCTTCAACCTTTCTATCTCCTCTGACTTCTGCTCACTTTGGCCCTTCTCATGAACTAAATCCCACTCCACATTTCCAAGACGGGTGTGGAGTGTCTCAACCTCACCATCTTTCTGCTCAATGGTAGTCCGTTGAGTAACCGTCTACTCCCTTAACTCCTGAATCATATCTTGTAACTCTATGTTGCGATCATACAATTCATCGTACATCTCAGTGCTGACAGAGCTCGGTGGAAACTCCTCAGGGTCTTCCTCCTCTTCCTCCTCCTCCTCGGCTGCCTTAGTCTGGATCTTAAACTCCTCAGGGTCTTCCTCTAAGTCAATCTCTGGCTCACGCTCCCGACCAATGACTGTGATCAAAGGAGATGGCTCTGGCTGAACTAACTGCTTCCAGACTATATGTATATCTCGGGGCTCATCATCTCTAGTCTCTAGGGGTACAACATCCCTAGCATGACTAGATCCTCCAACATCTGACATCCTAACAAATCAAATTTTAAGTCTTAGATATTAAGTGATGCTAATCAATACTCTAGCAAGTATACAATTATAAACACATAGCACATAAGGTAATTTTATTATCTTTCTTAGAACTCAATGAGAGTTATCATTACTACGTTGTTCAAGGTTACTATCCTAAGGTTTTCCCCCGCCTAAGGTTCATAACCTATGGCTCTGATACTAACTTGTGACACCCCCAAATTCGGTATCTTAATTTTCACAGGATTTGGTGTTCACTGTTCAAATATCATATGACTATCTATCCATAATAATAGAAATTCATTAAGTAGAAGAATAATCCATCATCTCCCTATAATAGGGTTACAATATCTGAAATAGTAAATACATAATCAATCCCAGTTTATACTTAACCTTAAATCTCTGTTGCAAAAATGTAAACAAATAAGTCTTTAATCATTACACATAATTCTTGAACTTTAACATTTTTAATAACACCTCAAGTCTTCAACACCTGTTAGCTTTTCCTTTGCCCTTGCTACTAGAAGGTTCATCACATTGTTCATTTTTAGATGCAATGTTATTATGCAAGAGTGAGCACGAATGCCAGCAAGTATAAAAATATGACAATAATAACATGCGAGTGAATCAAAGAAATCTGAATAACAGAAAGCTCAACTTTTGAATCAAGAATAATAATCGAGAATCAAAATTACTTCTGAGGGTCATTAAGACCTTGAACTCTGTCCTAGGTTGTCAAGTATATTAACCTTTAAACCTTTAACAGTCATAAGACTATGGACTTCACTTCTCGTACTTAGGGGGATCAGCTCTTTGTACTAATACTGTGCACAATACCTGAATGCTTAAAGCATCATCAATTCCCTTTTAATAGGGTTGTTCATCTCAGTTTGACATCAGAGTCCGCACCAAATAAAGTTTGGTTTGGATAACTAAATAGTAGTTTTGGAATTTAGAACGCTCATTAACTATGGACTAGTCGAATCAATAAGAGTTCGCTAGTCTTAAAGGATTCAACAATAAATGATATTCAATTTGAATAATAACTTCTCAAGGGTATACAATCGAATAAGTATCGTATAACTGAAATGATACTTTTAAAAGCATTATGATATCTCATATGAAATTCTGAACTTGAATAATCAAGAATAAGAACTTTGCTCGATATAGAATTTAGGTCTATAACTTGCTCAATGTAAAAGTAAGGTTTAGAAACTTGCCTCATGCGCAAGAGACAATTATAACTCACGTTTTTAATTACTCTTACCTATCAATACATTCACAATATCAATTTAATTATTATTTCGACAAATTTATCGAATCTCAACATTAATCTTTGAACATGTTATTTAGACTTTACAAATAACGGTTTAAGTCATGTAAATAACTTGTTAATTAATCACATAATAAAATCATCAAATCATTTTTAATATTTCCTTACACATTAATAATCTACTTTAATCTCTTGAAATATTCTTATCACATTATCATGTTAATTAATTTAAGTTAAATTAATATATCATGATTTAAAACTTCAAATAAACAAAATTGTTTATTCTCATAGGGCCTAGTTTGGTTGCTTCCTTTTCCTCCTTTCTCTTTATTTTAATTAACTAGTTTAGTATATAGTTAATTGTCACATTACTAATTACTCAATTAATTTTATTTAACTCAATTAAATAAAATAAGATAACTCACATTAAATCACATTGTCACATAATTAATATTCTTATTTATTAATTATGTCAATTCCTCAATTCTCTAATTAATTATTAAATTAATTAGAATAACATTATGCTTATTTAATTAATTTATTTAATCAAATAAACTCAATTAAATATATATTCTAAACTATAAAATTACTACACATTAATTTAATTAATGTAACACATATAATTAAATTAATCTACCACAATCTCACGAATTAATTATTTAACTCAATAATTAAATCATCAAAAATATTTATTTATTTTAATAAATATTCAAATAACTTTACAAAATTCTCGTTCGTCACAAAACCCATCCAATATGTCTGATTTTAGACCTATTTCCTGCTGCAACACAATCTACAAATGTGCAGCAAAGATTCTTGCTAATAGGCTCAAAGTTGTTCTCCCTTCCGTTATTGACCATGCCCAGTCTGCCTTCATCTCGGATAGGAGAATCAGTGACAATATTCTCCTAGAGTAGTAGCTTTTCAGGAATTACCAAAGACTTTTCGGTCCTGCCTGGTGTGCTCTAAAAATTGATATTCAGAATGCATTTGACACAGTTGATTGGGGATTTCTTTTGGATTTGCTGAGCCTCCTACAGTTTCCCACTATTTTCATAAACTAGATTTAAGAGTGCATCACAACGATAATGTATTCTATCAAAGTCAGCGGAGCTCTTGCTGGCTATTTTAAGGGAGCAAGGGATCTTAGGCAAGGAGATCCTTTGTCTCCTTATTTGTTCGTATTAGCAATGGAAGCATTCTCCATGATTCTGAATAAGGAAACTTTGCTGCATAATTTTAAGTTTCATTAAAAAGCAGATTCTTGCAATATTTCGCATGTGTGTTTCGCTGATGATATTCTCCTTTTTTGCCATGGAGACCTGTCCTCTGTCTCCATTATTCACTCGTGCATTCAATCCTTCTTAATGTTCTCTAGTTTAATTCCCAATGCTCTTAAAAGTCTTTGTTTTCTTGCCAATATCCCAAATGATGCTAAGGAGAGTATTAGCCTGCTGCTGGGTTTTCCTCTTGGAGTTTTACCAATTATATTTCTCGGGGTACCACTCATTTCTTCTAAACTCTCCCACTCTAATTGTCGGCCTTTGATTCAAAGAATTACTGCCAGAGTATCCTTATGGACATCCCGCTTCCTCTTTTATTCCTGTAGAGTGCAGCTGATAAAATTAGTGCTTTTTGCCATTCAGTCTTACTGGGCGGCCCATTTTATTCTTCCTAAATCGATTTTGAGAGCCATTCAATCTATTATGTGTAGATTTTTTTGGAAGGGGTCATCTCTTCTTCGGCATGGCTCTAAAGTTTCCTGGAAGGATTTGTCCCTTCCCCTCTGTGAAGGAGGTCTTGCAATAAAAAGTCTTACTGATTAGAATTCGGCCTTCATTATTCTCCATCTTCTCAAGGTCATTTCTCCTTCTTCTCCTTCCTTGTGGGCTAAATGAGTAAAATCTTCAGTGCTATCTAGGATTAATTTCTGGCATATTTCTACTCCTTTGAACTGTTCATGGATTTGGCGTAAGATTCTTAAACTTTGTCCTACGGTTCAAAATTTCCTTACCTATAAAGTTGGGAATGGCAACTTATTCAGTCTCTGGTATGACCCGTGGATGAATGGCCAGCCCATAAACCCATCTGTGTCTCTGCTCTCCAACTCCAGAATCCCTGTTAATGCTCGTATCTCTGCTATCACATCTATGGGAGCTTGGTCGTTATCGTCAAGTAACCATCATGATGTGCAGCAATTCCGTAGCTTGTTTTCCTCTCTCCCTACTCCTTCTGCTGTCGAGGACTTGATATTATGGGACAACCGTGAGCTGAATTCTGTTAAGGCTTCCATTATATGGGAATCTATTCGTTCACCTGCTCCGAAGGTTCCTTAGGCTATTCTGTTATGGCATTCCCACCATATTCCTCGTTTCTCATTTACTTTGTGGGTTGCCCTTCGGCACAGACTACCCACTAATGATAGGTTCTCTTCTTATTCTAGCTTTCGACCTATAAACTGCCCTTTTTGTGAAACCCATGTTGAGACCTTCTCTCATTTATTATTTGAATGTTTTTATTCTTCTTTCGTTCTCTCCTCTGCCCTTGAAGTTGGTGTTTGGACTAATTTCCAATGAGTTGGGACAGTCTTGTGGATTTCATCATTCATTTTAGAGGAAGTACTATAAGGTCTGATATTTTAAAGCTGTTTTTTTCTACCACAGTGTACAAAATTTAGGCAGCTAGGAACTCCATTGTTTATAATAAGGTCAAGATGCCTATGGGAGTTTTTGCTAGGGAGATTATAAATGTCATCAAGTCAAGGTTATCTTCTTCTTCCAAATTCCTTAAGGATGCTCAGAATAGTCCTAATCTCAGAGTGTGGATGTAGTTATGTTCTATTCTAGTTGTTGGGTCTGCTGCTGGGTTTGGTGGGTGTGCCAAGTTGATGTTCGTGTTGTGCTTTTATTTTGTTGCAGCTGTGGGGTGCTAGTTTGGGCTGGTTCTTGGCGAGGTGGGGCTGGTCTGGTTATGGTGATTTCTAGTGTGGGTTGGCGTTGCTAGGTTGGGCTATTGAGTCCAGTTGTTGGGTGGGCTGGGTTCGGTCTGGTCAGGGCTGGGTTCGGGTTGCCTGCTATTCGGTTATGCTGTTGTTTGGATTGGGTTGGTTTGGGATGGTCTGGTAGGCAGTTTGGTTGGGATGGTTTCATTCTGGTGGGGTGCTGTGCTGGTTCTCGACGGGGTTGGGTTTGTTTGGTTCCGATTTTTGGGCTGGGTTGATGCTGTTGGGTCCAGTTGTTGGTTGGGCTGGGTTCGGTCTGGCCATGGTTGGGTTTGGGCTGGCTGCTGCAGTTCGGTTGCTAGGTTACGTCCAGATGCCAGCAGCTACTGTTGAGCTGTTCGGTTGTGCTGTTGTTGGGTTTCCTCTTTACTTTAGCCCTCTGAGGGTTTTGGCCTCGTTCAGTGTTGGTCGTTCCTTTGGGTTGCTGGGTTGAAGGTTTTATAGAAGTTGGCAGCTTTTCTTTTGGCTCTCGTTTTAGATCATTTTGGATGCTCTGATTCATTTGTTTGGTTGTTTAGGCTTTTTTCTTGCTTCATTTTATACGCTTGTTTTATGTTAAGTACCTTGTACTTTCAATCGATTTTGGTTGTTGGTCTTTAGTTAAACCTCATGGGGCTCCCATGATGTTCATTCTAAAGCTTCTGGGGTATGCCCTTTGCGATTGTTTAATCTCTCTTTCATTTCAATATACAAACAAACTTAGCGCAAAAAAAAAAAGAAGGTCTCCCTAAATGTTGACTTGTGTGAGATGTACGGATCGTTTTGAAGGCACTAGTGACATGATTGCTCCTTTTGATGCTAATCAAACTAGGATAAAGTCATAGGACTCATAATCACATCTTTCTTTGACAATTTAAAAGTACCAATGAAACAATAAGAAGGTCTCCCTAAATCAAGATTTTGTATGAGATGTACGCATCATTTTTAACGCGATAGTCCTTAGATTGCTCCTTTTGATGCTAATCAAATTAGAACGAAGTAATAGGACTCCTAATCACCTCTTTCTTTGACAATTTTAGAGAACCAATGAAACAATAAGAAGGTCTCTCTATACTTAGCAAAAAAATAAAAATAAAAATAAAAAGGTCTCTTTAAATGAAGACTTGTGTGAGATGTACACATTGTTTTGAATGCGATAGTCATGGGATTGCTACTTTTGATGCTAATCAAACTATAACAAAGTTATTTGACAATTTTAGAGAACCAATGAAACAATAAAAAGGTCTTCCTAAATGAAGACTTGTGTGAGATGTACGCATGTTTTTGAACGCGATAGCCATGGGCTTCTCCTTTTGACGCTAATCAAATTAGAACGAAATAATACAACTCTTAATCACCTCTTTCTTTATAAATTTGAAAAAACCAATGTGACGCCCCAAATTTGGACTGCCACAGAGTCTCGAATTCAGTTCGTCACGTTCTATAATCTAACACCATAATAATAATACGACTAAATGTCGCATTGCACAGCGGAGTAATACACAACACTACTACTGAATAGATTATATTTATTTAATATAATCATTCACGTCCCAAGGTCTCGTAACTTAAACATCTATTACATAGCTTAAGCATATATTAAGCATATATAAACTTAACTAGTACTTAATACAATAAGGTCCTATTACAAACATAAAGTTCTACATAGATAAAAGCTACTCCGTAGCCTTTCCCTTGCCCTTATCGACTCCCGAAGGTCTGCCCTGCTCTGCCTTAACTGAAATGTTTTTAGGGAAAGCAAGAATGAGCAACAAGTTTGCTCAGCAAGAGTAATATAGCAATAAAGGAGAGTAAAATAGTTTTTGAATCCCAAAGGGGTATATCAATAAGGATAGTTCAAGTATAATATGAAGTATCGATAGTTCTCAACAACAGTCGCTAAGGATAGAAGGATATCAATAAGATTCAATACTAAATCAATTTAAGATTTCAAAACAATGAATACTGAGCAGTCACTAAAGACTATGAACTTCTACTAGAATTAACTGAAATATACCGATAATCCAATAAAACAAGTACAACAGGTGATCAGCCCAAAGTACCCTACATTATGCATAATATTCAATCGTACTCAAGTGCGCACGTCGGTCTCCTGACAAATATAGTTTCCCATTCAAAAGGGTTGTTCATCTCAGTCAATATAAGACTCTGCACCAATCAATTAGTTTGGTTCGCTTTTCAAATTCATAACATAAGTCTATCTGAATCAAATGGCATAGACCACTCTTTCAATGTATATAAGAACAATCATAAGTTCAAAACTCAAGATTTAAAGTTCGAAGAATATAAATCGATTTTATCTTTATCCACGAAGTATTTAAGTAATATAACATGAATTTTAATTCCAATAGCTTACTTGTACGAAAATAATAGCACAAGTTCAATAAATGTTTAATAAGAATAGAGTTCGAGTACTTGCTTACAATATCCGTTGAATAAAGTAATGCAATGGTTTAGGATACTTGCAATTAATAATATAAGAATAGTTTCAAGGAAACTTGCCTGAGCTGCTGCTACAATTACTCTATGATTCAGTTCTTTGGATGACCTACATTAACCATAAGCCATTTTAACAATTATCCTCTGTCAGGTATCATAAAATGATTTAACTGTCCTACTGCATAACTC
Organism: Panax stipuleanatus; assembly: GCA_020205555.1. Lineage (NCBI taxonomy): Eukaryota > Viridiplantae > Streptophyta > Magnoliopsida > Apiales > Araliaceae > Panax > Panax stipuleanatus. Next base: position 98,141,243 of record CM035117.1, on the reverse strand, counting down.
TCATTGTCTACCAATACTGTTTGACCATTCATTTATCACACGGTATATCAATTAAGGTCTTTACGACTGACATGGCATATCAGCTTGGTAATTCTGCAAACACTCTACGATTTATCAGTAAGACTCTCGATCGCCGAAGTCACTCAACATCTTCGACTCTACGATGGTCGAAGTCACTCGATAGCTTTGACTCTACGATTGCCGAAGTCACTCGTCATCTTTGACTCTACGATGGTCGAGTCCACTCTATGATTGGTGAGTGAGCTCTATGATTTCATTCTATGACTAACGGGTGAGCTCTACGATTGTAGAATTCACTCTACGATACTGAGACTAAGTCATGCATTTAAATTCCATTTTTCAAAAGAAGTCTTTGACTGACTGAGCTAAGGTCATACTCATTTTATCTGAGCAGACTTAACAACATAGTTTGGTCTGGAACACTAGATTCCTGGTTTAATGGGTCTAAAGAAAAAGGTTTCACAACAGGTCTTGAAAGTCTAAGGTCTGATATAGAGACCAATCTTGGACTGTCACTTTACGGCCTCTAAGACTTGGTTTCATTTACACTTTTCAAAATACAACCAGGCTTGACTTAACGAGGTCATGGATAGCAAGTTTAAGCAACTAGGACGACAGACAGTCGGGGCTGTATTGGTAGAATCGTCACTACACATGACGAGGTCAATATGCTTCATAAGTCTTATGGGTCTATGGTCAAAGTTCATAGTCCGAACACAACATGGATACAGAGCACTTGTGCTCATACCAGCTTTTGTTCTATTTTCGAAGTTAACACAGCAATGTGTTATTGGTTTTGGTTTTGATTATTCAGTTAAGTGGTTAACACATTTTATCATATATTTAACATGCAGTGTCCTTCAACAGTCACCTTATAACTTTGGAGTCCACCATGATTCCCACACATAACCTCCCACAACCAAGCAGACATGATTATACTATAACATATTCATACTTAATATAAATTAAAGACTTACAGTTAGAGGTTTATACCTGCTTGAAGTAAACACGGGTAAGCTATTGACTTTCTAAGCTTTTTCGGCTACCGAACTGTAGTGCACCTCTCGGACTCTCTCTTGTCTCTCAAACTCTTTTCTCTCTTGTACTGGCACTCGACAGATGAAGCAACTCTGGACATGAGTTGGGATCTTCTATTTATAGGAAAACTATTACCTAGACGCTGGTTATTATTTAGGTGGTCGGACTGGTCCATAACTGAATTACTTGCAGGTTAAGTGGGATTAGGTAGAAAGTTCTACCTACCCGTCCTTCAGCCACACCAACAGTACTCGTTACTGGCTAACTTGCTAAGCAACATGATAGAATAGGCTATTGGCCTAGTTCGGCTGGCAGCACTATTATTATTATAATACCACCTTGTATTATTCTACAGATTGGACCTCTAATCTGGGTCAACTAGTTGGGCTTCCTATTCCTAGGCTTGCTGCTCTTATTCCCTTCGGGTTTGCCATCAGTCCATGACTTTGCACAATTTTGTGAGGTTCCAACAGCCTGCTCACAACATTTATCAATGGGCCTAATAACATTAATCGGCTGGACTCAATTCCCAGCTACTACTCAAAGTAACCCATTGGTCTACACAATCAGATTATTATCTATAACTCACAATTGGATTTAGTGTTATCATACTTAGCAACATTTAATACATACTAAATATTATACTCGGTTCATCTATTAACACCAGCATGTTATCACTTAATACCAACCTGCTATTAATAACACCATTCTTCATATATCAATTAACACTCGAATATGCCACACAAGGCTACATTACCCAAGCCTAATTAATACACAATCCAGCTGGTCATACACTAAAGGTAATAACACATTTAATTTATTTAATCTTAATATATAGTTCTCATGTATTGTATAGTCACACTTAAGTTTCACATTGCACTTTCCCCTTTTAAATAGAATGTAGTCACTTTATATTATATGATTAATATCCCATAACACAATTAATTGAATAAATATAAATCTTGTTATACTTATTATTAAGCTACTCGTTAACGTATTATTCTTCCCAATAACAATTAATTGACCTTAATAATTACTCACTAATAGGTTATTACGATTAGTCAACAATATAATATTAGTTAATCAATGTACATAGTAATCTCCCATCTTATTAATGTGGGTAATCAGCACATAATAATTCATGCATGCAGAAATTAGATTCCATGTTTTGCACCGGCGCAGCTGCGCTGGTTTACTATACAGAAGTGGCGTAGCTACGCTACTCTAGGGAAAGTTATTCTAATTTGCTTATTTTATTGTTTTGATTAATAACATTCATAGCTTATCACCTTGCCACACTAGGCAATTCCTATAAGCATTTCGTTAAGCTTTTCATCACTTTCATTCTCATGCCACGCAAGACATTCTACGGGTTTATCGCAACCTCCACATTCTCTTAATTATTATAAATTCAATTTGAAGTAGCTGAGTTAACTTATCTCATAACACAATCATCTATATTCAAATAAATATTCATTTTCATTAATATCAATATAAATCTTTATTCAAGGAAATTCTCTGGTATTACAACCAATGAAATAATATGATGGTCTCCCTAAATGAAGACTTTGTGAGGTACGCATCGTTTTAGACGCGATAGTGATAGGATTGCTCATTTTAATGCTAATTTTAACTAGAACGAAGTAATAGGACTCATAATCACCTATATTTTAAAAATTTGTGAGAACTAATGAACCAATAAAAAGGTCTTCCTAAATGAAAACTTATGTGAGATGTACGGATTGTTTTGAAGGCACTAGTGATAGGCTTGCTCATTTTGATGCTAATCAAATTAGAATGAAGTCATAGGACTCATAATCACATATTTCTTTAACAATTTGAGAGTACCAATGAAACAATAAAAAGGTCTCCCTAAATTAAGACTTGTGTAAAATGTACGCATCGTTTTTAACGCGATAGTCATGGGATTGCTCTTTTTGATGCTAATAAAATTAGAACGAAGTAATAGGACTCTTAATCACATCTTTCTTTGACAATTTTAGAGAACTAATGAAACAATAAGAAGGTCTCCTTAAATAAAGATTTGTGTGATATGTAGTTTTGAACGCGATAGTCATGGGATTGCTACTTTTGATGCTACTCAAACTACAACGAAGTTATAGGACTCCTAATCATCTCCTTCTTTGACAATTTTAGAGAATCAATGAAACAATAAGAAGGTCTCCCTAAATCAAGACTTGTGTGAGATGTACGCATCATTTTTAACGCGATAGTTATGGGATTGCTTCTTTTGATGCTAATCAAATTAGAACGAAGTTATAGGACTCCTAATCACCTCTTTCTTGGAAAATTTTAGAGAACCAATGAAACAATAAGAAGGTCTCCCTAAATGAGCACTTGTGTGAGATGTACACATAGTTTTGAAAGAGATAGTCATGTGTTTCTCCTTTTGATGCTAATCAAACTAGAACGAAAGAATATAACTCTTAATCTCCTCTTTCTTTGTAAATTTGAAACTATAATGAAACAATATGAAGGTCTTCCTAAATGAAGACTTGTGTGAGATCTAAGCATAGTTTTGGACGCGATAGTGATGGGATTGCCCCTTTTGATGCTAATTTCAACTAGAATGAAGTAGTAAGACTCATAATCACCTATATTTTGACAATTTGAGAGAACTAATGAAACAATAAGAAGGTTTCCCTAAATAAAGACTTGTGTGAGATGTACGGATCGTTTTGAAGGCGATAGTCATGGTATTGCTCCTTTTGATGCCAATCAAACTAGAACGAAGTCATAGGACTCATAATCACATCTTTCATTGACAATTTGAGAGAAATAATGAAACAATATGAAGGTTTCCCTAAATGAAGACTTGTGTAAGATGTACGCATGGTTTTGAACGCGATAGTCTTGGGTTTCTTGTGACGCCCCCAGAATAGGTCCATTCAACCCAACCCATTCTGAGTCGCCAAATACATGGTACAGAATTCAAATACAAACTTTATATCATACGGTCGTGCAAAATACGACCACACAACTGTGAGTCTCAGTACAAATATGTAGAAAATATTAAGATTCAAACTAAGTCCTCATTACAATTATTATCACACTATTTATCAGAAATAGTGAGGACTACTACTGCTCTAACTCGGACCATCACTCTGTCCCCCGACTAGTCCCCGCAACATTCTCATTTCCTGAAGAGGACAACAGATGAAAAGGGTGAGCTCAACTAGCCCAGTAAAGAATATTATGACTAAGATAATGAAAAATAAATTATCGTTAGTCTTCAACAGTTCAGATAAAATATTATGGACAACAAGCTTTAGATCAATATTCGCAGCGGAAATAACAAATCATTAGAAGAGTTAAGCAGAGAATGAAGTCTACTATCTTCTATGATTTAAAAGTCCATCACCAATATTTTATCCCTGTAACATCAATCAATATACATCTCGAATCAATATTCATCTTTGCACTACAGGCCAAAGATATTCATTTGCATCATCAGTAGTCATGTTCATCTCAACACCTGTCATCTTTGCACTACAGGCCAAAGATATTCATCAGGTAATCATTCATCTTTTCTCTACAGGCCAAAGATATTCAGTTACATCAACTTTTAGGACTGAGGATGATGAAAAACATTTTAAACAAAACGAATCCAGTGAGATAAAAGACAAAGATTAGGGATCCGTCATTTAGTTTATCCAAATTGAAGAATAATCCATAATAATACTTTGTGAAGCAAAATTCAAGAATAAAGCCCAAAACTTGGATACAATCAAAGATAGTAACCTTAACAGACAATTTGGACAATTAGAAGAAAAATAAATTTTCTCGTGAATAGTGCCGTATACGTGAATAGTGCCGTATACGTGAATAGTGCCATATACGTGAATAGTAACCCCGACGGGAAAAATAAGAATTTCATAACAAAATTCATGACAATATTTCTGTATAATGATATTGAAAAGAATAACATCATTTACGAAAGAAAATAACATCCCTTACCTCAAAAAGATAGTACCTCTGACTGGAATATCGGATATAATATTGACGGAAACTTGCGCTGAATACTAATACTCAAAGTATAGAAATACTCACAAAAATACGCTCGATATTATAGAGAGAGAAAACTTCGAATTCTGGTGTGATTTTCAATTCTAACCTAAGCACCCTATTTATAGGAAAAGCTTAGGATGCCAAAGGAGACTAAAATAATAAAATAATATTATTTTTACAAACTTCTCCAGCCGCCGGCTGCTTCAAACATCTGATTTTTTTCAACAAAACAACAAAAGTGGGGCCCACCATTTATAAAATAATATTTATTTTCCGAAACTTCAATAATTCATAATAAATAGCCCCTTTGTCAGAAAAATACAAATGATGTGTCCTTCTATAGGAAATTTAATTCTCTACAACTTTGCAGAAGAAAATTTTTCCAAATTCCCAACATAAATTATCCGAAATCCATAAACGGATGATTTTTCACACCAAAATACTGATAAAAACACATCAGCACAAATTCCTTCTTTTATATCCACAAAATAAATATTTCCTTATCATATAAATCAATAATTAATTATTCACAAATAATATTATAGAACTACAATATTGACAACCAGGTCGTTCCCAGGACAGAGGGGGCCTTCCGATAAGGACTTCTCCTTACTGGCGCGCAATTAAATAACCCCTCCTAGACAGAACTTCCTTAGACATTGTCAATAATGCTATCTAATAATATTATTCAAATAATATGAATTATTGAGTTGATAACGTGAAATACTGTGCAACGACAATTATTGAATCAATACTACAAAATATCAACTGTAGCCATTATTGAATCAATCATAAAAAAATAGCAACGTAGCAATTATTGAGTCAATAAAATATCAATGCAGCAATTATTGAGTCAATAATATAAAATATCAACGTAGCAATTATTGAGTCAATAATATAAAATATTGAACAGTAAATACTGTAACAATAATTGAGTAGGTTCCTTCTCACGTAAGACTCAATAATTCGAAATACTGTGCAATACCGTGTGCTACTGCGCACCACCGCGTACTGTATTTTAACCACCGGGTATTTCAACAGTACTAACGGTAACAACTACGCCGTTATCTTGTAAAAAGTTATTTCTGTCGCTTTCTATATCCGACAGTTATTCCGTAGTGGGGTCCACAAATAACTGCGCCGTCGTACGAATATTCCCCGACAACAAGAATATTCCACAACCAAACGAATATTCCCCGACAACAAGAATATTTTATAACCACTTGCTCATTTTAAAAATATTTGCACATTTCACCCATAACTTTCATATTTATCAAGTCAACACCTTACTATTTCGAAATAATATATAAAGAAAATTAAATCTTTATTCATAAAAGTTGGGGTCTTACAACCTCCCCTCCTTATGAAATTTCGTCCTCGAAATTGACGTACGTACCTGGTATGTCGAAAAGGTGAGGATACCTCGCTTTCATTTCCGATTCCAACTCCCAGGTCATTTCCTCAATTGCATGGTTTCTCCACAAAACTTTAACTTGAGGTATAATTTTCGAGCGTAGGACATGCTCCTTCCTATCCAAGATCTTGACAGGTACCTCCTCGTACGTTAAATCTTCAGCTATCTCGTCTGGTTCTAACTCAATAATGCGGTTTGGATCCTTCACATATTTACGTAACACGGATATGTGAAACACGTTATGAACACGAGACATGCTTGGAGGTAAAGCGAGTCTATAAGCCACATTTCCTATTCGGTCAAGAATCTCAAATGGACCAATGAATCGTGGATTAAGCTTTCCTCTCTTCCCGAACCTCGTAACTCCTTTCCACGGAGTAATACGTAGTAACACATGGTCCCCAACATTAAATTCCACGTCCTTTCGATGAAGATCTGCATAATTCTTTGGTCGATCCTGTGCCGTCTGTATACGTTGTCGGATTATTTGGATCTTTTCTGTAGTCATACGTACTAACTCTGGTCCCAACAATGTTGCTTCACCCACCTCATCCCAACATACTGGAGAACGACACTTTCTCCCATACAACGCTTCGAATGGAGCTACGCCTATACTTGCCTGATAACTGTTGTTGTAGGAGAATTCCACCAATGGTAAATACTTATCCCAACTCCCTTTGAAGTCTAGAACACAGAGTCTCAATAGATCTTCAAGAGTTTGAATAGTTCTTTCCGATTGTCCGTCTGTTTGAGGATGATAAGCCGAACTGAATCGTAAATCCGTACCCATAGCTTTCTGTAAACTGATCCAAAATCGTGAAGTAAATCTGGGATCACGATCCGAAACTATGGATACTGGCATGCCATGCAATCTCACAATCTCATTCACGTACATATGAGCAAGACGTTCAAGGGAATAAGTCTCCCGTATCGGCAAGAAATGAGCAGACTTGGTTAATCTATCAACAATAACCCAAATCGCATCTAAGCCTTGAGAAACCTTGGGAAGACCCGTAACGAAATCCATCGTAATGTGTTCCCACTTCCATTTCGGAATCTCCAGTGGTTGCAATGGACCCTTCGGTACTTGATGCTCCGCCTTTACACGTTGACAAGTTAAACATCTAGAGATGAACTCCGCGATCTCTCTCTTCATATTGCTCCACCAAAATGTATGTCGAAGATCACGATACATTTTAGTACTCCCAGGATGGATCGCAAACGGTGTGTTGTGTGCCTCCATCATGATTCTATACTTCAAGTCAAAATCGTTAGGAACACAAAGTCTGGAGTTGACTCGAAGTATTCCCTCTTCATCGATTCTTGCTTCTGGAATTGCACCTTCTTGCACCTTCTTCTTCATCTTCATCAGCTCCGCATCTGTAGCTTGAGCAGCTTTAACTTTATCAAGCAAAGCTGGTTCTACGCGTATACTTGACATCATCGCACTCGTTCCCACATATGATCTTCTACTCAACGCGTCAGCTACCACGTTCGCTTTTCCAGGATGGTATTGGATGGTATGATCGTAATCTTTCAACAGCTCAAGCCAACGTCGTTGCCGCATGTTGAGTTCCTTCTGAGTGAAGAAATATTTAAGGCTCTTATGATCTGTATAAATCTCCACTTTCTCTCCGTACAAGTAATGTCTCCAGATCTTCAACGCGAAAACGACTGCTGCCAACTCTAGATCATGAGTAGGATAATTCCTCTCATATTCTTTGAGTTGTCGCGAGGCATAGGCTATGACTTTCCCATGTTGCATGAGAACACATCCTAACCCTTTGCCTGAAGCATCGCTGTAGATAACAAATCCATCCGAACCAGATGGTATTGTCAGAACAGGTGCCGAAATAAGTCTCCTCTTGAGCTCTTGGAAGCTCTTCTCGCATTCTTCTCTCCAAACGAATTTCGTATCTTTCCGAGTCAACTGTGTTAATGGAGTAGCGATTCGAGAAAATCCCTCTACGAACCTCCGATAATAACCAGCTAAGCCCAGAAAGCTTCGTACTTCGGTCACCGACTTAGGTTGCTCCCAGCTTTGTATTGCTTCAATCTTCGCCGGGTCAACAGATACTCCATGTTTCGATACCACGTGCCCAAGGAATGCTACTTCCTCAAGCCAGAACTCGCATTTCTTTAACTTGGCGTATAGCTTGTTCTCACGAAGCTTTTGAAGTACCAGCTTCAAGTGGTGTTCATGATCTTCACGGCTTTTAGAATAGATGAGAATGTCATCAATAAAGACAACAACGAATTGATCTAAATACTCCTTAAATACACGGTTCATCATATCCATGAAAGCAGCAGGAGCATTAGTCAATCCAAAAGACATGACTAAGAACTCATAATGCCCGTACCGTGTTCTGAAAGCAGTCTTTGGAATATCCTCAGTTTTAATCTTCAACTGATGATATCCAAAACGAAGATCGATCTTTGAAAAAAATTGCGCTCCTTGCAACTGGTCGAACAGGTCATCAATACGAGGTAACGGATACCTATTCTTGATGGTGACATGGTTCAACTCCCGATAGTCAATGCAAAGTCGCATACTCCCGTCTTTCTTCTTTACGAATAAAACAGGAGCACCCCAAGGAGACGTACTAGGACGAATAAAACCGATGTCTAACAACTCTTGTAATTGGACCTTTAACTCCTGAAGTTCAATAGGAGCCATTCGATATGGGGCTTTAGAAATGGGCTTTGTACCGGGCTCAAGGTCAATAAAGAATTCAACTTCACGTTCTGGGGGTAGACCGGGAAGTTCTTCGGGAAATACATCAGGAAACTCATTAACAACGGAAATATCATTCAAATCTGATGTATTCTGATTTAGATCAGTGACATGAGCTAAGAAAGCTTGACATCCGTTTTTCAATAAACGAATAGCTTTATGACTTGAAATGATATTGACTGATTTTAGTGGTTTGGTGATTTGGATTCGCACAACAGGTTGATTAGGAATATGAAAACTAACAACCTTACGAAAACAATCAATTTTGGCATGGTAAGTGGTTAACCAGTCAATTCCTAAAATCACGTCAAATGCAAGTATTTTCAAAGATATAAGATCAACAGGTAAGGTAAGGGTACCAATCTGAATCAAGCAAGATTTGTAAACTGTAGATGTAACAAAGGTTTCTCCTAACGGAGTTTCAACAGATAAGTCAAAGTCTAATTTATCAGAAGTCAAGTTCAAACGTTGAGCACAAGCAGGTGAAATAAAGGAATGGGTAGCACCGGTATCTAACAAGGTATAAACTTCGCAAGAGTTTATGATCAGCTTACCTGTAATCACCTAGTGTGGATTCCTCGCGTTTTGGGCTGTAACGACAAACGCTCTTCCAGGAATCACCGACTTTGACTTGTCTGCAACCGCCTTTGGAATCACCACCCCCGCTGAACTTGGTTTCGCAACAGGACAATCTCGAGCTATATGTCCTTCCTTTCCACAGTTATAGCATCCTTTGAACTGTTGTGGGCAGTTTGGGCTGATATGTCCCTCTTTCCCGCATTTAAAGCATACGACCGGTGGTCGTTCTCCTCCCCTCGAAACAGTTGATGCTGGTGCTGATGTTGACATCTTCGCGTTCTCATTGTTATACCTTCTCTTTTTGAAATCTCCTCCCGATTCGCTTCTTCTACTATCATGGCCACGATAACCACCGGAGTGGTTACCGCTTCTGTCATACTTTCCTCCTCGCTGGTTGTCATTGTTCCGATGACTACTGCCACCAGTACGACCTTGGTTGTGGTCCCTTGGTTGAACATAATCATTATCTCGTTCCAATAACTGGGCCCTGTTTACTACATCCGAATATAAAGAAAACTTATGAGAAATGAGGTATTGACGTATTTCGGGTTTCAAACCTCTTAGAAACATCCGCGTCATACGTTCCTCATTTTCCACCAAATGAGGTGCAAACCTGGACAGCTCCGCGAACTTAGCCTCGTACTGGGATACCGTCATGTTGTTTTGCTCGAGTCTGATAAACTCTACTTCCTTCATATGACGAATACTTTCAGGAAAGTACTTGTCATTAAACAGTTTCTGGAACGCTTCCCAAGACATCTGGAGTGCGGCAGGCTGGGTACGCTTCACGGATTCCCACCAGTAATCTGCCTCTCCACGTAACATAAACGTGGCGAATGGAACCTTCTGTTCCTCTGTACATCCCAAGACATCAAATATCTTGGTAATTTGTTTAATCCACGTCTCCGCTTTGATCGGATCCGGCTTTCCCAGAAACTCTGGTGGTCCCAATTCTTTGAACTGCTTAGCAGTGACAGCTCGCGTGTTGTTATTATCTCCACCTGTATGTTGCACACGAGTCTCCCTCGTCTGATTTTGCATGAACTGCAAAAAACTTCTAAACATCTCATCGTTTATCGTCTGACCAGCGTTATTTTCAGGATGAACATTGCCCTCTTGTTGCACGTTCTCCTGGTTAATGATTAAAGGTGTCTCCACGGTCTCATTCACTTCGTTGTTAACGTTCTCAGCTGCCATTCTCAAATACTGCCATAAAACAAGGGTTAATTAAACAAGTCAACATATCACATATTAACCCTATGCTCCGACTGACCAATTAAATACCACATAAGCTTAGGTAGGACACACTAGCGAAGGATTTACTCGTCTCTCCCCTCCTAGTTCTATTCCCCGATCTCCGCCAGAGATCATATCCCTAAGCTCTGATACCAACTGTGACGCCCCCAGAATAGGTCCATTCAACCCAACCCATTCTGAGTCGCCAAATACATGGTACAGAATTCAAATACAAACTTTATATCATACGGTCGTGCAAAATACGACCACACAACTGTGAGTCTCAGTACAAATATGTAGAAAATATTAAGATTCAAACTAAGTCCTCATTACAATTATTATCACACTATTTATCAGAAATAGTGAGGACTACTACTGCTCTAACTCGGACCATCACTCTGTCCCCCGACTAGTCCCCGCAACATTCTCATTTCCTGAAGAGGACAACAGATGAAAAGGGTGAGCTCAACTAGCCCAGTAAAGAATATTATGACTAAGATAATGAAAAATAAATTATCGTTAGTCTTCAACAGTTCAGATAAAATATTATGGACAACAAGTTTTAGATCAATATTCGCAGCGGAAATAACAAATCATTAGAAGAGTTAAGCAGAGAATGAAGTCTACTATCTTCTATGATTTAAAAGTCCATCACCAATATTTTATCCCTGTAACATCAATCAATATACATCTCGAATCAATATTCATCTTTGCACTACAGGCCAAAGATATTCATTTGCATCATCAGTAGTCATGTTCATCTCAACACCTGTCATCTTTGCACTACAGGCCAAAGATATTCATCAGGTAATCATTCATCTTTGCTCTACAGGCCAAAGATATTCAGTTACATCAACTTTTAGGACTGAGGATGATGAAAAACATTTTAAACAAAACGAATCCAGTGAGATAAAAGACAAAGATTAGGGATTCGTCATTTAGTTTATCCAAATTCAAGAATAATCCATAATAATACTTTGTAAAGCAAAATTCAAGAATAAAGCCCAAAACTTGGATACAATCAAAGATAGTAACCTTAACAGACAATTTGGACAATTAGAAGAAAAATAAATTTTCTCGTGAATAGTGCCGTATACGTGAATAGTGTCGTATACGTGAATAGTGCCGTATACGTGAATAGTAATCCCGACGGGAAAAATAAGAATTTCATAACAAAATTCATGACAATATTTCTGTATAATGATATTGAAAAGAATAACATCATTTACGAAAGAAAATAACATCCCTTACCTCAAAAAGATAGTACCTCTGACTGGAATATCGGATATAATATTGACGGAAACTTGCGCTGAATACTAATACTCAAAGTATAGAAATACTCACAAAAATACGCTCGATATTATAGAGAGAGAAAACTTCGAATTCTGGTGTGATTTTCAATTCTAACCTAAGCACCCTATTTATAGGAAAAGCTTAGGATGCCAAAGGAGACTAAAATAATAAAATAATATTATTTTTACAAAACTTCTCCAGCCGCCGGCTGCTTCAAACATCTGATTTTTTTCAACAAAACAACAAAAGTGGGGCCCACCATTTATAAAATAATATTTATTTTCCGAAACTTCAATAATTCATAATAAATAGCCCCTTTGTCAGAAAAATACAAATGATGTGTCCTTCTATAGGAAATTTAATTCTATACAACTTTGCAGAAGAAAAGTTTTCCAAATTCCCAACATAAATTATCCGAAATCCATAAACGGATGATTTTTCACACCAAAATACTGATAAAAACACATCAGCACAAATTCCTTCTTTTATATCCACAAAATAAATATTTCCTTATCATATAAATCAATAATTAATTATTCACAAATAATATTATAGAACTACAATATTGACAACCAGGTCGTTCCCAGGACAGAGGGGGCCTTCCGATAAGGACTTCTCCTTACTGGCGCGCAATTAAATAACCCCTCCTAGACAGAACTTCCTTAGACATTGTCAATAATGCTATCTAATAATATTATTCAAATAATATGAATTATTGAGTTGATAACGTGAAATACTGTGCAACGACAATTATTGAATCAATACTACAAAATATCAACTGTAGCCATTATTGAATCAATCATAAAAAAATAGCAACGTAGCAATTATTGAGTCAATAAAATATCAATGCAGCAATTATTGAGTCAATAATATAAAATATCAACGTAGCAATTATTGAGTCAATAATATAAAATATTGAACAGTAAATACTGTAACAATAATTGAGTAGGTTCCTTCTCACGTAAGACTCAATAATTCGAAATACTGTGCAATACCGTGTGCTACTGCGCACCACCGCGTACTGTATTTTAACCACCGGGTATTTCAACAGTACTAACGGTAACAACTACGCCGTTATCTTGTAAAAAGTTATTTCTGTCGCTTTCTATATCCGACAGTTATTCCGTAGTGGGGTCCACAAATAACTGCGCCGTCGTACGAATATTCCCCGACAACAAGAATATTCCACGACCAAACGAATATTCCCCGACAACAAGAATATTTTATAACCACTTGCTCATTTTAAAAATATTTGCACATTTCACCCATAACTTTCATATTTATCAAGTCAACACCTTACTATTTCGAAATAATATATAAAGAAAATTAAATCTTTATTCATAAAAGTTGGGGTCTTACATTTCTCCTTTTGATGCTAATCAAACTAGAACGAAGTAATACAACTCTTAATAACCTCTTTTTTTTGTAAATTTGAAACAACCAATGAAATAATATGAAGGTCTCCCTAAATAAAGATTTGTGTGAGATCTAAGCATAGTTTTGGATGTGATAGTTATGGGATTGCCCCTTTTGATGCTAATTTCAACTAGAACGAAGTAAGAAGACTCATAGTCACCTATAGTTTGACAATTTGAGAGAACTAATGAAACAATAAGAAGGTCTCCTTAAATGATGACATGTGTGTGATGTACAGATCGTTTTGAACGCGATAGTCATGGGATTGCTCCTTTTAATGCTAATCAAACTAGAAAAAAGTCATAGGACTCATAATCACATCTTTCTTTGACAATTTGAGAGAAATAATTAAACAATAAGGAGGTTTCCCTAAATGAAGATTTGTGTAAGATGTACCGCATAGTTTTGAACCCGATAGTCATGGGTTTCTCCTTTTGACGCTAATCAAACTAGAACAAAGTAATACAACTCTTAATCACCTATTTTTTTTGTAAATTTGAAACAACCAATGAAATAATATGAATGTCTCCCTAAATGAAGACTTGTGAGAGGTCTACACATCGTTTTAGACGCGACTGTAATGGGATTGCTCTTTTTGATGCTAATTTCAACTAGAACGCAATAATAAGACTCATAATCACTTATATTTTGACAATTTGAGAGAACTAATGAAACAATAAGAAGGTCTCCTTAAATGAAGACTTGTGTGAGATGTACGGATCATTTTGAAGGCGATAGTCATGGGATTGCTACTTTTGATGCTAATCAAAACTAGAACGAAGTCATAGGACAGGAATTTCTTCATACGCCAAGTTCTTCTCCACTTGAATGGGCTCGTAAAAAATCACGTGCTTGTAGTCGGCCTTGTACAGTCGCAACACGAAAATATGAAACACGTTGTGGATGTGTTCCAACTCAGGTGGTAATGCAACTTTGTATGCTACTTAGCCCACTCACTTCAGTATCTCGAACGGTCGTATGAATCTTGGACTCAACTTTCCTTTCTTTCCGAATCGTATTTTTGCCTTCCAGGGAGATATTTTCAAGAAAACGAAACTACCGACTTTAAAGTCTCGGTCTTGTCGATGCAAGTCTGCATACTTTTTCTGATGATCTTGAGCTGCTACTAGTCTGGCTCTTATCAGTGTCACCACGTCCGCGGTTTGTTGTACTAACTCTGGTCCCAGTATTCGTCGTTCTCTGACTTCGTCCCAATATAACGGTGTTCTACATTTTCTCCTGTAAAGAGCTTCGTATGGTGGCTTGCCGATACTAGCATGGTAACTATTGTTATATGCAAATTCAACTAAGGGTAGGTGGTTGTCCCAATTTCCCTTGAAATTCATCACGCAAATCCTAAGCATGTCTTCCAGCGTTTGTATCGTTCGCTCAGTTTGTCCGTCTGTCTGAGGATGGTAAGCGGTACTCAACCTCAACTGTGTTCCCATTCTCTCTTGCAAGCTCTTCCAAAAGTTTGACGTGAAGCGCAGATCTCGATCAGAGACAATGGACACCGGCACTATATGTCGTGAAACAATCTCATTTATATATAGGCTTGCTAACTGATTCAAACTATTGCGGATCTTGATCGGTAGGAAATGTGCGGTCTTCGTTAGTCGATCCACGATAACCCAAATGGCATCATAACCTTTCTGCATGACTGGAAGTCCCACCACGAAGTCCATCGTAATGTGCTCCCATTTCCATTCTGGTATTTCCAATAGTTGTATTAAACCACTCAGCCGCTGAAGCTCTGTTTTAATGCGTTGGCAAGTAAGACATTTACTAACGCACTCTGTGACTTCCCATTTCAGATTGGGCCACCAAAAGTGTTGCCTCAAATCTCGGTACATCTTCGTGCCTCCCGGATGAATGGAATATGTCGTATTGTGTGCCTCGTGCAAATTTTTTTCTCTCAATTCGGTTACTACTGGCACCCACACTCTCCCTTAGAATCTCAAGATACCGTCTTTATCCATTCTGAATCTCTCTTCTACATTTTCTGCGATCCTTTTTCTGATTTTCTCGCACTCTTCATCTTTTTCTTGTGATTCCTTCACTCTATCCAACAAGGTTGGACGAGCTTCCATTACGAACAACTTTTCTTCAGACCTCTCCTGTCCCTTTACCTCTATTTTCAATTTCTCCACCTCTCTTATCAACTCCTCTTGAGTCGTCAATTGAAACAATTTCTCCCTTCCTTTTCTGCTCAGAGCGTCGGCATCTACGTTTGCCTTACCCGGGTGATAAAGAATATCACAGTCATAATCCTTGATCAATTCTAACCACCTTCTCTGACACATGTTCAGCTCCTTCTGTGTGAAGATATATTTCATACTTTTGTGGTCCGTGTATATCTCACATTTCTGTCCGTACAAATAATGCCTCCATATCTTCAACCCAAAAACTACTGCCGCTAACTCTAAGTCGTGAGTAGGGTATCGTTTTTCGTAGTCCTTTAATTGTCGTGATGCATACGCAATAACCTTGCCATGTTCCATAAGCACACAGCCTAGTCCCTTGTGCGATGCATCACTATACAGTACAAAACCTCCCGCGTCATCTGGTAGTGACAACACAGGAGCCTTGCTTAATCTCTTCTTTAACTCTTAAAAACTCTCTTCGCATTTGTCCGTCCATACAAATTTCACAGTTTTCCAAGTCAGACTGGTTAACGGGGTGGCTATTGTCCGATTTATGTAACGATAATTAACGCGCAAGTATACGCGATCAACAAGTAATATAAGATAGGTGGAGTGTCGTACCCACGAGGACGAAGTCATAAGTGCAAATCAAATAATAATGTAAGTTCTATACTGTCTTATCTAAACAAGTGATTAGAGATGGTATGTTAAACTATGTGATTACAATTAAAGGAGGTGAGAGAAGTAGTTGTACTAGGGAGTCAAGTTAGGATTACAATTCCGCTAATGCATTGCCTAATCTCCTAACTCTCCACATTACAAACGAATCAAGGAATGGTCAGCCGAGAATAGAACTACGCATACGCTTCTGTCGAAGACCAAATGCACATCCCTAGTTAGATGAATCACAATATGTCTATTGATGAAAATAACTTGACTAGGGTCATTAAGCTTAGTCTCAAGGCTACACAAGGCAAATAGAGATATGTCTATCCTATTAAACAGTTTATGCACACATTCCCTTAGGCAAGGTCATAACAAGTGTTCTTGTAGTTTAAAAGCTAGATATTAATGTCCATTTTTTAATATCCATTAATATCAATACCAAAAACTCTGTCAAGCAATTAGTCAATAAGCAAGAAATACAACAGCCCATTCCCAAAATGATTCATTAATATAAATAGGAGAGAAAGTTAATTAAGCTAAACAATAGGTTACATTGCAATCTTAAAAAGGAATTAGTTCATAACCATGGTGCTAATACACATTTCGATAACATTCAACATTGCTCAGTAATACACAAATAAATGAGAGATTTGGAATAAGAAAACTCCTGTTGTGAGGTTTTCTGTCTCCAATTCTTCTCTTCTCCGCGTAACTCCTGACCTGTGTAGGATGTAATAACTATTCTCCCATAAAGCACAGCTTCTTTCTGTTCTAGAAACTTATTAATACTACTCTGTTATCACTTTCTGTAATCAATCTCCTCGCCGTCGTCTTTTTTCTCTATCTCCCTCTTTTTTTACTGCCTTTTTCTTTAGGTCATTAAAAGCGAGTCACTAGCTAGGCACCAGAGGTGGCGCTGCGGCGCGGAGACTAAAGCTGTTGGGTAGCGCTGCGGTGCCACGTAGGCTTAAAACACACTAGCACTCACGCTGCGGCGCTAGCTCAGGAAGGACCAGGGTCGCTGCAGCGCCAGATGACGTCAGCTTGGACAAGGAGGCGGCGCTGCTGCGCGAGGAAAAGGCAAGGCTCTGGCACTGCGGCGCCAGAGTGTAAAAAATGACAATTTTGCCCCTATATGCTAGAAATGACCTAAACAGCCTTGCATCATACAGAATAAGCATAATAACAACAAAATATATATGAAAGCAAAATAAATAACATAAAATAAGCAGCGTCTTAAGCTTTAGAGAATCTGATTCGCGATATAAATACCACTCATCAAATACCCCCAAACTTAAGTTTTTGCTTGCCCTCAAGCAAACTATCTAACATCCACACCTACATTACTGGAAGACGCGAATGGAAACTACTACTATAGAATATTACCACGGCTTCTAAGCGCAATTATAGAGCCTCTCCGAGAATAGGACAAACACCGACATGATTGGGGGCTTAATATCAAATTTGCAAGTATGAGACTGTACTCGATCCATTCTATATGTGTGCGTGGAGACCAACCATCCTAACTAATCATAGCTCAAATAAGTTCTCATAGTCGATTGTTAATACCAATATGCACAGTTCGTAACTTAAACATTCAACAAGCATTAAGACTAAGATGCAAGTGCAGGAAAGGATCAAAAGGCTCTAGCATGAAGACAGTAAAATCTGACTCGGACAGTCCTTAATTACCTTAGGCTATTCAGAGCTACCCATTAATGAGCTTCTGATCAATGACTCCCAAGTCAGATGACTTTAGGGCACTAGGTGTGGAACACCCCTATGAATCTAATAACTCTAGCAGCAAAGGCCACGTAATCAACATAAGCCAAATTAGACTTTACGAAATCCGAAGATTATTTAGCGAGTGTATTTTATGCTCCATCTCAACATCGGTCCTGCGTTTATGGGCGAGTGCGTTTCACGCTCCATCTCGACCCACCGCAAGACTTTTGATATTCAATATTCTTTTCTTTTTAATTAATTTTTTTTATATGACAACATGCCAGAATCCAAGATCCAAAACTGTATAAGCGTCTAAGTCTTTTATTACCTTGTAAAAATGAAAGATTATAAGAGTGAACATACTCTCAAAGCAATACAGACGCAAACTAAAATCAAAAAATAACTAGTTAACACAGTTGGTCGGTACTTGCTAAGAAGGACGGATCAATAACAGTCTCAACTTATCGTTTGAGCAACCCCTAACTCATACATGCTTGACACGACTCTAAGAGACAGACATAATTACTTGGCGCTTGTCATTATCCACGATCAAAAATTAATAGCTATAACACCCTCACCCAGCATATATACAGTTACAGAACGGGGTAAAAGGGTTAATCAAAACATTTAGGCAAGAACTAACAAAAGAAAAAGCACCCTGCCAAAAAAAGGTAAAGCTATAACACAAGGCATCAAGTAAACCAATTATCTGCACAATCCCCAAAATATGGCTATAAACACAACAACCAAAAATGACATGATATCTATCGCAATCGCAAAATACTATATACAAAATAAAACAAAAGTATTCATATATTATAAACCAAAACATTCATATATATATATATTTAATAAAACCAACGTACTAATGCATCTTAACATGCAACCCAAAATAAACCAAAAACAACCACAAACATCCACAAACACTGCATAAATAAAACATAGTCTGGGGCTATACCGCCCAAAAGAAACATAACAACAATTCATATATAATAATACTTAAAAAGGAATCTCCACCAAGCTTGAAATCTGCCAATGTCCTCACTGGCCTTCAACCTCCGCAGCATCATCATCATCGTCATCATCATCGGCACCCGCTGGCTCCTCCTCGCGATCCTCCCCTCTGGCCGAAAATGGTGGTGGATAAGGCGCAAAAATTGGAGGTTCTGGAAATTAAAAGGGCATAGACTCTGCGTGATCTCCTCCCTGGGCATAATAGATACTGGAAACTGTATTCGCGAACTCTGCATGATAGTGGTTGAATTGGCTCTGCCATTGAGCCACAGTATCAACCTTGTAGTGCAGAAAGTTAAGGCTGCTCAAAATCTCTGTTAGGGCCCCGGGTGGCATAGCCTCAGAAGATGGGGGCTAAGGTGCTTGAGCGAAGGTATCGGCCTCAGAGGAGGGAGGAGACAGAGGTCCCGGTAAATAGCTTTGACCCTTTGGGTGCGACGGAGGTCCCCCATCCCAAACTCCATATTGGGCTATAATGTGATGATCAATGACAGCCATAGGCGGATGAGTGATATCGTCTTTCTCCCATACCACACCCACCCTTTTGTATAGACGTATGATTAGAGACGGGTGAGGGAGTCTGGAATTGGCGTTGCTCCTAATGACCTTTTTAATTGAATCCTGGATAAGAACCCCCACATCTACCTTCAGCCCCATGATAATTGCATACAGCAGAACTTCCCTCTCTCTTGTTACATCGCTCAGGTGGCGTGTTGACATGATATTGGCATAAATGAAGGAGTACCACGCCTTACCATAACGACTTAAGGCTTGATGGGGGAAAGAGGTCTTTTCACCGTGGAATTCGTTGGTTTTCCAAGTGGTACCAGGCTTGCAGAGCTTGGTTATTATCTCATCTGTACTGTAACTCTGAATCCCAGGCTCCAGGTAGTCCCTACCATCGTAGTTTGGACTCCCATACATAGTATTGATGGTACGAGTGTTAAATTTGATCAACTTACCCCGAACCGGCACTGTTGAAGAACCATCAGCATTAGCAATTGCTTAGAATTCCTTTACCACTGAAATAACTACAGAGTTGGGTGACTTGGTGAAGTGAATCCATTTCATAGTCATAATCATGGAATTCATATCGCCGTCCGTCTTGTCATCTGGCCTTAGCCCTCTTTCATAACCAAACTCCGTTTTGAAAAATTTTGAGCATAGCGCTTCTAGGATTCCTCACTTGGGAATTTTATAGCATCCCAAAGGGAAGGAGGGGTTCTAGATATCGGAGGAGGACCTATACTAGTGCGAGGCCGCTTTGAACCCATTGTCAACAAGACTCCAAGGATACAAAGAAAAATTTTAACAATCGAAATCCCAAACTCTTGCTCTATGAAGAATTCCTTACCTCATACTGCTTATAAATAGGTAGGTGCCAGAAGGAGAGTAACTGCATGACGGTTGGATTGCCCCGAACGGTAAGAAACTGAAGGTTGACGGTTGATTTGCCGAACGACTCTTTGGAAGAAGGGGGATGTCTCTGAGAAAAAATAGGGGAACTAAAGTGAACTACTGCAAATGGAACCCAAAAGCCTTGTTTAAACTCAAAAACACTCTACTGGCGCTGCGGCTCGGTGCATGGCACTGCGGCGCGACGTCAGATCTGCCTTGGCGTTGCGGCGTCATCGTAGGCGCGGCGGCGCGACTTCTTGGCGCTGCGGCGCGAAGCTCAGTTAAAAACCTCAACGCTGCAGCGCAACTCTCCAGTAGCTATCAGCTGTGGCGAAAAATTTTCTAAAGGGATTGGCGCTGCGGCGCGATATGGTATTTTTGGATAATGAACACAGCGCTGCGGCGCAAAATTTAGTTAACTTGTTGGCGCTGCGGCGTCATCCTTCTGATGTCCTACATAGGCAAACATCCATATCAGTGAATCAACACAAACATTCTAACTATTAGCCATAGACTACTAATCATACTAACAATTATACTACATACTAACATACTAACATACTAATACAGCATCTACAATTACTCTAAGGAAAACCAAGTGCATTAATGATAACTAAAGAAAACAACACTGAATAAAAACAATAAGGATATTTTTGATACTGAGATGGGGTTGCCTCCCCATCAAGCGCTTGATTTAGAGTCGTCGGCTTGACTTTCACCCCGCCTTACGCCGGGTCTCCCAAGGTGATGGAGGTGTTTTGCCGGTTGACCTCGCCGCCCCAATAGTGTTTCAAACGCTGTCCATTGACTTTGAAGGTTTTGACTGAGTGAGGGTCTTCGACCTCAATAGCCCCATGGGGATACACCTTAGCAATTGTGAACGGCCCCGACCATCGGGACTTCAACTTCCTCGGGAATAATTTCAGCCTGGAGTTAAAAAGAAGCACCTTCTGGCCCTGTTCGAAATTACTTTTGACAATTTTCTTGTCATGCCACCTCTTTGTCTTTTCCTTATACAACTTAGCATTTTCATACGCGTGTAGACGAAACTCATTTGATTCATTGAGTTGTAATAGTCTTCGTTCACCCGCTGCATCCAGATCGAAATTAAACTTTTGGATAGCCCAATATGCGTTGTGCTCCAGCTCCACAGGAAGATGACAAGCCTTGCCATAAACAAGCCTATACGGAGACATTCTGATAGGCGTTTTATAAGTGGTGTGGTATTCCCACAAGGCATCATCAAGCTTCTTTGACCAGTCCTTCCGATTAGGGTTAACAATCTTCTCCAAGATACGCTTGACCTCTCGATTAGAGATCTCTGCTTGGCCACTTGTCTGCGGATGATAACCTGTGGCTATTTTATGGGTCACCCCATACTTAGCAAGAAGGGCGTCGAAATATTTGTTGCAAAAATGTGACCCTTCATCACTGATTATTGCCCGAGGAGTGCCGAAGCTAGTGAAAATATTTTTCCTTAAGAAATTAAGCACCACCTTAGCATCATTAGAAGGCAAGGCGACTGCTTCAACCCATTTGGAAACATAATCAACCACAATAAGAATATAGAGATTGTTGTAGGAAGACGGGAATGGTCCCATGAAGTCAATACCCCATACATCAAATAACTCTACTTCAAGGATATTCTACAAAGGCAATTCATGCCTTTTTGAGATGGTTCCTACCCTTTGGCATCTATCGCAGTGCGACACATATATGTGTGCATCTTTGAATAGGGTAGGCCAGTAAAACCCAGATTGGAGTACTTTAGCAGCAGTTCTTTGGCCCCCAAAATGTCCTCCATAATTTGAGGAATGGCAATGATGGAGCACACCTTCCATTTCCTCCTCTGGCAAACATCTCCGTAGAATCTGATCTGAACACTGCTTGAATAAGAAGGGCTCATCCCACAAGTATTGTTTTGTATTATTTAGGAATTTCTTCCTCTGTTGATATCTCAAGATGAAAGGAAGCACTTGACAAGTGACAAAATTAGCAAAGTCCGCATACCACGGGGCTTTGCTTTGGACGACAAACAGTTGTTCATCTGGGAAGAAATCATTGATGTCTTTGACTGCATCTCCCGAATAAGGAGGGTTTTCCAACCTCGACAAGTGATCTGCTACCTGGTTTTCTGTCCCCTTTTTGTCACGGATCTCCAGATCGAACTCCTGGAGAAGAAGGACCCACCTTATCAGCCTAGGCTTTACATCTTTCTTGTCTATCAGATATTTGATGGCTGAATGGTCAGTGTACACTGTTACTTTTGTTCCAATGAGATAGGAACTGAATTTGTCGAAAGCATAAACCACTGCCAGCAGTTCCTTCTCGGTTGTGGTGTAATTTAACTGAGTATCAGTTAATATTTTGCTAGCATAGTAGATCGTGTGGAACACTTTGTCCCTTCTCTGTCCCAACACTGCCCCAATTGCAAAATCACTGGCATCGCACATAAGCTCAAATGGGAAAGTCCAGTCAGGAGCTACCACAATAGGAGTCGAAATGAGTTTTTCCTTCAATAAATCAAATGCTCTGAGGCAGGCTCCATCAAACTGAAAAGGCATAGCCTTTTCCAATAGTGAACATAGCGGTTTGGTTATCTTTAAGAAGTCCTTGATAAACCGCCTATAGAATCCTGCATGTCCAAGAAAACTCCTAACCCCTTTCACTGATTTAATCCGTGGTAGACTATTGATGACATCAATTTTAGCTTTGTCTACCTCGATACCACCATCAGAAACTCTGTGGCCCAGAATAATGCCCTCATTGACCATGAAGTGGCACTTCTCCCAATTCAATACAAGATTAGTTTCAACACATCTTTGGAGAACAGCAGTCAAATTCACCAGACAGTTATCAAATGAACTCCTGAATACAGAAAAATCGTCCATGAAAACCTCGAGGGTCTTTTCGACCATGTCAGAGAAGATGGACATCATGCAACGTTGGAATGTTGCAGGAGCGTTACACAACCCAAAGGACATTTTCCAAAAGGCAAAGGTCCTATACGGATATGTGGACGTTGTTTTCTCCTGATCTTCGGGAGCAATAGAAATTTGAGTATATCCAGAATAACCATCTAGTAGACAATAGAAATCATGCCCAGCAAGTCTATCGAGTATCTGATCAATAAATGGTAGAGGGAAGTGATCCTTATAGGTGGACTTATTCAACTTTCTGTAGTCCATACATACCCTCCATCCAGTCACCGTTCTGGTTGGAATCAGCTCTTTATTCTCATTGGCTACTACTGTCATGTCGCCTTTTGTTGGCACGCACTGAATGGGACTGACCCAAGGACTGTTCGAGATGGGGTAGATAATGCCCGCATCTAGCAACTTAATGATTTCCTTCTGGACCACCTCTTTTATTATTGGGTTCAACCGCCTCTGATGTTCAATAGTCGGCTTGGATCCTTCCTCCAGTAGAATTTTGTGCATACAAAGGGATGGACTGATCCCTTTAATGTCTGAAATCGACCACCCCCAGTGCCGTTTTATACTGTTTAAGCACTAGCAGTAGCTTCTCTTCCTGGCATTCATCTAACGATGCAGATATTATAACAGGCAAAGTGGATGATTCCCCCAAGTATGCATACCTCAGATGATTGGGCAAGGGCTTTAACTCGAGGATAGGAGGTTCTATAATTGATGGTTGGGCCTTGGAAGTAGATGCTTCTGGATCATTCAGAGACTCAAACTGTCTTTGGAACTGTGTAGATCTCTGGGGTGCATCCAGCCAGTTAGCACATTCAACATGGGTGGCCTCTTCCATAGTACTAGTACCTGTTAGTGTAGCTTCTAAAGGGTCTGTGATGCATGTTTCTGAGAATACTTCCCTGACTGTATCATCAATCACTTTAATCTGGAAGCAGTCTTTAGGGGTGTTCGGATATTTCATTGCCCTAAACACATTGAAAGTTACTTCCTGATCATGTACTCTCATAGTCAGCTCCCTTTTCTGCACATTTATAAGGGTTCTCCCAGTTGCTAAGAATGGTCTGCCTAGTATTATCGGGACCTCCCAATCTTCCTCAAAGTCCAGGACAATAAAGTCCGCTGGGAAGATTAACTTGTCCACCTTGACAAGCACATCCTCTACTATCCCCTTCGAGTAAGTGAGAGATCTATCCGCTAATTGCAAGGTAACACTTGTGGGTTTGGCTTCATTTAGCCCAAGCTTCTTATATATTGACAAAGGCGTCAAATTTATACTCGCCCCCAAATCACATAAGGCCTTGCCAATGAATTGGTCCCCGATAGTGCATGGAATCGTGAAACTTCCAGGATCTTTTAGTTTTGGCGAAAGCTTGTTCTGTAGAATGGCACTGCATTCCTCTGTCAGAGCCACGGTTTCATAATCTCCCATTTTCCTCTTCTTCGATAATATGTCTTTCATGAATTTGACATAGCTCGGCATTTGCTCCAACGCCTCTGCAAACGAGATGTTTATGTGAAGCTTCTTAAACACTTCTAAAAACTTAGAAAATTGCTTATCAAGCTTTTGTTTCTGCATACGCTGGGGGAATGGAAACTGTGGGATAGGAGGACTAGCTGTGTTCACTGTAGGGGTTGGTGATGAAGGGCTATCTTGAGCATTTACCTCACCCCCAGACTTATAATCACTCTACTCCAC
This sequence comes from Panax stipuleanatus, assembly GCA_020205555.1. NCBI lineage: Eukaryota > Viridiplantae > Streptophyta > Magnoliopsida > Apiales > Araliaceae > Panax > Panax stipuleanatus. Next base: position 98,115,901 of record CM035117.1, on the reverse strand, counting down.
AATAGGTTCCTCTATAGTCACTTCTTCTTGCATTATAGGACTCTCTCCACCATTTTCATTTATAGTTCTTCCACTCCAGAGTGTAACTTCTTTGAACAGTCATCCACAAGAAATTAACGCGCAAGTATATGCGGTCAACAAGTAACGACAATTAACGCGCAATTAACGAGCAAGTATACGCGGTTAAAAACTTGTTGTCCGATTTATGTAACTACAATTAACGCTCAAGTATACACGGTCAACAAGTAATATAAGATAAGTGGAGTGTCGTACCCACGAGGACGAAGTCTTAAGTGCAAATCAAATACTAATGTAAGTTCTATATTGTCTTATCTAAACAAGTGATTAGAGATGGTATGTTAAACTATGTGATTACAACTAAATCAGGTGAGAAAAGTAGTTGTAACAGGGAGTCAAGTTAGGATTATAATTCCCCTAATATATCTCCTAATCTCCTAACTCTCCACATTACAAACGAATCAAGGAATGGTCAGTCGAGAAGAGAACTACACATACACTTCTGTCGAAGACCAAATGCACATCCCTTGGTGTCGAGTCTTTTTGTTAACGCTGCAACCTGAGCCGCTAATTGTGTGACTGGGTCAACCTCATATATCCCTACTGCTCTTCTAGGGGCCTGCCTATCGTTTGGCCATTGATAATTATTGGCCGCCATTGTTTCCACCAATTCATACCCCACTGTGTGATGTTTAGACATGAAAGCTCCTCCAGAAGCAGCATCTAAACTTGAACGAGTAGATCCGGATAACGCATTATAGAATGTCTGGATAGGAAGCCATTCTGGCAGTCCATGGTGGGGGCATTTTCTCAGAAGATCCTTGAATTGCTCCCATGAGTCGTACAAATACTCTGACTCAAACTGGATAAAAGTGGTAATTTCGAGCCCGAGCCTGGCGGTTTTAATGGGTGGGAAGAACTTCGCCACGAACTTTTGAGCCAAGTCATCCCATGTGGTAATGGAGCTTGACGGAAGTGAATGTAGCCAGCTCTTGGCCTTGTCCTTCAAGTTGAATGGAAACAATCGTAGTCTGATGGCATTGGCAGACACTCCGTTGCACTTAAACGTATCGCAGATCTCCAAGAAGTTCATCAAGTGATCATTGGGCTCATCATTTGGTAATCCCCCAAACTGAATATTGGAGCACATTTGGATGGTGCCCGGCTTGATCTCAAAATTGTTTGCTTGAATTGCGGGACTGAGAATGCTCGCTTGCAAATCTGCGATGTGAGGCATAGCATGCTCCCTTAAAGATTTCTGAAGTTCCTCAGCCATTGTAATAGGAGTATGTATGTCCCGAGCTTTTTCTCTCTATAGGCGTCTGTACGTTCTATCAACCTCGGGATCGAAAGGTATTATGTTTCGACCCCTTCGAGGTGGCATACGCCATAGAGATCACTTGAAAAGAAAATTAAACAGATAATATCAGTCTAAATTAAGATCGTATTGACTTAGTTTTAATATTGATAACAAATAGTACTAAGTCCCCGGCAACGGTGCCAAAAACCTGTTGTCCGATTTATGTAACGACAATTAACACGCAAGTATACGTGGTCAACAAGTAATATAAGATAAGTGGAGTGTAGTACCCACGAGGACGAAGTCTTAAGTGCAAATCAAAAACTAATGTAAGTTCTATATTATCTTATATAAACAAGTGATTAGAGATGGTATGTTAAACTATGTGATTACAACTAAAGGAGGTGAGAGAAGTAGTTGTAATAGGGAGTCAAGTTAGGATTACAATTCCCCTAATGCATCGCCTAATCTCCTAACTCTCCACATTACAAACGAATCAAGGAATGGTCAGCCGAGAATAGAACTACGCATATGCTTCTGTCGAAGACTAAATGCACATCCCTAGCTAGATGAATCACAATATATCTATTGATGAAAATAACTAGACTAGGGTCATTAAGCTTAGTCTCAAGGCTACACAAGGCAAATAGAGATATGTCTATCCTATTAAACAGTTTATGCACACATTCCCTTAGGCAAGGTCATAACAAGTGTTCTTGTATTTTAAAAGCTAGATATTAATGTCCATTTTTTAATATCCATTAATATCAATACCAAAAACTCTGTCAAGCAATCAGTCAATAAGCAAGAAATACAACAACCCATTCCCAAAATGATTCATTAATATAAATAGGAGAGAAAGTTAATTAGGCTAAACAATAGGTTACATTGCAATCCTAAAAAGGAATTAGTTCATAACCATGGTGCTAATACACATTTCTATAACATTCAACATTGCTCAGTAATACACAAATAACTGAGAGATTTGGAATAAGAAAACTCCTATTGTGAGGTTTTCTGTCTCCAAATCTTCTCTTCTCCGCGTAACTCCTGAGCTATGTAGGATGTAATAACTATTCTCCCTTAAATCACAGCTTCTTTCTGTTCTAGAAAATAATTGATTCTAATCTGTTATCACTTTCTGTAATCAATCTCCTAGCCGCCGTCTTTTTTCTCTATCTCCCTGATAGTAGTGTGCATACAAGCCAATCATGTATGATGACAAAGCACATACTTTGTAAATAATCTTATTTATTTATTAATAAAATATTCATTTAAGGCATATAATTATCTACATGGTGCTGTTTTTTATAATATGTAAATAACCCATAGTTTTAAGCAATGCTTTTAGAATCATGATGAGATCATGATAATGAGATCTAAATTCTTAGAAAGCTTAAAAACTAAAATAGTTCCCAATTGTGGGATTACTAAAATGGGGATTAGTAAATCCGGATAGATTGGTACATATGTTGCTTGCTCATTGGATGAGGATGACTGATCTCATGGTCATTTGTGTGGAGACACTAAAGCAAGTATGTAGGTGCTTATTGGAGAATAAGTTCACTGAACGTGACTCGCTATGGAATACCTAATGGAGTTTTACTCGCCTGTCAATAGGAATTCTTAATGTGATAGTAGTACATGTGATCCTTGGACTTGAGATCATCATAGTATCTTGTATGTAACAAATTATACTTTGACTAATTCCTTAAGGCCTTTTAAGGCATATATAGGGTATGCTTGGGTGTAATGAGTTACATATGAAGATAATGAATGATCAATAAAGAATCTACCACCTCTAGTAAAAGAGGAGATATTTCCTATGTGATTCGTTAAATGACAACCCATGAATCCTTGGCCAAGGTAGAATGAAATTAGAAAGAGGTTTCTAATTTGCATTATTTGGAGTTGTGCATTTTCTAATCGAAATACATATGATTAAATAAATTAAGACTTGACAGTAAATCCATGTCTTATATTTTATTGGGACATTGTATGGTGGAAGGATTGAATTGTACGGTAACTATTAACTCACAGGTTCTTTTATGATTAATGTTGAAATCTATATTATCTGGAAAGTCGTTGATCGCTAGGGAGGCTTATCCCTATTGTAGAATAAATGTTATTTATTTAAATAGATTATTAGTTTAATTTGTTTATTTAAATAAGATTAGAATTGTTCTAATTGATTTATTCACAACCGGTTTAATATGGAGAACCTAAAGGGTCACACCATAAAAGAAAGAAGAATTATTTAAGAAGAAAATGGCATGATAGTAATAATGCATTAAGTATAATTAATTTAATCTATGATGATAGAATAAATTAAATAGCTTAATGTTTATTATTTAATATTTTAGAAATTATAAATATAAATTAATAAGAGGAGTCTTATTAATATTATTATTATTATTATTATTATTTTAATTCTAAAGGAGTTTAGGAATTAATATAATATCAGTACTCTCTCTCAATCCTAATAAAGATTAGGATATAAATTAATTAAAAGTATTTAATTAATTAATTAAATAAAACCCTATTCTAATTGGATTAGGAGGGTTAACCTAATATCTATATAAGAGAGTCTTATATCAGAAATAAGGTACGTGAATTTTTTAAGAGTTGGGAGTACACATATTCTATAGAGATAGAAACAAGGGTTAAGCCAATAACCCATCTTACTGAGTTCTTCATCTTCCTCGGTGGATCACCGTTAGAGGCCAAATATTTGGGTGGCTAACATTGATCAAGGGAAGGAGCCACTACAGAGGAATCAAAGGAATCAAAGGAGTAGAACTTGTACCTGAGGAAGCTTGGATCTTCAAAGGTATAATTCTGTTTTTCTCCTTCTTCATTCACAGATAATTGATGCATAAGAATGATCATGGTAATGGGTTTGTATAAATTTTTGAAAACCTAGTTTTTACGCTTCCGCCCTATTTATGTGATTTGATTGCATGATTGCGTTACGTACAAACCCAACAGTGGTATCAGAGCCAATCTTGTGCTAATTATCAGTCTATGTGATTCCATACATGTATGATATGCGATTGGATCGAGTTATGGGCAACAAAAAATTTTCAGATTCTGCGAAGCTGCGCAGCTGCGCCGTTACAAGGCAATATTGCTGCGCAGCTGCGCCGGGTGCTGTTCCTGGTTTTCATGCTGCGCAGCTGCGCCGGTTCCCTTTACATTCTTGGCGCAGCTGCGCCACTGGACAGGAACTGAAATGATTATTTTTTGTTTTATTTAATTAAATGAATGGTTTATTTAATTAATAAAGGTTTAAAATAAAGATGTTTATTTTATATGAAATGAGATTTCAGAATTGCTAAAATTAAAGAGTTTAATTTGGAATTGTTTTTGAATGAAATAAAGGTGTTTATTTTTCCAAAAACAAAGTTTAGCAAACTTTTGCCCATTAACTGATATTAATACATATATGGAATGAATTTATTTTCATGAGATGAATAAGTTTTATTGATACGTATGATGATATGTATGGTAATAAAAGGGATTGATTATGGACTATGACCAATGTGATTGGATTTTATTTTGGTTGAATGCTTGAATTAATGGGTTTTATAAATGGGGTCTGCGTACCTCGTCTTCTCTAGTTTTATTCTCGATGTAAATTCTATCTCCTTTCTATGTACTTCCCCTTGACTGCTGATCAAGGTTTTTATTTAATTTTAAATAGTTAATGTAATAGAGATAGTTAGAATTATTTTGAAGAAATTGGAGACCAAGGAGCAAGGAACGCGTGAAGACTCATTTGTATGGAGCCAGGGTTTAAATGTAATAGTTATATTTAAATTTAAATTCTTGCACTCCTAGGTTTGACCTTTTGGTTCACTTGGTGGCTCTAGTGAACCAAACTAGAATAAAAGTCCATAATCAATCCGGGTAGAATATAGTATTCTATATTGCATGCTAAATATTATATATATATATTATATTTTATACAAACATGCTTCGCATGTTTCATAAAATGACGCGTATTTTATATATATATATATATGTGCATGCGCGCTTAAAAAGATGAGACAAATAATAACAAACCCCTAAAAGAAATAATATTAAGTCTGAAGCGTTCAAATGATATTTGGAATATCGAACGTCGCCTTCTAACATGATTAGTTAATAGAGTATTAAATATTTAATATGAGTTTGTTGTGCTATCCACAAGACGAGTATTGAATATTTAAGATGTTAATTAATCACATTTGATGCTTATCAAGAAAATTGAACGATCTAGTCTTGTTGTGCTATCCACAAGGACGAAAATTTTTCTTTTTTGAATTTATGGAAGTGCTAGGCTGGACTTAACTTAAATCATTTTAGTTCGGATGTGCACACATCTGACCATTATGATTTAAGAGGCAAAATAAAAGGAGTTACATGGTGATGTAATTGACAAGAGTTGTCTACCTATTTATTTGTATATTGCTTGTTGTGCTATCCACAAGGCTATATACATTTGAAATGGAATCCTTAATCTCACTAGCAAATCTTTAATTAGATGTTGCCGAACTATATGAGTGAGGGTAATATAATTTGATGAAAATAGTGGGAGATACCAATTTAAAATAAAGACCTAAATTTATTTTGGTATGCAAAGTTAATAAAATGAATGTTTGCTAAAATGTTGTCTTTTCACATGCAGAATTTTAAAAATGTCAAAATCACTAATCTCACTACGAAGCATACTTGATGCAAATAAGCTTACCGGCCCGAATTATGAGGACTGGCTATGAAATCTGAGAATTGTTCTCACTGCTGAAAAGATTTCTTATGTCCTAAATTCCACTATCCCTGAATCTATTTCAGAAACAGCCTCTAAGGAAGAGATTGCCACTTTCAATAAGTGGCAAGATGATGCATCTGTGGCTCAATGCATCATGCTCGCATCCATGAATAACGAGGTTCAGCGTTAGCACGAAAAAAGGGATGCTCCTGCTATGCTGCTTCACCTCAAAGAGTTGTATGGTGAACAGAGTAGGACTGCTAGATATGAGATATCTAAAGAGCTCTTCCGATCTCGGATGACCGAGGGCACTGCCGTCGAGACTCATGTTCTGAAGGTAATCAATTTGATTGAACGCCTTGGACAGCTTGGGTTCGTCATGGATGGGGAGTTGAGTCAAGACTTGGTCTTGCAGTCACTCCCTGAGACCTTCTCGCAGTTTATGGTTAATTTTCACATGAATAAGCTAGATGTCAGCTTGCCTGAGCTGCTTAACATGCTGAAAACTGCAGAAGGTCACTTCTCATCCAAGAAGAACCATGTCTTGATGGTGGATTCTTCCAATAAAAGGAAGAGGCCCAAGGTGTCTTCTGAAAAGAAGAAATCTAAGAAGGCTAAGGGAAAAGGGAAAGAAAAGGAGCAAAAGAAACCTGAATCAGCTAAAGGAATGTGCTTTCATTGCAATGAGCCGGGACATTGGAAGAGGAACTGCAAGAAGTTTCTAGCAGAGAAGAAGCTTGGAGAAGCTTCGACTTCCAATCAAGGTTTGTTTATGATTGAAATTAATTTTTCTGAAAGTCATAATTCTACTTGGGTATTGGATACCGGCTGTGGTTCTCACATATGTAATACTGTGCAGGGACTGGTCAGAAGTAGAAAGCTGAACAAAGATGAGGTGATCCTACGAGTGGGAAATGGAGCAAAAGTTACTGCATTAGCTGTAGGAACTTATTGTTTAGCAATGCCTGCAAATCCATTTATCTTAATAATTGTTATTATGTTTCGAATATTATTAAAAACATTATTTCAATTTCTGTATTGGATATGGAAGGTTTTGACGTTATTATAAAGAACAATGGTTGTTCTATTTATAAAGACGATGTTTTATATGGTATTGGAAATTTACGAAATGGACTTTATACACTTGACTTACAAGAAAATATATTTCAAATTGAACAAATTAAGAAAAGGAAAAGAGATGATATTAATTATACCTATATGTGGCACTGTAGACTCGGTCATATCAATGAAACAAGATTATCCAAGTTGCATAAAGATGGGCTCCTCGAGCTATCTGATTATGAATCATATCCAACTTGTGAATCTTGTCTCATGGGTAAAATGACTAAATCTCCTTTTAGTGGAAAAGGAGAGAGAGTTACAGAGTTATTGGCATTGATTCACACAGACGTTTGTGAACCTATGACAACAAGTGCACGGGGTGGGTATTCTTATTTTATTACTTTCACTGATGATCACTCAAGATTTGGATATGTGTATTTAATGAAATACAAATCAGAATCATTTGAAAAGTTCAAAAAGTTCAGAAGTGAAGTAGAGAAACAAACTGGCAAGAGTATTAAGATACTTCGATCAGATCGAGGTGGAGAATACTTAAGCAGTGAGTTTCTCAATTGTCTTAGAGAAAATGGTATAATCTCACAATGGACTCCTCCAGGTACACCACAGTTAAATGGAGTATCTGAAAGGAGAAATCGAACACTGTTGGACATGGTTCGATCCATGATGAGTTTTACCGACCTTCCAATTTCCTTCTGGGGATATGCCCTAGAAACAGCTGCATACCTACTTAACAAGGTACCTACCAAATCCGCCCCAAAGACTCCATATGAGATGTGGAAAGGGAGGAAACCAAATCTTAAGCATGTTAAGACTTGGGGTTGTCCATCTTATGTCAAAAAGTTTGAAAATGATAAGCTACAGACTAAATCCAATAAGTGTAGATTTGTGGGATACCCTAAAGAAACCGTAGGGTATTATTTCTATCATCCAACTGATCAAAAGGTGTTTGTTGCGAAACATGCTACCTTCTTGGAGAAAGAGTTTATCCATTAAGGGGTCAGTGGGAGCAAGATATATCTTGAAGAAGTTCAAGAACCACAAGTTACCATGGACCAAAGTCAGGTACCTAACCAAGTAGAAGAACCTACTGTACCACACCCTGTTCGTAAATCTGGAAGAGTACCGAAGATACCTGAGAGGTATGGATTCGTTATAGAGGATAACGATGAGGTACACATCATGAATGATGATGATCCATTGAATTACGAACATGCTATGAGTAATAAAGACTCAGGGAAATGGCTTGAAGCCATGAAATCCGAAATGGACTCCATGTGTAAGACCCCAACTTTTATGAATAAAGATTTAGTTTTCTTTATATTATTTCGAAATAGTAAGGTGTTGTTTTGATAAATATGAAAGTTATGGGTGAAATATGCAAACATTTTTAAAATGAGCAAGTGGTTATAAAATATTCTTGTTGTCGGGGAATATTCGTTTGGTCGTGGAATATTCTTGTTGTCGGGGAATATTCGTACGACGGCGCAACTATTTGTGGGCCCCCACAACGGAATAACTGTCGGATATAGAAAGCGACAGAAATAATTTTTTTACAAAATAACGGCGTGGTTGTTACCGTTAGTACTGTTGAAATATCCGGTGGTTAAAAAACAGTGATACACAGTGTTGCATCGTAGCACACGGTATTGCACAGTATTTCGAATTATTGAGTCTTACGTGAGAAGCCATTACTCAATTATTGTTACAGTAATTACTGTTCAATATTTTATATTATTGACTCAATAATTGCTACGTTGGTATTTTATATTATTGACTCAATAATTGTTACATTGATATTTTATTGACTCAATAATTGCTGCGTTGCCATTTTATATGATTGATTCAATAATGACTACAGTTGATATTTTGTAGTATTGATTCAATAATTGTCGTTGCACAGTATTTCACGTTATCAACTCAATAATTCATATTATTTGAATAATATTATTAGATAGCATTATTGACAATGTCTAAGGAAGTTCTGTCTAGGAGGGGTTATTTAATTGGGCGCCAGTAAGGAGAAGTCCTTATCGGAAGGCCCCCTCTGTCCTAGGAACGACCTGGTTGTTAATATTGTAGTTCTATAATATTATTTGTGAATAATTAATTATTGATTTATATGATAAGGAAATATTTATTTTGTGGATATTAAAGAAGGAATTGGCGCTGATGAGTTTTTATCAATATTTTGGTGTGAGAAATCATCTAGTTGTGGATTTCGGATCATTTATGTTTGGAATTTGGAAAAACTTTATTCTGCAAAGTTGTAGAGAATTAAATTTCCTATGGTAAGACATAGAATTTGTATTTTTCTGACAAAGGGGCTATTTGTTATGAATTATTGAAGTTTCGGAAAATATATATATTATAAAATGGTGGGCCCCACTTTTGTTGTTGAAAAATCTGAAATTTTTAGCCGCCAAGCGGCGAAAATTTTGAAAAAAATAATATTATTTTATTATTTTAGTCTCCTTTGGCATCCTAAGCTTTTCCTATAAATAGGGTGCTTAGGTTAGAATTGAAAATCACACCAGAATCAGAAGTTTTCTCTCTCAATAATATCGAGCGTATTTCTGTGAGTATTTCTATACTTTGAGTATTAGTATTCAGTGCAAGTTTTCTTCGGTATTATATCCGATATTCCAGTCAGAGGTACTATCTTTTTGAGGTAAGGGATGTTATTTTCTTTCGTAAATGATGTTATTCTTTTCAATATCATTATACAGAAATATTTTCATGGATTTTATGTTGAAATTCTTATTTTTTCCGTCGGGGTTACTATTCACATATACGGCACTATTCACGAAAAAATTAAATTTTCTTCTATTTGTCCGAATTGCTTGTTAAGGTTACTATCTTTGATTGTATCCAAGTTTTGAGCTCTATTCTTGAATTTTGCTCCATAATTGATTATTACGATGTATTTTTGAATTGGATATACTAAAATACGAATCCTTAGTCTTTGTCTTTTATCTCACTGGATTCGTTTCTTTTAAAATGTTTTTCATCATTCTCAGTCCTAAAAGGTGATGTAACTGAATATCTTTGGCCTGTAGAGCAAAGATGAATGATTACTTGATGAATATCTTTGGCCTGTAGAGCAAAGATGAATGATTACCTGATGAATATCTTTGGCCTGTAGTGCAAAGATGACAGGTGTTGAGATGAATATGACCACTGATGATACAAATGAATATCTTTGGCCTGTAGTGCAAAGATGGATATTTGATTCGAGATGTATATTGATTAATGTTACAGGGATAAAATATTGATGATGGACTTTTAAATCATAGAAGATAGTAGACTTGATTCTCTGCTTCATTCTTCTAATGAATTGTTATTTCCGCTGCGAATATTGATCTAAGATTGGTTGTCCATTATATTTTATCTGATTTATTGAAGGCTAACGATAATTTATTTTCCATTATCTTAGTCATAATATTCTTTACTGAGCTAGTTGAGCTCACCCTTTTCATCTGTTGTCCTCTTCAGGAAATGAGAATGTTGCGGGAACTAGTCGGGGGACAGAGTGATGGTCCGAGTTAGAGCAGTAGTAGTCCTCACTATTTCTGATAAATAGTGTGATAATAATTGAAAGGAGGACTTAGTTTGAATCTTAATATTTTCTATTGAGACTCAAAGTTGTGTGGTCGTATTTTGCACGACCGTATGATATAAAATTTGTATTTGAATTCTGTACCATGTATTTGGCGACTCAGAGTAGGTTGGGTTGAATGGACCTATTCTGGGGGGCGTCACAGTTGGTATCAAAGCCTAGGGATATGATCTCTGGCGGAGATCGGGGAATAGAACTAGGAGGAGAGAGACGAGTAAATCCTTCGCTAGTGTGTCCTACCTAAGCTTATGTGGTATTTAGTTTGTCAGTCGGAGCATAGGGTTAATATGTGATATGTTAATTTGTTTAATTAACCCTTGTTTTATGGCAGTATTTGAGAATGGCAGCTGAGAACGTTAACAATGAAGTGAATGAGACCGTGGAGACACCTTTAATCGTTAACCAGGAGAACGTGCAACAAGAAGGCAATGTTCATCCTGAAAATAACGCTGGTCAGACGATAAACGATGAGATGTTTAGAAGTTTTTTGCAGTTTATGCAAAACCAGACGAGGGAGACTCGTGTGCAACATATAGGTGGCGATAATAACAACTCGCGAATTGTTACTGCCAAGCAGTTCAAAGAATTGGGACCACCAGAGTTTCTGGGAAAGCCAGATCCGATCAAGGCGGAGACGTGGATTAAACAAATTACCAAGATATTTGATGTCTTGGGATGCACGGAGGAACATAAGGTTCCATTCGCCACGTTTATGTTCCGTGGAGAGGCAGATTACTGGTGGGAATTCGTGAAGCGTACCCAACCTGCCGCACTAAAGATGTCCTGGGAAGCGTTCCAGAAACTGTTTAATGACAAGTACTTTCCTGAAAGTATTCGTCATATGAAGGAAGTAGAATTTATTAGACTCGAACAAAATAACATGACGGTATCCCAATACGAGGCTAAGTTCGCGGAGCTGTCCAGGTTTGCACCTCATTTGGTGGAGAATGAGGAACGTATGACGCGGATGTTTCTAAGAGGTTTGAAACCCGAAATACGTCAATACCTCATTTCTCATAAATTTTCTTTATATTCGGATGTAGTAAATAGGGCCCAGTTATTAGAACGGGATAATGATTATGTTCAACCGAGGGACCACAACCAAGGTCGTACCGGTGGCAGCAGTCATCGGAGCAATGACAACCAGCGAGGAGGAAAGTATGACAGAAGCGGTAACCACTCCGGTGGTTATCATGGTCATGATAGTAGAAGAAGCGAATTGGGGGGAGATTTCAAGAAGAGAAGGTACAACAATAAGAACGTGAAGACGTCGACATCAGCACCAGCATCAACTGTTTCGAGGGGAGGAGAACGACCACCGGTCATATGCTTTAAGTGCGGGAAAGAAGGACATATCAGCCCAAACTGCCCACAACAATTCAAAGGATGTTATAAGTGTGGAAAAGAAGGACATATGTGACGAACAAGATTTTTGTAATTTAATGTGAATATTTATTGAATTAAATAAATATCAATGATTTAATTATTGAGTTAAATAATTAATTAATAAAATTATGGTAGATTAATTTAATTATATGTGCCACATTAGTAAAATTAATGTGGTGAATTTTATATTCAAAGTATGTATTTAGTTGAGCTTATTTGATTAATATATTAATTAATAAGCATAATGTTATTCTAATTAATTTAATAATTAATTAGAGATTTAATGATTTGACATAATTAATAAATAAGAATTTTAATTATGTGACTATGTGAATTATTGTGGAATTATGCAATTTTATTTAATTGATTTAAATAGAATTATTGATTAATTAAAAGTGTGACATTATTAAACTATATTATAGTAAGTTAATTAAATTAATGGGAAAAGAAGAATAAAAGGGGCAAGCAAACAAAGCCTTAGTGGGGGTTGGAGCCAGTTAACCCATTGTGGGATTAACTGACGACCCATAACCCACGACTTCTAATTACACGTATATCATATTAGTAGTATATCATATATCATATATTACATTCATCAGTTAAGAAAGTTAGAGAACACAGAGAGAAAAAGAGAAAAATTTGAGAGAGAGTGAGATTGAAGAAGGTTTGGAGAATCAAAGAAGAGCTTCCTATCATCTAAACAAGAATCAAAGGGTAAGAATCCAAGTTATAATCTCTATTTCTCATGTTCTTGAGTTTTCATAGAAAAATTAGTTTCAGTTCTCTATAAATGAATTTTGTGACTAATACATGAGAAAGTGATTGATATATGTTAGGTAGTATGTATAAATCATTATATGATGTTTATAAACTATTTTGGTTGAATTAATCCATTAGATTGTGTTTAAAAAGAAAGTTTTGAGTTTACAGTGAAAATATTCAAAAATGGCTTGTATGTATGAAATTTGATGCCTTAGTTGCATGTAAAACTGTAAATTGACAATTTAATATGTTTGTACATGTAAAAGCAAAAAGAACGAAACTTAAACGGACTGATTTGGTGTTATAACGAATCTGTATTTTGTGATTTCATGAAAATTGACGAAACTTTGAAAAATAGCAAAAACGTGGAATTTATGGGTTTAAATTTAGTTGTTTAAGTTGTTTAAGTTGTCAAAATCATGCTATAAGTGTTGGGTTATACTTCTGTAAAGTCTAGAATTGATGAGTATGATTAATTTATTGTTTGAGCAAAGTTTTGGGTGCTCTGTTCTATGTTATTCGCGAACTACAGATTCTGAAACTGGCGTGTGGAGCTGCAGCGCCAACTTTAAGCCTAAGAGTGGGGCTGCAGGTCCAGTGGAGCTGCAGCGCCAGATTTAAGCCTAAGAGTGGGGCTGCAGCGCCAGTGGAGCTGCAGCGCCAACTGTAAGCCTAAGAGTGGGGCTGCAGCGCCAGTGGAGCTGCAGCGCCAGACTTAAGCTTAAAGTCCGAGCTGCAGTGCCAGTGGAGCTGCAGTGCCATTTTTAGTTCAAATGGTGGAGCTGCAGCGCCACTTGGTAATTTTTCCCAAAAATGAGATTTTAATTATTCAAGTTCAGAAAATGTAATTGGAACCTAATGTAATAAACATGAAGACATGATTAAACATATAATAAGAGGTTAATAACTTATATTACGTGAGTAATTAATAAGTTAATTACATGACTTGAATCGTTAATTGTATAGTCCAATAACGTGCTCAAGACTGATGTGTGTGATTCGATACGTATATCGAGTTATTGATTAATGTGTATTGTGAACGTATTGATATGTAGGATTTAATAAAGAACATGAATTATAAATTGTAGCTTGTGCAAGAGGCAAGTTTTCTATCCTTAAACTTGTTTAATATTTTGCAAGTTTCCTAAACTCAAATCTTACTTTTACATTGAGCAAGTTCTTATTCTTGTTTATTCAAGTTGAGATTTTCATATGAGATATCACTATTTTTTTTAAGCATGATTCAGCTATACAATACTTATTCGATTGTATACTCTTGAGATTTACCATTCAAGTTGAATATCGATGATATTGTTGAACTTATAGGACTAGTGAACCCTTATTTATTCGACTAGTCCATAGTTGATGTACGTTCTAAATTCTAGAATACTTATTGAGCTTATCCAAACCAAACTTCCTTTGGTGCGGACTCTGATGTCAAAACTGAGATGAACAACCCTTTAATAGGGGATTATTTACGCTTTAGCGTTGAGATATTGTGCACAGTATGGTACTAAGGGCTGATCCCCCTAAGTACGAGAAGTAGAGTCCATAGTCTTATGACTGTTAAAGGTTTAAAGCATAAAAACTTTACAACCTAGGACATAGTTCAAGGTCTTATGACCCTCAGACGTTCTTTTGATTCCTGTTATTCATTCTTGAGTCAAAAGTTGAGTTTCTTTATTCAGATGTCTTTGATTCACTCGCATGTTATTATATTGTTGTCATATTATTATACTTGTGGGCAATCGTGCTCACTCTTGCGTAATAATAACATTGCAGTTAAGAACGAAAGGTCCGATGAGCCTTCTACTAGCAAAGGCAAAGGCAAAGTCAACAAGTGATGAAGACTTGTTGTTTATTTTAATTGTTATGTTTCAGACTTATATTAGAGTTGTGTAAGACTTATTTATTTGTTTATGTTCCGCACAGATGTTTAAGGTTAGTATGACCTGGGATTTATTTTATTTATTACTCAGATGTTGTAACCCCATAAGGGGAGGATTTAATTCTATTTATTGCATGGTTTGCATTTACTATGGGTAGATAGATAGATGATATTCGTACAGTGAACACCAAGTCCCGTGGAATTGAAGTACCCGGATTTGGGGGTGTCACAACAAATAGCTCGAGATTGTCCTGTTACGAAACCAAGTTCAGCGGGGGTGGTGATTCCAAAGGCGGTTGCAGACAAGTCAAAGTCGGTGATTCTTGGAAGAGCGTTTGTCGTGACAGCCCAAAACGCGAGGAATTCACACGAGGTGATTACGGGTAAGCTGATCATAAACTCTTGCGAAGTTTATACCTTGTTAGATACCGTTGCTACCCATTCCTTTATTTCACCTGCTTGTGCTCAACGTTTGAACTTGACTTCTGATAAATTAGACTTTGACTTATCTGTTGAAACTCCGTTAGGAGAAACCTTTGTTACATCTACAGTTTACAAATCTTGCTTGATTCAGATTGATACCCTTACCTTACCTGTTGATCTTATATCTTTGAAAATACTTGCATTTGACGTGATTTTAGGAATTGACTGGTTAACCACTTACCATGCCAAAATTGATTGTTTTCGTAAGGTTGTTAGTTTTCATATTCCTAATCAACCTGTTGTGCGAATTCAAACCACCAAACCACTAAAATCAGTCAATATCATTTCAAATCCCAAGGCTATTCGTTTATTGAAAAATGGATGTCAAGCTTTCTTAGCTCATGTCACTGATCTAAACCAGAATACATCAGATTTGAATGATATTTCCGTTGTTAATGAGTTTCCTGATGTATTTCCCGAAGAACTTCCCGGTCTACCCCCAGAACGCGAAGTTGAATTCTTTATTGACCTTGAGCCCGGTACAAAGCCCATTTCTAAAACTCCATATCGAATGGCTCCTATTGAACTTCAGGAGTTAAAGATCCAATTACAAGAGTTGTTAGACATCGGTTTTATTCGTCCTAGTACGTCTCCTTGGGGTGCTCTTGTTTTATTCGTAAAGAAGAACGACGGGAGTATGCGACTTTGTATTGACTATCGGGAGTTGAACCATGTCACCATTAAGAATAGGTATCCGTTACCTCGTATTGATGACCTATTCGACTAGTTGCAAGGAGCGCAATTCTTTTCAAAGATCGATCTTCGTTCTGGATATCATCAGTTGAAGATTAAAACTGAGGATATTCCAAAGACTGCTTTTAGAACACGGTACGGGCATTATGAGTTCTTAGTCATGTCTTTTGGATTGACTAATGCTCCTGCTGCTTTCATGGATATGACAAACCGTGTATTTAAGGAGTATTTAGATCAATTCGTTGTTGTCTTTATTGATGACATTCTCATCTATTCTAAAAGCCGTGAAGATCATGAACACCATTTGAAGTTAGTACTTCAAAAGCTTCGTGAGAACAAGCTATATGCCAAGCTGAAGAAATGCGAGTTCTGGCTTGAGGAAGTAGCATTTCTTGGGCACGTGGTATCGAAACGTGGAGTATCTGTTGACCCGGCGAAGATTGAAGCAATACAAAGCTAGGAGCAACCTAAGTCGGTGACCGAAGTACGAAGCTTTCTGGGCTTAGCTGGTTATTATCGGAGGTTCGTAGAGGGATTTTCTCGAATCGCTACTCCATTAACTCAGTTGACCCGGAAAGATACGAAATTCGTTTGGAGAGAGGAATGCGAGAAGAGCTTCCAAGAGCTCAAGAGGAGACTTATTTCGGCACCTGTTCTGACAATACCATCTGGTTCAGATGGATTTGTTATTTACAGCGATGCTTCGGGCAAAGGGTTAGGATGTGTTCTCATGCAACATGGGAAAGTCATAGCCTATGCCTCGCGACAACTCAAAGAATATGAGAGGAATTATCCTACTCATGATCTAGAGTTGGCAGCTGTCGTTTTCGCGTTGAAGATCTGGAGACATTACTTATACGAAGAGAAAATGGAGATTTATACGGATCATAAGAGCCTTAAATATTTCTTCACTCAGAAGGAACTCAACATGCGGCAACGACGTTGGCTTGAGCTGTTGAAAGATTACGATCATACCATCCAATACCATCCTGGAAAAGCGAACGTGGTAGCTGACGCGTTGAGTAGAAGATCATATGTGGGAACGAGTGCGATGATGTCAAGTATACGCGTAGAACCAGCTTTGATTGATAAAGTTAAAGCTGTTCAAGCTACGGATGTGGAGCTGATGAAGATGAAGAAGAAGGTGCAAGAAGGTGCAATTTCAGAAGCGAGAATCGATGAAGATGGAATACTTCGAGTCAACTCCAGACTTTGTGTTCCTAACGATTCCGACTTGAAGTATAGAATCATGATGGAGGCACACAACACACCGTTTGCAATCCATCCTAGGAGTACTAAAATGTATCGTGATCTTCGACATACATTTTAGTGGAGCAATATGAAGAGAGAGATCGCGGAGTTCATCTCGAGATGTTTAACTTGTCAACGTGTAAAGGCGGAGCATCAAGTGCCGAAGGGTCCATTGCAACCACTGGAGATTCCGAAATGGAAGTGGGAACACATTACGATAGATTTCGTTACGGGTCTTCCCAAGGTTTCTCAAGGCTTAGATGCGATTTGGGTTATTGTTGATAGATTAACCAAGTCTGCTCATTTCTTGCCGATACGAGAGACTTATTCCGTTGAACGTCTTGCTCATATGTACGTGAATGAGATTGTGAGATTTCATGGCATGCCAGTATCCATAGTTTCGGATCGTGACCCCAGATTTACTTCACGATTTTGGATAAGTTTGCAGAAAGCTATGGGTACGGATTTACGATTCAGTTCGGCTTATCATCCTCAAACAGACGGACAATTGAAAAGGACTATCCAAACTCTTGAAGATCTATTGAGACTCTGTGTTCTAGACTTCAAAGGGAGTTGGGATAAGTACTTACCATTGGTGGAATTCTCCTACAACAACAGTTATCAGGCAAGTATAGGCGTAGCTCCATTCGAGGCATTGTATGGGAGAAAGTGTCGCTCTCCAGTATGTTGGAACGAGGTGGGTGAAACAACATTGTTGGGACCAGAGTTAGTACGTATGACTACAGAAAAGATCCAAATGATTCGACAACGTATACAAACGGCACAGGATCGACAAAAGAGTTATGCGGATCTTCATCGAAAGGACGTGGAATTTAATGTTGGAGACCATGTGTTATTACGTGTTGCTCCGTGGAAAGGAGTTACGAGGTTTGGGAAGAGAGGAAAACTCAATCCACGATTCATTGGTCCATTCGAGATTCTTGACCGAATAGGAAATATGGCCTATAGACTCGCTATACCTCCAAGCATGTCTCGTGTTCATAACGTGTTTCACATATCCGTGTTACGTAAATATGTGAAGGATCCAAACCGCATTATTGAGTTAGAACCAGAAGAGATAGCCGAAGAATTAACGTACGGGGAGGTACCTGTCAAGATCTTGGATAGGAAGGAGCATGTCCTACGCTCGAAAATTATACCTCAAGTTAAAGTTTTGTGGAGAAACCATGCAATTGAGGAAATGACCTGGGAGTTGGAATCGGAAATGAAAGCGAGGTATCCTCACCTTTTCGACATACCAGGTACGTACGTCAATTTCGAGGACGAAATTTCATAAGGAGGGGAGGTTGTAAGACCCCAACTTTTATGAATAAAGATTTAGTTTTCTTTATATTATTTCGAAATAGTAAGGTGTTGTTTTGATAAATATGAAAGTTATGGGTGAAATGTGCAAACATTTTTAAAATGAGCAAGTGGTTATAAAATATTCTTGTTGTCGGGGAATATTCGTTTGGTCGTGGAATATTCTTGTTGTCGGGGAATATTCGTACGACGGCGCAGCTATTTGTGGGCCCCCACAACGGAATAACTGTCGGATATAGAAAGCGACAGAAATAATTTTTTTACAAAATAACGGCGTGGTTGTTACCGTTAGTACTGTTGAAATATCTGGGGGTTAAAATACAGTGATACACAGTGTTGCATAGTAGCACACGGTATTGCACAGTATTTCGAATTATTGAGTCTTACGTGAGAAGCCATTACTCAATTATTGTTACAGTAATTACTGTTCAATATTTTATATTATTGACTCAATAATTGCTATGTTGGTATTTTATATTATTGACTCAATAATTGTTACATTGATATTTTATTGACTCAATAATTGCTGCGTTGCCATTTTATATGATTGATTCAATAATGACTACAGTTGATATTTTGTAGTATTGATTCAATAATTGTCGTTGCACAGTATTTCACGTTATCAACTCAATAATTCATATTATTTGAATAATATTATTAGATAGCATTATTGACAATGTCTAAGGAAGTTCTGTCTAGGAGGGGTTATTTAATTGCGCGCCAGTAAGGAGAAGTCCTTATCGGAAGGCCTCCTCTGTCCTAGGAACGACCTGGTTGTTAATATTGTAGTTCTATAATATTATTTGTGAATAATTAATTATTGATTTATATGATAAAGAAATATTTATTTTGTGGATATTAAAGAAGGAATTGGCGCTGATGAGTTTTTATCAATATTTTGGTGTGAGAAATCATCTAGTTGTGGATTTCGGAATATTTATGTTTGGAATTTGGAAAAACTTTATTCTGCAAAGTTGTAGAGAATTAAATTTCCTATGAAAGGACATAGAATTTGTATTTTTCTGACAAAGGGGCTATTTGTTATGAATTATTGAAGTTTCGGAAAATATATATATTATAAAATGGTGGGCCCCACTTTTGTTGTTGAAAAATCTGAAATTTTTAGCCGCCAGGCGGCGGAAATTTTGAAAAAAATAATAATATTTTATTATTTTAGTCTCCTTTGGCATCCTAAGCTTTTCCTATAAATAGGGTGCTTAGGTTAGAATTGAAAATTACACCAGAATCAGAAGTTTTCTCTCTCTATAATATCGAGCGTATATCTGTGAGTATTTCTATACTTTGAGTATTAGTAATCAGTGCAAGTTTCCTTCGGTATTATATCCGATATTCCAGTCAGAGGTACTACCTTTTTGAGGTAAGGGATCTTATTTTCTTTCGTAAATGATGTTATTCTTTTCAATATCATTATACAAAAATATTGTCATGGATTTTATGTTGAAATTCTTATTTTTTCCGTCGGGGTTACTATTCACATATACGGCACTATTCACGTATACGGCACTATTCACGGAAAAATTAAATTTTCTTCTATTTGTCCGAATTGCTTGTTAAGGTTACTATCTTTGATTGTATCCAAGTTTTGAGCTCTATTCTTGAATTTTGCTCCATAATTGATTATTACGAGGTATTTTTGAATTGGATATACTAAAATACGAATCCTTAGTCTTTGTCTTTTATCTCACTGGATTCGTTTCTTTTAAAATGTTTTTCATCATTCTCAGTCCTAAAAGGTGATGTAACTGAATATCTTTGGCCTGTAGAGCAAAGATGAATGATTACTTGATGAATATCTTTGGCCTGTAGAGCAAAGATGAATGATTACCTAATGAATATCTTTGGCCTGTAGTGCAAAGATGACAGGTGTTGAGATGAATATGACCACTGATGATACAAATGAATATCTTTGGCCTGTAGTGCAAAGATGGATATTTGATTCGAGATGTATATTGATTAATGTTACAGGGATAAAATATTGATGATGGACTTTTAAATCATAGAAGATAGTAGACTTGATTCTCTGCTTAATTCTTCTAATGAATTGTTATTTCCGCTGCGAATATTGATCTAAGATTGGTTGTCCATTATATTTTATCTGATTTATTGAAGGCTAACGATAATTTATTTTCCATTATCTTAGTCATAATATTCTTTACTGAGCTAGTTGAGCTCACCCTTTTCATCTGTTGTCCTCTTCAGGAAATGAGAATGTTGCGGGAACTAGTCGGGGGACAGAGTGATGGTCCGAGTTAGAGCAGTAGTAGTCCTCACTATTTCTGATAAATAGTGTGATAATAATTGAAAGGAGGACTTAGTTTGAATCTTAATATTTTCTATTGAGACTCAAAGTTGTGTGGTCGTATTTTGCACGACCGTATGATATAAAATTTGTATTTGAATTCTGTACCATGTATTTGGCGACTCAGAGTAGGTTGGGTTGAATGGACCTATTCTGGGGGGCGTCACACCATGTATGAAAACAAAGTATGGTCTTTGGTTTCACCACCTGAAGGTATTAAACCTATTGGGTGTAAATGGGTTTTTAAGAAAAAGACTGGAGCAGACGGAAAGGTAGAGACCTATAAGGCCCGACTGGTTGCAAAAGGTTTCAAACAAAGACAAGGAGTTGACTATGATGAAACCTTCTCACCAGTAGCCATGCTCAAGTCCATTCAGATTTTGCTTGCGATTGCAGCTTACAACGACTATGAGATCTGGCAGATGGACGTGAAAACGGCCTTCCTCAATGCGAAACTTGAGGAGGATGTATATATAACACAGCCAGAGGGAATTATTTCAAAAGTTGGAACAAATCAAGTCTGTAAGCTACAACGATCCATTTATGGGTTGAAGCAAGCTTCTCGTAGATGGAACATTCGTTTTGATGAGACAATCAAAGAGTTTGATTTTATCAAAAACGAGGATGAACCATGTGTATACAAGAAGGTTAGTGGGAGCGCAGTATCATTCCTTGTATTATATGTTGATGATATATTACTGATAGGGAATGACATTCCTATGTTACAATCCATTAAAATCTGGTTATCTAAAAACTTCTCCATGAAGGACTTGGGTGAAGCATCCTATATTTTGGGGATAAAGATCTATAGAGATAGATCTAAAAGGATGCTCGGCTTATCCCAAGGAACGTACATTGATACGATGCTAAAGAGGTTTGGCATGGAAGATTCCAAAAGAGGTCTCATGCCGATGAGCCATGGAATACATCTCTCCAAGAAACAGGCCCCAAAGACACCTTAGGAGAGAGACCGTATGAGTAAGATCCCTTATGCTTCTGCAATAGGATCTATCATGTACGGTATGATATGTACTAGACCGGATGTTGCTCACGCACTTAGTGTAACAAGCAGATACCAGTCGAATCCAGGAGAAGAGCACTGGAAGGCAGTGAAAAATATCCTAAAGTACTTGAGAAGGACTAAAGATATTTTCTTGTCTACAGTGGGTCTGAATTAAAACTCGAGGGATTCATGGACTCAAGTTTTCAAACAGACCAAGATGACAGTAAATCTATTTCAGGGTATGTGTTTACCTTGAACGGAGGTGCAGTGAGTTGGAAGAGTTCCAAGCAGCAAACGGTTGCTGATTCAGTGACAGAGGCAGAGTATATAGCTGCAAGTGAAGCTGCAAAGGAAGCTGTTTGGATGAAGAAGTTCATAACTGAACTTGGTGTGGTTCCTAGCATTGGAGAAGCAGTTCCCGTATACTCTGACAACACCGGAGCGGTTGCACAGGCTAAGGAACCCAGGTCTCATCAGAAATCTAAACACGTGTTGCGGCGATTTCACTTGATCAGGGAGATCATTGAAAAATGAGACGTCACCTTGGAGCATGTAGACTCTCAAGACAACATTGCAGATCCATTTACTAAAGCTTTAACACAACAGCAGTTTGATCGTCACTTAGAGAAGATGGGTATGAGATACCATGGCGATTAGCTTTAGTGCAAGTGGGAGATTGATAGTAGTGTGCATACAAGCCAATCATGTATGATGACAAAGCACATACTTTGTAAACAATCTTATTTATTTATTAATAAAATATTCATTTAAGGCATATAATTATCTACGTGGTGCTATTTTTTATAATATGTAAATAACCCATAGTTTTAAGCAATGCTTTTAGAATCATGATGAGATCATGATAATGAGATCTAAATTCTTAGAAAGCTTAAAAACTAAAATAGTTCCCAATTGTGGGATTACTAAAATGGGGATTAGTAAATCCGGATAGATTGGTACATATGTTGCTTGCTCATTGGATGAGGATGACGGATCTCATGGTCATTTGTGTG
Organism: Panax stipuleanatus; assembly: GCA_020205555.1. Lineage (NCBI taxonomy): Eukaryota > Viridiplantae > Streptophyta > Magnoliopsida > Apiales > Araliaceae > Panax > Panax stipuleanatus. The sequence continues at coordinate 98,093,012 of CM035117.1, read as the reverse complement.
GAGACACTAAAGCAAGTATGTAGGTTCTTATTGGAGAATAAGTTCACTGAACGTGACTCGCTATGGAATACCTTATGGAGTTTTACTCGCCTGTCAATAGGAATTCCTAATGTGATAGTAGTACATGTGATCCTTGGACTTGAGATCATCATAGTATCTTGTATGTAACAAATTATACTTTGACTAATTCCTTAAGGCCTTTTAAGGCATATATAGGGTATGCTTGGGTGTAATGAGTTACATATGGAGAAAATGAATGATCAATAAAGAATCTACCACCTCTAGTAAAAGAGGAGATATGTCCTATGTGATTCGTTAAATGACAACCCAGGAATCCTTGGCCAAGGTAGAATGAAATTAGAAAGAGGTTTCTAATTTGCATTATTTGGAGTTGTGCATTTTCTAATCGAAAAACATATGATTAAATAAATTAAGACTTGACAGTAAATTCATGTCTTCTATTTAATTGGGACATTGTATGGTGGAAGGATTGAATTGTACGGTAACTATTAACTCACAGGTTCTTTTATGATTAATGTTGAAATCTATATTATCTGAAAAGTCGTTGATCGCTAGGGAGGCTTATCCCTATTGTAGAATAAATGTTATTTATTTAAATAGATTATTAGTTTAATTTGTTTATTTAAATAAGATTAGAATTGTTCTAATTGATTTATTCACAACCGGTTTAATATGGAGAACCTAAAGGGTCACACCATAAAAGAAAGAAGAATTATTTAAGAAGAAAATGGCATGATAGTAATAATACATTAAGTATAATTAATTTAATCTATGATGATAGAATAAATTAAATAGCTTAATGTTTATTATTTAATATTTTAGAAATATTAAATATAAATTAATAAGAGGAGTTTTATTAATATTATTATTATTATTATTATTATTTTAATTCTAAAGGAGTTTAGGAATTAATATAATATCAGTACTCTCTCTCAATTCTAATAAAGATTAGGATATAAATTAATTAAAAGTATTTAACTAATTAATTAAATAAAATCCTATTCTAATTGGATTAGGAGGGTTAACCTAATATCTATATAAGAGAGTCTTATATCAGAAATAAGGTACGTGAATTTTTCAAGAGTTGGGAGTACACATATTCTTTAGATATAGAAACAAGGGTTAAGCCAATAACCCATCTTACTGAGTTCTTCATCTTCCTTGGTGGATCACCGTTAGAGGCCAAACATTTGGGTGGCTGACATTGATCAAGGGAAGGAGCCACTACAGAGGAATCAAAGGAATCAAAGGAGTAGAACTTGTACCTGAGGAAGCTTGGATCTTCAAAGGTATAATTCTGTTTTTCTCCTTCTTCATTCACTGATAATTGATGCATAAGAATGATCATGGTAATGGGTTTGTATAAATTTTTGAAAACCTAGTTTTTACGCTTCCGCCCTATTTATGTGATTTGATTGCATGATTGCGTTACGTACAAACCCAACAATGGTATCAGAGCCAATATTGTGCTAATTATCAGTCTATGTGATTCCATACATGTATGATATGCGATTGGATCGAGTTCTGGGCAACAAAAATTTTTCAGATTCTGCAAAGCTGCGCCGGTTCCCTTTACATTCTTGGCGCAGCTGCGCCACTGGACAGGAACTGAAATTATTATTTTTTTATTTAATTAAATGAATGGTTTATTTAATTAATAAAGGTTTAAAATAAAGATGTTTATTTTATATGAAATGAGATTTCAGAATTGCTAAAATTAAAGAGTTTAATTTGGAATTATTTTTGAATAAAATAAAGGTGTTTATTTTTCCAAAAACAAAGTTTAGCAAACTTTTGCCCATTAACTGATATTAATACATATATGGAATGAATTTATTTTCATGAGATGAATAAGTTTTATTGATACGTATGATGATATGTATGGTAATAAAAGGGATTGATTATGGACTATGACCAATGTGATTGGATTTTATTTTGGTTGAATGCTTGAATGAATGGGTTTTATAAAATGGGGTATGCGTACCTCGTCTTCTCTAGTTTTATTCTCGATGTAAATTCTATCTCCTTTATATGTACTTCCCCTTGACTGCTGATCAAGGTTTCTATTTAATTTTAAATAGTCAATGTAATAGAGATAGTTAGAATTATTTTGAAGAAATTGGAGACCAAGGAGCAAGGAACGCGTGAAGACTCATTTGTATGGAGCCAGGGTTTAAATGCAATAGTTATATTTAAATTTAAATTCTTGCACTCCTAGGTTTGACCTTTTGGTTCACTTGGTGGCTCTAGTGAACCAAACTAGAATAAAAGTCCATAATCAATCCGGGTAGAATATAGTATTCTATATTGCATGCTAAATATTATATATATTATATTTTATACAAACATGCTTCGCATGTTTAATAAAATGACGAGTATTTTATATATATATATATGTGCATTCGCGCTTAAAAAGATGATACAAATAATAACAAACCCGTCAAAGAAATAATATTAAGGTTGAAGCGTTCAAATGATATTTGGAATATCGAACGTCGCCTTCTAGCATGATTAGTTAATAGAGTATTAAATATTTAATATGAGTTTGTTGTGCTATCCACAAGGCGAGTATTGAATATTTAAGATGTTAATTAATCACATTTGATGCTTATCAAGAAAATTGAATGATCTAGTCTTGTTGTGCTATCCACAAGGACGAAAATTTTTCTTTTTTGAATTTATGGAAGTGCTAGGCTGGACTTAACTTAAATCATTTTAGTTTGGATGTGCACACACATGACCATTATGATTTAAGAGGCAAAATAAAAGGAGTTACATGGTCATGTAATTGACGAGAGTTGTCTACCTATTTATTTGTATATCGCTTGTTGTGCTATCCACAAGGTTATATACATTTGAAATGGGATCCTTAATCTCACTAGCAAATCTTTAATTAGATGTTGCCGAACTATATGAGTGAGGGTAATATAGTTTGATGAAAATAGTGGGAGATACCAATTTAAAATAAAGACCTAAATTTATTTTGGTATGCAAAGTTAATAAAATGAATGTTTGCTAAAATGTTGTCTTTTCACATGCAGAATTTTAAAAATGTCAAAATCACTAATCTCACTACGAAGCATACTTGATGCAAATAAGCTTACCGGCCCGAATTATGAGGACTGGCTATGAAATCTGAGAATTGTTCTCACTGCTGAAAAGATTTCTTATGTCCTAAATTCCACTATCCCTGAATCTGTTTCAGAAACAGCCTCTGAGGAAGAGATTGCCACTTTCAATAAGTGGCAAGATGATGCAACTGTGGCTCAATGCATTATGCTCGCATCCATGAATAACGAGCTTCAGCGTCAGCACAAAAAAATGGATGCTCCTGCTATGCTGCTTCACCTCAAGGAGTTGTATGGTGAACAGAGTAGGACTGCTAGATATGAGATATCTAAGGAGCTCTTCCGATCTCGGATGACCGAGGGCACTGCCGTCGAGACTCATGTTCTGAAGGTAATCAATTTGATTTAACGCCTTGGACAGCTTGGGTTCGTCATGGACGGGGAGTTGAGTCAAGACTTGGTCTTGCAGTCACTCCCTGAGACCTTCTCGCAGTTTGTGGTTAATTTTCACATGAATAAGCTAGATGTCAGCTTGCCTGAGCTGCTTAACATGCTGAAAACTGCAGAAGGTCAATTCTCATCCAAGAAGAACCATGTCTTGATGGTGGATTCTTCCAATAAAAGGAAGAGGCCCAAGGTGTCTTCTGAAAAGAAGAAATCTAAGAAGGCTAAGGGAAAAGGGAAAGAAAAGGAGCAAAAGAAACCTGAACCAGCTAAAGGAATGTGCTTTCATTACAATGAGCCGGGACATTGGAAGAGGAACTACAAGAAGTTTCTAGCAGAGAAGAAGCTTGAAGAAGCTTCGACTTCCAATCAAGGTTTGTTTATGATTGAAATTAATTTTTCTAAAAGTCATAATTCTACTTGGGTATTAGATACCGGCTGTGGTTCTCACATATGTAATACTGTTCAGGGACTGGTCAGAAGTAGAAAGCTGAACAAAGATAAGGTGATCCTACGAGTGGGAAATGGAGCCAAAGTTGCTGCATTAGCTGTAGGAACTTATTGTTTAGCAATGCCTGCAAATTCATTTATCTTAATAATTGTTATTATGTTCCGAATATTATTAAAAACATTATTTCACTTTCTGTATTGGATATGGAAGGTTTTGGCGTTATTATAAAGAACATTGGTTGTTCTATTTATAAAGACGATGTTTTATATGGTATTGGAAATTTGCGAAATTGACTTTATACACTTGACTTACAAGAAAATATATTTCAAATTGAACAAATTAAGAAAAGGAAAAGAGATGATATTAATTATACCTATATGTGGCACTGTAGACTCGGTCATATCAATGAAACAAGATTATCCAAGTTGCATAAAGATGGGCTTCTCGAGCTATCTGATTATGAATCATATCCAACTTGTGAATCTTGTCTCATGGGTAAAATGACTAAATCTCCTTTTAGTGGAAAAGGGGAGAGAGTTACAGAGTTGTTGGCATTGATTCACACAGACGTTTGTGGACCTATGACAACAAGTGCACGGGGTGGGTATTCTTATTTTGTTACTTTCACTGATGATCACTCAAGATTTGGATATGTGTATTTAATGAAATACAAATCAGAATCATTTGAAAAGTTCAAAGAGTTCAGAAGTGAAGTAGAGAAACAAACGGGCAAGAGTATTAAGATACTTCGATCAGATCGAGGTGGAGAATACTTAAGCAGTGAGTTTCTCAATTGTCTCAGAGAAAACGGTATAATCTCACAATGGACTCCTCCAGGTACACCACAGTTAAATGGAGTATCTGAAAGGAGAAATCGAACACTGTTGGACATGGTTCGATCCATGATGAGTTTTACCGACCTTCCAATTTCCTTCTGGGGATATGCCCTAGAAACAGCTGCATACCTACTTAACAAGGTACCTACCAAATCCGCCCCAAAGACTCCATATGAGATGTGGAAAGGGAGGAAACCAAATCTTAAGCATGTTAAGACTTGGGGTTGTCCAGCTTATGTCAAAAAGTTCGAAAATGATAAGCTACAGACTAAATCCGATAAGTGTAGATTTGTAGGATACCCTAAAGAAACCGTAGGGTATTATTTCTATCATCCAACTGATCAAAAGGTGTTTGTTGCGAAACATGCTACTTTCTTGGAGAAAGAGTTTATCCATGAAGGGGTCAGTGGGAGCAAGATATATCTTGAAGAAGTTCAAGAACCACAAGTTACCACGGACCAAAGTCAGGTACCTAACCAAGTAGAAGAACCTACTGTACCACACCCTGTTTGTAAATCTGGAAGAGTACCGAAGATACTTGAGAGGTATGGATTCGTTATAGAGGATAACGATGAGGTACACATCATGAATGATGATGATCCATTGAATTATGAACATGCTATGAGTAATAAAGACTCAGGGAAATGGCTTGAAGCCATGAAATCCGAAATGGACTCCATGTATGAAAATAAAGTATGGTCTTTGGTTTCACCACCTGAAGGTATTAAACCTATTGGGTGTAAATGGGTTTTTAAGAAAAAGACTGGAGCAGACGGAAAGGTAGAGACCTATAAGGCCCGACTGGTTGCAAAAGGTTTCAAACAAAGACAAGGAGTTGACTATGATGAAACCTTCTCACCAGTAGCCATGCTCAAGTCCATTCGGATTTTGCTTGCGATTGCAGCTTACAACGGCTATGAGATCTGGCAGATGGCCGTGAAAACGGCCTTCCTCAATGGGAAACTTGAGGAGGATGTGTATATGACACAGCCAGAGGGATTTATTTCAAAAGTTGGAACAAATCAAGTCTGTAAGCTACAACGATCCATTTATGGGTTGAAGCAAGCTTCTCGTAGATGGAACATTCGTTTTGATGAGACAATCAAAGAGTTTGATTTTATCAAAAACGAGGATGAACCATGTGTATACAAGAAGGTTAGTGGAAGCGCAGTATCATTCCTTGTATTATATGTTGATGATATATTATTGATAGGGAATGACATTCCTATGTTACAATCCATTAAAATCTGGTTATCTAAAAACTTCTCCATGAAGGACTTGGGTGAAGCATCCTATATTTTGGGGATAAAGATCTATAGAGATAGATCTAAAAGGATGCTCTGCTTATCCCAAGGAACGTACATTGATACGATGCTAAAGAGGTTTGGCATGGAAGATTATAAAAAAGGTCTCATCCCGATGAGCCATGGAATACATCTCTCCAAGAAACAGGCCCCAAAGACACCTGAGGAGAGAGACCGTATGAGTAAGATCCCTTATGCTTCTGCAATAGGATCTATCATGTACGGTATGATATGTACTAGACCGGATGTTGCTAACGCACTTAGTGTAACAAGCAGATACCAGTCGAATCCAGGAGAAGAGCACTAGAAGGCAGTGAAAAATATCCTAAAGTACTTGAGAAGGACTAAAGATATTTTTCTTGTCTACAGTGGGTCTGAATTAAAACTCGAGGGATTCACGGACTCAAGTTTTCAAACATACCAAGATGACAGTAAATCTGTTTCAGGGTATGTGTTTACCTTGAACGGAGGTGCAGTGAGTTGGAAGAGTTCCAAGCAGCAAACGGTTGCTGATTCAGTGACAGAGGCAGAGTATATAGCTGCAAGTGAAGCTGCAAAGGAAGTTGTTTGGATGAAGAAGTTCATAACTGAACTTGGTGTGATTCCTAGCATTGGAGAAGCAGTTCCCGTATACTGTGACAACACCGGAGCAGTTGCACAGGCTAAGGAACCCAGGTCTCATCATAAATCTAAACACGTGTTGCGGCGATTTCACTTGATCAGGGAGATCATTGAAAGAGGAGACGTCACCTTGGAGCGTGTAGACTCTCAAGACAACATTGCAGATCCATTTACTAAAGCTTTAACACAACAGCAGTTTGATAGTCACTTAGAGAAGATGGGTATGAGATACCATGGTGATTGGCTTTAGTGCAAGTGGGAGATTGATAGTAGTGTGCATACAAGCCAATCATGTATGATGACAAAGCACATACTTTGTAAACAATCTTATTTATTTATTAATAAAATATTCATTTAAGGCATATAATTATCTACATGGTGCTATTTTTTATAATATGTAAATAACCCATAGTTTTAAGCAATGCTTTTAGAATCATGATGAGATCATGATAATGAGATCTAAATTCTTAGAAAGCTTAAAAACTAAAATAGTTCCCAATTGTGGGATTACTAAAATGGGGATTAGTAAATCCGGATAGATTGGTACATATGTTGCTTGCTCATTGGATGAGGATGACTGATCTCATGGTCATTTGTGTGGAGACACTAAAGCAAGTATGTTGTTGCTTATTGGAGAATAAGTTCACTGAACGTGACTCGCTATGGAATACCTAATGGAGTTTTACTCGCCTGTCAATAGGAATTCCTAATGTGATAGTAGTACATGTGATCCTTGGACTTGAGATCATCATAGTATCTTGTATGTAACAAATTATACTTTGACTAATTCCTTAAGGCCTTTTAAGGCATATATAGGGTATGCTTGCGTGTAATGAGTTACATATGGAGATAATGAATGATCAATAAAGAATCTACCACCTCTAGTAAAAGAGGAGATATTTCCTATGTGATTCGTTAAATGACAACCCAGGAATCCTTGGCCAAGGTAGAATGAAATTAGAAAGAGGTTTCTAATTTGCATTATTTGGAGTTGTGCATTTTCTAATCGAAATACATATGATTAAATAAATTAAGACTTGACAGTAAATCCATGTCTTATATTTAATTGGGACATTGTATGGTGGAAGGATTGAATTGTACGGTAACTATTAACTCACAGGTTCTTTTATGATTAATGTTGAAATCTATATTATCTGAAAAGTCGTTGATCGCTAGGGAGGCTTATCCCTATTGTAGAATAAATGTTATTTATTTAAATAGATTATTAATTTAATTTGTTTATTTAAATAAGATTAGAATTGTTCTAATTGATTTATTCACAACCGGTTTAATATGGAGAACCTAAAGGGTCACACCATAAAAGGAAGAAGAATTATTTAAGAAGAAAATGGCATGATAGTAATAATGCATTAAGTATAATTAATTTAATCTTTGATGATAGAATAAATTAAATAGCTTAATGTTTATTATTTAATATTTTAGAAATATTAAATATAAATTAATAAGAGGAGTCTTATTAATATTATTATTATTATTATTATTTTAATTCTAAAGGAGTTTAGGAATTAATATAATATCAGTACTCTCTCTCAATCCTAATAAAGATTATGATATAAATTAATTAAAAGTAATTAATTAATTAATTAAATAATACCCTATTCTAATTGGATTAGGAGGGTTAACCTAATATCTATATAAGAGAGTCTTATATCAGAAACAAGGTACGTGAATTTTTCAAGAGTTGGGAGTACACATATTCTATAGAGATAGAAACAAGGGTTAAGCCAATAACCCATCTTACTGAGTTCTTCATCTTCCTTGGTGGATCACCGTTAGAGGCCAAACATTTGGGTGGCTGACATTGATCAAGGGAAGGAGCCACTACAGAGGAATCAAAGGAATCAAAAGAGTAGAACTTGTACCTGAGGAAGCTTGGATCTTCAAAGGTATAATTCTGTTTTTCTCCTTCTTCATTCACTAATAATTGATGCATAAGAATGATCATGGTAATGGGTTTGTATAAATTTTTGAAAACCTAGTTTTTACGCTTCCGCCCTATTTATGTGATTTGATTGCATGATTGCGTTACGTACAAACCCAACACTCCCTCCTTCTATACTGCCTTTTTCTTTAGGTAATTAAAAGCGAGTCACTGGCTAGGCACCAGAGGTGGCGCTGCGGCGCGGAGACTAAAGTTGTTGGGTGGCACTGCGGTGCCGCGTAGGCTTAAAACACCAACATTCACGCTGCGGCGCGAGCTCAGGAAGGACCAGGGCCGCTGCAGCGCCAGATGATGTCAGCTTGGACAAGGAGGCGGAGTTGCGGCGCAAGGAAAAGGCAAGGCTCTGGCGCTGCGGCGCCATAGTGTAAAACATGACCCTTATAAGCTGAAAATGACCTAAACAGCCCTGCATCATACAGGATAAGCATAATAACAACAAAATATATATAAAAGCAAAACAAATAACATAAAACAAGTAGTGTCTTAAGCTTCAGAGAATCTGATTCGCGATATAAATACCACTCATCAGTGGCTATCTTAGAAAAATCTTGGATGAATCTTCGATAGTACCCAACTAACCCTAAGAAACTTCTCACCTCCGTTGGTGTTCTCGCCTGCTCCCAATTACTTACTGCTTCAACCTTTGCAGGGTCTACTGAGATTCCATTCTTATCCACAACGTGACCTAAGAATTTAACCTTCTCCATCCAAAATTCACACTTAAAAAATTCGCATACATCTTTTCTTTCCTTAGTGCCTCCAAAACAATTTTCAGATGTTCGGCGTGCTCTTCCTCTGTCTTCGAGTAGATCAAGATGTCGTCGATGAAATCCACCACAAACTTATCCAAGTAGGGCTTGAAAACTCGGTTCATCAAGTCCATGAATGCTATTGGAGAATTAGTCAGTCCGGATGACATTGCCAAAAACTCGTAATGTCCATAACGGGTTCGAAACGCAGTCTTTGGTATGTCTTCTTCCCATACTTTTAGTTGGTGAAAACCTGTCCGTAAGTCGATCTTCGAGAAACACTTCGCTCCCTTCAGTTGATCAAAAAGGTTGTCTATCCTTGGTAACGGATATCTGTTCTTGATCGTTACTTTGTTCAATTCTCAATAATCGATACAGAGCCTCATCGATCCAACCTTCTTTTTAACAAACAACACTGGTGCTCCCCAAGGAGACACACTTGGCCGTATGTAACCTTTATCTAATAACTCTTGCAGTTATATCATCAATTCTTTCATTTCTAAGTCTATTACGAATTCGATTTCTCTGTCTGGCGGAAGACCAGGCAGATCGTTCGAAAATACATCTTGGAATTCATTCACTACAGATATATCCTTAATTTCTACTCCCTTTTTTTGAGTATCTACAATGTAAGCTAAGTGACGTACACATCATTTCGTTAACAATTTCTTAGCCTGCATCATCGTAAGACGACACAATTGCTTAAGCGATGAGCTACCATAAAACACTACCTTAGACTTACTCGGAGTCTGAAGGTTCACACATTTATTTTGATAGTCAATTATTGTAGCATGGTTATACAACCAATCCATTCCCTGTATTATGACAAATTCCCCCAATCTAATTGGAATCAAGTCTACGCTCAGTTCATGATCTCTAATGTTTACGCGATAATTTCGGTAAGCGAATTCTACAGGGATTATTTCCGTATTCGCAACTTCTATGTTCAAGGGATCTTGTAATCTTTCTCGGGGTGTATTAAGTCTACTAGAAAATTCTTCAGATACAAAAGAACAGGTGGCACCCGAATCAAATAATATATATGCATTTATAAAATCGATTGGGATTATACCTGACACCACGTCCTTTGCAGCTACTGCATCCTAGATGGTCATGTTAAAGGTCCTAGCAATTGGGCCGTTGGATTGTGTCGGTCCGCTGATCATCAGTTTATTTCCCCCTTGTTGGCTGCTACCTCCGCCACTTCCCTTTTTCGGACAATCCTTGATCCGGTTGCTCCATCTAGCCGCAATCAAAACATGCTTGGATATTCTTTGGTTTCGGGCAGTAGGGTGAAATGTGCCCCTCCTGAACGCAGTTGTAGCAAGTGCCGCATCCCTTCTAGCACTAACCTTGGTAATTCTTTCCACATTTTAGGCATCCCTCTGCCCTCTTCTTAAATCCTCCACGAAAGTTCCCCAACTGATTGTTGTTGCTTTTGTTGTTGTTGTTGTTATTGTTATTATTGTCACACTTCCTTTTTCCTAAGTTACTTCCTCCACTGCTGCTCCCTCTAACATGGCTTTCTCCTCCAGCATTCTTTCCTTTCTTCTCCTTGTTATAAAGAGTTAAGGCTTCACTGCCACCTTCCACAATGCTCGCCTTTTCCAACAATGTAGCAAAAGAGTCAATCTGAAGAACTGACACCTTATTAAACAGCCAAGGCTTCAGTCCTTGTTCAAAACATCTCGCCTTTCTCTCTTCATCTCCTACTTGGTGTTCTGCAAACCACGCTAGTTCATTGAACTTAGCCGCGTACTGCGCCACCGTCATATCACCCTGCTTCAGTTCTAAAAACTTAACCTCCATTCTGTTCTTCATGCTTTTCGGGAAGTAGTTCTCGAAAAATAGAGTTTTGAATCTCTCCCATGCTATTATCCCTTCACCAGCCCTTTGTTGATTAGCCTCCCACCAGTAGTTGGCTTTGCCCCTCATCATATATGTAGCGAATATAGTCTTTTGGTCTTCACCCACTCGAGCGATGGTGAAAGTGTTCTCAATTTCTTTTATCCAAGTCTGCGCAATGATCGGGTCAGCAGTACCCTCGAACTCTGGAGGTCCTACGCTCCTAAAGTCTTTGAAATTTGTGACTGGTACTGCTTGAAGATTGGGGCGAACGGGTTCATTGTTCCTTCCCCTAAGTGCTTCTCCTAACATGCGATGCCCCCAAACCCGGGTCCTCTTACCTTGGATTTGGTGCTCACGATCCATCAACAACATAAACATTCTAAGACTATTGCGGAATAATAAATATACGTTACTCAATAATATAAAGTCTTCATCATAAATCCCAAGGTCTCAACCTTAACATAACACATACCCTTAATATTACAAAAGGTTTATATCCAATATTAAAACTAAATACTTTCTTAGTTCATAATCAAACTACTCTTGAGCCTTGCCCTTCCCTTTGTCTCTCTTAGACGATCCTGGCTTAGCTGAAATAAATGTCATGATATAGCAAGAGTAAGCAACAAAATTTGCTTAGCAAGTATAAACACAAGAAGATATATCATGATAGAAATAAATTTATCACTCAAAGTTCAACAATAGAATATGATTGTAGAAGAACATGAATTGCTTTCTTATTATTCGAACATTTGAATAATAGGTTCGGAGTGGTCCACCATGATCATGAACCATAGATACAAATAGGTTCGGAGTGGTCCACCATGATTATGAACCATAGATACGGAGTGGTCCAACATGATCATGAACATCTGTAAAGGGTGTCAGTATTCAAATTGGTCCTTACGGTTTGGTAGTCAAGGGGATCAGCCTTTTGTACCCGGTGTAATATGCATAAACACTTACTTGACAGCAACAATTATTTCCTTGTTTCCAATATGATGCCACAATAACACTCTTTTCTCAGTCAAGAGTCCTTATCAAATCAATTGAATAGGCTCAACTCTTTAAAACGAATTTGATTTAACAAATTTTAAACATGCTTGATCTAGCTGACACAACTAGCATAGATCCATCTCATAAGCAATGTTAAACATACCTTATCTAGCTTACACAACTAGCATAGATCCATCTCATAAACAAATTTTAAACATGCTTGACCTAGCTGACACAACTAGCATAGATCCATCTCATAAGCAATGTTAAACATAATTGATCTAGCCGACACAACTAGCATAGATCCATATCATAAATAGTTCAACATATAGTAGAACAGGAATTCAATTTGCACCAAGTGCGATTCACAATAATTCATCAGGATGTGGAAAAATCAACAATATTTAACCACCAGCATGCTTGAACAATAATAACTCGAGTTTGAGTTAGGAAACTTATCTGTTCAGCGAGCTATAACTTTCTACCTTTAATTAACAATCTTTGAATGACCTATCATTGATAAGGTAGATCTGTCAATTAGTATTGCGTATATTTCATGAGTACGCTTACTTGTATTATTATCTCACCAATAATACATTCACAGGGTACATGCATCTAATGTACTATCATTAATCCTATAAGATATTTAATTGATCTTAGGTTAAAGATTAATAGTTAATAAGGCTTCTCTTAAGTGATAAACACTCATTAGATCTTTAAATAATTTATTTTAATTATTTAATTAAGGAGTTATTTAATTTCGTTCAATTGTTAACTCTCTCTTCCTTTGATTACTATTTAATATTAGTTAAATAGTAATTTACTATTTATCTTTAGTTATTACTTACTAATAACCAATTATAACATTAAATAATGGATAATTAAATTATTATTTGTCTTTAAATAATAATTAATATCTCCCTCATATTTGAATAAATAATATTTAATTTATTCACTTTATTCTTCTTTAATCATTCCTTATTATTATTAAAAGGATAATTAATTGACATTCATCTTTATTTATTATTCAAATAATAAATAATTAATTCTATAAACTTTCATGTCAAAGGAAGTAAGTAATTACTTAATCTTACTTAATTATACTTTAATCATTATTTAATATTAATTAAATAATAATTAATTAATAGATTAACTCAATTTATTATTTAATCTTAATTAAATAATATGTACTTATCTTATTAACACTAACCCATTTTAATTATTACTTAACATTATTTAAATAATAATTAAATAATTAATTACATTTCATTTTATATGTAATTAACTTACTAGCTCATTAGTGGCTTTAAAGTTATTTATTACAATAACCCATTTTCATTACACTTCATATTGACACTCAAATTTTCGTCCAAAATTTTCAGATTTGGGTCCTTCACGGAAACGCTTGTAGAACGAAATCTACAACTCGAATTTTGGTTCCGTCAGAGGCGTTGGATTCGTATCTTTCCGAACTCCAATTTCCATTCATCAAACATCAGCTTTTGCTTTGTTTAGGTCCCAAAAATTAGTGTCAAAGTGGATTCGCAAGAACATTCATAACAGTTTAGTCGTTTTCTAGATTTGAGGTCCTTTACGGAAACGCAAATATCTCGAGATCTACATCTCGGATTTGGGTCCATTTAGTATCGTTGGATTCTTATTTTTCCGAACTACATTTCCATATATCAAACACCAAATTTGAGTTTGTTTTTGTTACCGAAAATAGTCCACAAGTGACTGATCAGTAGCATATTCTCAACAGTTGGGTAGTTTGGGATTTAATTCATAACTTGCTCATTGTAAAACATATTTGAGTGATTCCAAAGTTGTTTATCCCTTAACTCATGCATCTAGCATACCAAGAAAGAAAACCTCAAATAACTCTTGTAGATTTCAACATGCTCATGATAAAGCATACTAGTTAAACGAAAATTCCTTCAAAAATCCATCTAACATCTTTTTCCAAATCTCAATCACATGAACTCATAAAAATCCACAAGTCTCCTTTGATAAACCCGTGATCTAACACTCTAATCATAATATTATCCATATTCAACATGTATCACAAGAATCTATTATAAAATCACCTAGTGCATGCATGCATGTGCCTTTCTCTACTCATTTGGTACAAATCTCCCTTTTTGATCTTACATTCAACTTCAAAAATGTTTTGATCATCAAATAAAACATTTATAAAGCAATAGATGAAGAATGAAACTTAAGACTCTTGTTTCATCAAAAACCCACCAAATAAGAAATCAAACTTTAAAAATAAAGAGAATCAATACCTAGTTTTTCTTGCTATCTTCCTTATCTTGCCAAAGTAGCTTACAAACTTAGCATGCATGAAGCTCAAGACCTCTCTTCTTCTTCCACCTTGGCTGAAATTCTCACCCTCTTTTCTCTCTATATTTTTTTTTCTTTCTCTAACAAGTCATTAATCCTTCTTCGTCTCTCCTCTCCAATGCTAGACTCCCCGTTAACGACCGTGTTTCTGCTATTATTTCCATGGGAGCATGGTCCTTACCTTCAAGTAACCATTATGATGTGTTTCAATTTTGCAACATGTTCTCTTCCTTTTCTCCTCCTTCGGATGCTGAGGACTTGATACTTTGGGACAACCACGAACTGAAATCGGTTAAGGCTGTCATGGTTTGGGATTCTATTAGGTCCCGTGCTCCGAAGGTTCCTTGGGCTAACCTGTTATGGCACTCCCACCATATTCCTCGTTTCTCTTTTACATTGTGGTTGGCTCTTCGTCGCAGGTTACCCACTAATGATAGGTTCCTATCTTACTCTAGCTACCGTCCTATGAACTGCTCTTTTTGCGTTAACCATGTGGAGACCTTTTCTCATTTATTATTTGAATGCTCCTATTCTTATAATGTTCTCTCCTCTATCCTAAGCATTGGTTTTTGGTCTAATGCCCCTCTGTGTTGGGACAGTCTCGTGGAGTACATCATTCAATTTAGAGGGAGCGCCATAAGGTCTGATATTCTTAAGCTGGTATTTGCTACTGCTGTGTACAAAATATAGAATGCTAGGAACTCTATTGTTCATAATAGGGTCAAGCTTCTTGTGGGGGTTTTGGTTAAGGAAATAATAACTGTCATCAAGTCCAGGTTAACTACTTCCTTAAAATTTCTTAAAGTTATTCAGAACTGTCCTAACCTTCGTGTATGGCTGTAATTCTATTCTGGCTAGTTGGCGTTGCTGTTAATTGCTCTTGCGTTGCTGTTAATTGCTCTTGTTGGGTTTTCTGCTCGGTTGATTTCTAGTTTATTTCTGCTGGGGGCTGGAGGGTTATTTTTGGCTGGTTTAGTTCTGCTGGTTTTTCTGCTGGCATTGCTGATGAACTGCTCTTGTTGGTCTGGCTTGGTTTTGGCAGGTTGCATGATGCTGGGTTGGGTCGGAGGTTTGGGCTGGCTTGCTGCTGTCGTGTCCAGTGGCTGGGGTGTTGGGTTTGGTCCAGCTTACTGTTGGGTTTGGTTCGGTTATGTATTCCTTAGTTGGATGGCTCCTGTTGCTGATTCTTTGGCCTGCCTTGGTTTTTCGGAGGTGCTGGGTTATTTTGATAGGCTGGTTCCCTTGGGCAGTTGATCATTATTGGCTGACAATGGCCAGATGCTTTATTTACTCTGGGCTTCAGTTTATGGAGTGTAGGAGTTTGATTCATTGCTTGGTTGTTTAGGCTTTTTTTTAGACTTAATTATTTGGGTTTCCTGTTTTGTTTGCTTGTGGTTGGCTTAGTTCCTTTTTCTTTCGTTCCGTGCTTGTAATTGGTCTTTAGTTTTGTCCTCTTGGGGGTTATCCCTTGTTGGCCATTCTAATGTTTTTGAGGTATGCCCCTTTGCGATTGTTTTATCTTTCTTTCTTTTCAATATAAAAACGGACTTAGCAAACAAAAACTGTAAGTATGCAAATGAAATGTAGTTAGTGGAAATGGGTATAATTAAATATTGTAAGCATGCTCCCACTAACTCTCTCCCCTAATCATTACTTGCTTGCTTAGTTACTACATACAAGTGTTGGACATGCTAGGAAGCTGACACTTGTCATGGGTGTTGGGCTCAAAAGATTATATCCAAGATATTATAGAAGCTTAATAAAATTTCAAAATCCTTCCTATATTGCCCCTTAGTGACCGGCCATACCCCTCATTTTACCCATTATAGATTTGTTTTTATTGTGTTATCTACTTACTATAATGATTAAATGTCCTTTCTTTTATGGACCAAGGGTTGGGCCTCTTTAATTAATGTTTGGGCTTACAATTAATTAGTTTGGGCTATTAGTAGTCAAGTTTAGTTATATATACTTCGGATACTATTATTAATTCCACATGTTGGGCTAAGTTAATTAATTTCACTAATGTCATTAAATTATATCTCCCAATAAAATTAGTGGGCTTGATTAATCATTCAATTAGGCTAGCCCACTAGTATCACTTACTACATGGACTATTGCACATACCCATAAAAAAAGAATACCACTTTACTTTCATAACCCAATTAGACTTACCACCTACAAGTAAATTGAATATTCAATTAGGGTTCATCATCTTAATCAACTTCCTTGATTGTTAACATTCTTAGGCTAGTCCACTACTTTAATTATTTCATAAGGGGACTTCCTATAAATTCTTATAACACACTTGTTATTTAAATTTAATCACTCAATCCATATGCCATAAGGTTCTCAATATCATTCATAATTGATATATCTATTTACAAAGTGACTAGAAATTCTTGATTATTACATTCTCCTCTCCTTATAAGAATTCCGTCCCCGGAATTCCACCTAAGGTTACTCAAAAAGATTCGGATAACTCTCCCTCATCTTTTCCTCGAGTTCCCACGTAACTTCTTCAGAGTTGTGGTTCCTCCACAGAACTTTGACTGAATGTATAACCCTATTTCTTATCCTCGGCTCTTTCCTATCTAAAATTTCAGTAGGAATTTCTTCATATGATAAGTCCTTCTCGACTTGAATCGGCTCGTACGATATTACATGCTTGTAATCAGGTTTATATGGTTGCAACACTGACACATAAAATATGTTATGAATATATTTTAGTTCAGGGGGTAAAGCTAACTCGTACGCCACTTCACCTATCTTCTTCAATAGCTCGAACGGTTCCAATAAATCTCGGACTCAATTTGCCTTTCTTTCTAAATCTTATCTTCCCCCTCTAGGGAGATACTTTCAGGAATGCATAACTTCCCACTTTGAAGTCTCTTTTCTTACGATGAATATCCGCATATTTCTTCTGTTGATCTTGAGCTGCTACTAACCAGGCTCTTATCACTTTGATGATCTCCACAGTCTGCTATACCAAATCTAGTCCTAACAGTCATCGTTCACCTACCTCGTCCCAACACAAGGGTGTTCTGCACTTTCTTCCATACAGGGCTTCGTATGGCGGCATTCCAATGCTTGCATGATAACTATTATTATACGCAAACTCTACCAATGGAAGATGATCTTCCCAGATTCCTCTGAAGTCCATCACACAGGCCCTGAGCCGCAAGTAAAGCGCAAGTCACGAGGACGCGCAAGTAACGATTACATTAGTTAATTGTAATCGTTACCGATTTATGTAACGACAATTAATGCGCAAGTATACACGGTCAACAAGTAATATAAGATAAGTGGAGTGTCGTACCCACGAGGACGAAGTCTTAAGTGCAAATAAAATACTAATGTAAGTTCTATATTGTCTTATCTAAACAAGTGATTAGAGATGGTATGTTAAACTATGTGATTACAACTAAAGGAGGTGAGAGAAGTAGTTGTACTAGGGAGTCAAGTTAGGATTACAATTCCCCTAATGTATCGCCTAATCTCCTAACTCTCCACATTACAAAAGAAATCAACGAATGGTCAGCCGAGAATAGAATTACGCATACGCTTATGTCGATGACCAAATGCACATCCCTTGGTGTCGAGTCTTTTTGTTAGCGCTGCAACCTGAGCCGCTAATTGTGTGACTGGGTCAACCTCATATATCCCTGCTGCTCTTTTAGGGGCCTGCCTATCGTTTGGCCATTGATAATTATTGGCTGCCATTGTTTCCACCAATTCATACCCCACTGTGTGATGCTTAGACACGAAAGCTCCTCCGGAAGCAGCATCTATACTCGAACGAGTAGATCTAGATAACCCATTATAGAATGTCTGGATAGAAAGCCATTCTGGCAGTCTATGGTGGGGGCATTTTCTCAAAAGATCCTTGAATTGCTCCCATGAGTCGTAAAAAGACTCTGACTCAAACTGGATAAAAGAGGTAATTTCGAGCCTGAGCCTGCCGGTTTTAACGGGTGGGAAGAACTTCGCCACGAACTTTTGAGCCAAGTCATCCCATGTGGTAATGGAGCCTGACGAAAGTGAATGTAGCCAGCTTTTGGCCTTGTCCTTCAAGGTGAATGGAAACAATCGTAGTCTGATGGCATTGTCAGACACTCCGTTGCACTTAAACGTATCGCAGATCTCCAAGAAGTTCATCAAGTGATCATTGGGGTCATCATTTGGTAATCCCCCAAACTGAATATTGGAGAACATTTGGATGGTGCCCGGCTTGATCTCAAAATTGTTTGCTTGGATTGCGGGCCTGAGAATGCTCGCTTGTAAATCTGCGATGTGAGGCATAGCATGCTCCCTTAAAGATTTTTGAAGTTCCTCAGCCATGGTAATAGGAGTATGTATATCCCGAGCTTTTTCTCTTTGTTGGCGTCTGTACGTTCTATCAACCTCGGGATCGAGAGGTATTATGTTCCGACCCCTTCGAGGTGGCATATGCCTTAGAGATCACTTGAAAAGAAAATTAAACAGATAATATCAGTATAAATTAAGATCGTATTGACTTAGTTTTAATATTGATAACAAATGGTACTAAGTCCCCGGCAATGGCGCCAAAAACTTGTTGTCCGATTTATGTAACGTCAATTAACGCGCAAGTATACGCGGTCAACAAGTAATATAAGATAAGTGGAGTGTCGTACCCACGTGGACTAAGTCTTAAGTGCAAATCAAATACTAATGTAAGTTCTATATTGTCTTATCTAAACAAGTGATTAGAGATGGTATGTTAAACTATGTGATTACAACTAAAGGAGGTGAGAGAAGTAGTTGTACTAGGAAGTCAAGTTAGGATTACAATTCCCCTAATGCATCGCCTAATCTCCTAACTCTCCACATTACAAACGAATCAAGGAATGGTCAGCCGAGAATAGAACTATGCATACGCTTCTGTTAAAGACTAAATGCACATCCCTAGCTAGATGAATCACAATATGTCTATTGATGAAAATAACTAGACTAAGGTCATTAAGCTTAGTCTCAAGGCTACACAAGGCAAATAGAGATATGTCTATCCTATTAAGCAGTTTATGCACAAATTCCCTTAGGCAAGGTCATAACAAGTGTTCTTGTATTTTAAAAGCTAGATATTAATGTTAGAGTTTATGCCCTAGAGGCTAATTCTTTGATGTAATTGCTTAAACATTTTTGATATTATATTTAATTGAACAAATGAATTATTTTATTATGGTTTTATTTACTGCGTTATATAAATGTTAACATAATAAAAGTCCTTAGAATAGTGATACAAATTATATGGCTTGAAGTATGTGACTTGAACATGAGAACATATAATTACAATTAGTATCATTACTCTTAAATGTCCCTAGTCGAGTGTCATTGTTAATGGGACAACAATGATACATTGAGACTAGTATGTGGATTGACTGATGGCCAAATCTCATTGGTCATAAATATATGAGATATTGAGTCAATGCATAGGTACATGTTAGAGAACAATGTACTGGACAGACCCACCATGAGAATTCTACGTGGAGCATTATGCAAAGTGTCAGAAGCAATTCTCATAGTGACAATGATGTAATGATCCTCCGACCTGAAATCACTATATTACTACATGAGAATTTATGTACTTTGATATCATTAAAGGCCACCTTTAATAGGGTGGACGATAAAGGTGATTATTGGGTACATCATGAATCGTGTGAGGAATATGAGTGATCTAGATGGAATTTAACCCTCCTATATATCAGGGGTGATATCCATAGGCCTCTTGATTGAGTAGGACTATGAAATGCAAGGCCATGCTCAAATAGTGATTTGTTTCATATAGTCTACTCATCGATCAAGAAAACTCAGATTAAATTATGAAGAGGATGACACATTCCATGCCTCGAGTTTAATCTAAGATGTCAAGGTTAAAAGGATTAAATTACATTAAAACATTGGTCACGAAAAGGTTGTATCGAATCACCGATCTTATTATTATTTGGGTAGCAGTGATGCATTACTAGATGCCGCTCACTGTTTATAATTTTATAATATGATTTTAAAATTATTGCCAACATAATAATAACCTATAGGGTCACACACTTGGAACGTAATTAAAAGGAAATTAATTTAAATTGTATGGATTTAAATATATCAATATAATTGATAGTATTTAAATTACGAATTTAAATTAATAGGATAATTTGTATATATATATATATATATATGTATATTAATTAAGTAAGACTTAATTAAGATATAATATATATATATAAATTCGGATTTTATTTTTCTAATTGGATTAGGTTTTGGTTAATTCCTTTAACTGCTATATATATGATATATCAGCCGTTTAGGGGATTATCGATATCAAAACCCTAGCCGCTCTTAGAGAGAGACTAGTGAGATAATTTTTAAAAAAGTCCAGATCCTTGGCGGCTAGTACCGCAGCTTTCCTTGCTGCAGATCGTGTGACGATTCGCGGGATGTTCATGTGGATACCGTAGAGGCGCAGTTCCGTTGGATTGCGTTGAGGATTCGAAGCAGTTCCAGAATCTCCATCGTCTCCGTTCAGGCTTGAATAATCGGTAAAACAAATCTTAACATCTGAAATAATATGTTTTTCGCATGGATCCTGTTTTAGGGTTTCGAATTTTTTTTAATTTCCGCTGCGTTTATGTGCCGAAATCCCTACAGTGGTATCAGAGCTACTTGCGAAACGATTAATTCAGATTACGTGTTTTAATTGTATTCGTTATATATGATATATAATGATGCATGTTTACCGATCTGAAATTGAATATATGATATTCTGCATGTATGCGTATTCTGGAAATCTGTAATATATATGCATGTATATGATGTTCTGATAATCGTATCCTAGAAGGTGGAATAACAATTCAACTTCTGTTCTAATTGGATTAGAAACATGAAGATTCGATTTAATATGATTAATCGAAACTGGACATATATGATATATTCTGGGTGTATTGTTATTATGAGTGTGTTGGCGAATTGTATATGATCCTGGAATTCTTTCAGAGATTCGTATGAAAAATTCTACAATACAGATTGTAGTTCACATTGGACCCCCCCCCCCCCCCCGTCGTAGCGCACGATGGTCGTGATCCCAATATTTTGTATATAGTTTTCTTTAATTATATAAATTATGTCATGTGCTTATTGTGATATGCATGGTGCACAGTTATGGCCCTTTTGACCCATAGGTTAGTGGTTTTTGGTTTTGAAATACGGCTTGCATGTCGTGCCTTTCTATAAATTCTGATGTAATATTCTCTTCTCATCTAAATCCCCTCGAATGTAACTCGAGGTTTCTTTATGTCATGTAATGTACAATTGTAACCTATCAAGATGACAAGATGATGATGGAGAGGAGACACATGCATGAGGAAGGTCCAAGGAAGCTACTATTTTGAAGACCTTTTACCACCTTAGACTGACCTTCAATCTTTTCATTAGCTTGAAAATATTGACATAGGGTTGGGGCCATAACTGTGACACATTTAATTTTGCACTTTATTTATGCTTGTATACGATATGATATGATAAATAATGTGCGTGTTTAATAAGATTAAAATTGGTGAGATTTAAATTAATTATTAAAACCCCTCATAAAATTATTAAGTCTAAATCAGATGCCTTCCAATGAATAACACTCATCAAGACCTTGACCGATGGATGTAGGTTTGCCAAAGTAAAGTACCCCATTTATCTAGGTAAGATGCGATAGGATAATTGTGATATCCAAACTGTTAAAATCATTGGGCCAGACTTAACTAATTTATCACAATAGGATTGTGGACTTAGAGGCATAGAGTTTGGTAGGTACCATTAGATGGACTAGAAACAAATGTTGTTCACCAAACTATCTAAGAGTTATATATGATATAATTTATAAAGGGTTGTCTACCTAAATAATTATGTTTTGAGAGTATAGCCAAAGCTAACTTAAGGCATAATGAAATATGGATCGTAGCTCACTAGAAAGATTTAATTGAAAATGCTTTCCGAATTAATGGTGAGGGCTATTAATTTGAATAAAATAGTAGGAGGTATATTTTGAATGTACTATTATCAATTACATAATATCAAAAATTCTGCAATTTGACTTATTATTTTTGCACTTATAAATTGTAGATATCAATGGCAAACAACAACACAAATAGTCTTTCACTACGATCAGTCCTTGAGAAGGAAAAGCTGAGTGGAGTTAATTTCCTAGACTGGCATAGGAACTTGAGGATTGTCCTCAAACAGGAGCGCAAGCTATATGTCCTTGATGGGCCCATTCCTGCAGCACCAGCTAACATTGCACCACGTGTAGAGCATAATGCTTACAAGAAGCATCAAGATGATGCTCTGGACGTGAGTTGTCTCATGCTAGCAACTATGAACTCTGAGCTTCAGAAGCAACATGAGTTAATGGATGCTTATGAGATGATCGAGCATCTCAAGAAATTGTTAGAAGGGCATGCTCGACAGGAGAGGTATGATATAAGCAAGGCGTTGTATCACTGCAAGATGGGCGAACGTGATCCAGTTGGTCCACATGTGCTGAAAATGATTGGGTATATTGAGTACCTTGGTAGGTTAGGTTTTTCGATTACTCCGGAAGCCCAAACTGATCTTGTTTTGCAATCTTTGAACAGCAGCTACTCTCAATTTGTTATGAATTACCTCATGAATGAAATTGAGAAACCACTTACTGAGTTGTTGAGCATGTTAAGAACTGCCGAGAACAACATGAAAAAGGCAGGACCTGCTCCCATAATGATGGTACAAAAGGGGAATGCTAAGGGAATGGGGAAAGGCACGAAAAAGATAGGATCTAAATCTACCAAACCCAATCCCAAAACCAAACAGGCTTTAAAACCTAAAGGTGGGGTGGCTAAAGAAGGTGATTGTCACTTCTGTGGAAAATCTGGACACTAGAAGAGGAATTGTCATGCTTATTTGGAAGAACTGAAGAAAAAGAAAGGAAGTATGACTTCTGATTCAGGTATATATGTTATAGAAGTCAATTTGTCCACTTCTACATCATTGGTATTGGATACTGGATGTGGTTCTCACATTTGGGTTAATGTGCAGGAACTCCGAAGGAGTAGGACTTTGACGAAAGGCGAGGTTGACCTACGAGTTGGGAATGGAGCAAAAGTTGCTGCACTAGCCGTAGGAACTTATCATTTATTTTTTCCCACTAGGCTAGTATTAGAATTAGAGGATTGTTATTATGTGCCTGCTATGAGCAAAAACATTATTTCTGTTTCTTGTTTAGACAAGAAAGGTTTTTCATTTTTAATAAAGAACAACAGTTGTTCATTTTACTTAAATGAAATATGTTATGGTGTTGCACACTTGTTTAATGGTCTTTATATTCTTAATTTAGAAATGCCTATCTATAACATAAGCACAAAACGATTTAAATCAAATGATTCAAAATCGACATATCTTTGGCACTGTCGTTTAGGCCATATAAATGAGAAACGTATATCCAAACTCCATAAAGATGGGTTTTTGGATTCATTTGATTTTGAATCATATGAGAAATGCGAGTCTTGTTTATTAGGCAAGATGACTAAAGCCCCTTTCACTGGACACAGTGAACGGGCTAGCGATGTATTGGGACTTATACATAGTGATGTATGCGAACCCATGAGTTCGTTAGCAAGAGGTGGGTTTTATTACTTCATTACATTTACTGGCGACTTCAGTAGATATGGATATGTGTATCTTATGAGACACAAATCCGAATCCTTTGAAAAGTTCAAGGAATTCAATAATGAAGTTCAAAACCAATTTGGCAAAAGCATAAAAGCTCTTCAATTCGATCGAGGAGGTGAATACTTAAGCCAAGACTTTGATGACCTTCTAAAGGAGTGTGGTATTATATCACAGCTCACTCCACCTGGAACACCACAATGGAATGGTGTGTCTGAGAGGAGGAATCTCACCTTGTTAGACATGGTACGATCGATGATGAGTCATGCAGATCTTCCAATAAGCTTCTGGGGTCATGCCCTAGAGACAGCTGCATTCACACTTAACCGTGTTCCTACAAAGACGGTTCATAAGACACCATATGAGATGTGGACTGGGAAACGTCCTAGTATGTCGTTCATGAAGATTTGGGGTTACGAGGCGTTTGTAAAACGTCTGGCTTTTGACAAGCTCGGACCCAAATCTGACAAATGTAATTTTGTGGGATACCCAAAGGAAACAAAAGGGTATTATTTCTACAAACCTTCTGAGAACAAAGTATTTGTTGCTCGAACTGGTATTTTTCTAGAAAGAGAATTTGTCTCTAAAGGAAACAGTGGGAGGAAAGTAGAACTCGAAGAAGTTCGAGAACCACAAAATATCATTGAACCTGAGTTGGAACATGAGCAGGAACCACAAGATATTGTGGAAAGTGAACCTGCTCAAATTACACGAGGCATTCGTAGATCTAGTAGGACACGCCAAGAGCCCGAGAGATATTATGGATTTCTTGTGACTCAAAACGGCGATGTGATGCTCATAGATCATGATGAGCCTGCTTCCTACCAAGAAGCTATGAATGGACCAGATTCTGAGAGATGGCTTGAAGCCATGAAATCTGAGATGGACTCCATGTATACTAACCAAGTATGGACTTTGGTTGATCCACCCGAAGGGGTAAAACCAATCGGGTGCAAGTGGGTTTTCAAGAAGAAAACCGACATGGATGGTAATGTAGAAACCTATAAAGGCCGACTGGTAGCAAAAGGTTTCAAACAAGTTCAAGGAGTTGACTATGATGAAACCTTCTCTCCAGTGGCAATTGTTAAATCCATCAGGATCATACTTGCTATTGCAGCCTTTTATGATTACGAAATCTGGCAGATGGATGTCAAAACTGCTTTCCTTAACGGAAATCTCCTTGAGGATGTGTATATGACACAACCTGTGGGTTTTGCCAATCCAAAGGATGCTGGAAAGGTATGTAAGCTGCAGCGATCCATTTATGGATTTAAGCAAGCCTCTCGGAGTTGGAATCTTCGATTTGATGAAGCAGTCAAAGAGTTTGGCTGTATAAAAAATGAAGATGAACCTTGTGTATATAAGAAGGTTAGTGGGAGTCACATTGTATTCCTGGTATTATATGTTGACGACATATTAATTATTGGGAATGACATTCCTTCCTTACAGGCTGTAAAAACATGGTTAGGAAAATGTTTCTCCATGAAAGATTTGGGCGATGCAACCTACATTTTAGGTATCAAGATCTATCGAGATAGATCGAGAAAAATGCTCGGCCTAAGTCAAAGTACATATATTGATAAAGTGTTGAAACGGTTTAGCATGCAAGAGGCAAAAAGAGGACACTTACCCATGTCTCATGGTGTTAAGATCTCTAAGGCCCAATGTCCTAAATCACATGATGATGAGGAGCGTATGAGAAAGATCCCTTATGCTTCGGCAATTGGATCTATCATGTATGCAATGATATGTACTCATCCGGATGTCTCGTATGCTTTGAGCATGATGAGCAGATACCAGTCGAATCCAGGTGAAGGTCACTGGACAGCAGTCAAGAATATCCTCAAGTACCTGAAAAGGACTAAGGATTCATTCTTGGTATATGGAGGGGAAGACGAACTGACAGTAAAGGGTTACACAGATGCTAGTTTCCAGACTGACACAGATGACTATAAGTCTCAGTCAGGTTTTGTGTTTTGCCTTAATGGTGGTGCTGTTAGCTGGAAAAGTTTGAAGCAAGAGACAGTAGCCGATTCTACAATAGAGGCTGAGTATATTGTTGCTTCTAGTGCGGCCAAGGAGGCTGTATGGATTAAAAAGTTCGTCACTGAACTTGGTGTTGTTCCAACCATTGTTGATCCGGTTGAGCTATACTGTGATAATAATGGAGCCATTGCACAGGCTAAGGAACCCAGATCTCACCAACGATCCAAGCATATACTTAGGCGGTACCATCTCATCCGTGAAATCATTGATAGAGGAGATGTACATATAAGCAGAGTGCCAACAGATGATAATGTTGCAGATCCACTGACCAAAGCTTTGTCGCAGCATAAGTACGAAGGTCACACTAGTTCCATGGGCATTAGATACATGAGTGATTGGCTCTAGTGCAAGTGGGAGACTGTTAGAGTTTATGCCCTAGAGGCTAATTCTTTGATGTAATTGCTTAAACATTTTTGATATTATATTTAATTGAACAAATGAATTATTTTATTATGGTTTTATTTACTGCGTTATATAAATGTTAACATAATAAAAGTCCTTAGAATAGTGATACAAATTATATGGCTTCAAGTATGTGACTTGAACATGAGATCATATAATTACAATTAGTATCATTACTCTTAAATGTCCCTAGTCGAGTGTCATTGTTAATGGGACAACAATGATACATTGAGACTATTATGTGGATTGACTGATGGCCAAATCTCATTGGTCATAAATATATGAGATATTGAGTCAATGCATAGGTACATGTTAGAGAACAATGTACTGGACAAACCCACCATGAGAATTCTACGTGGAGCATTATGCAAAGTGTCATAAGCAATTCTCATAGTGACAATGATGTAATGATCCTCTGACCTGAAATCACTATATTACTACACGAGAATTTATGTACTTTGATATCATTAAAGGCCACCTTTAATAGGGTGGACGATAAAGGTGATTATTGGGTACATCATGAATCGTGTGAGGAATATGAGTGATCTAGATGGAATTTAACCCTCCTATATATTAGGGGTGATATCCATAGGCCTCTTGATTGAGTAGGACTATGAAATGCATGGCCATGCTCAAATAGTGATTTGTTTCATATAGTCTACTCATCGATCAAGAAAACTCAGATTAAATTATGAAGAGGATGACACATTCCATGCCTCGAGTTTAATCTAAGATGTCAAGGTTAAAAGGATTAAATTACATTAAAACATTGGTCACGAAAAGGTTGTATCGAATCACCGATCTTATTATTATTTGGGTAGCAGTGATGCATTACTAGATGCCGCTCACTGTTTATAATTTTATAATATGATTTTAAAATTATTGCCAACATAATAATAACCTATAGGGTCACACGCTTGGAACGTAATTAAAAGGGAATTAATTTAAATTGTATGGATTTAAATATATCAATATGATTGATAGTATTTAAATTACGAATTTAAATTAATAGGATAATTTGTATATATATATATATGTATATTAATTAAGTAAGACTTAATTAAGATATAATATATATATATATATATATAAATTCGGATTTTATTTTTCTAATTGGATTACGTTTTGGTTAATTTCTTTAACTGCTATATATATGATATATCAGCCGTTTAGGGGATTATCGATATCAAAACCCTAGCCGCTCTTAGAGAGAGACTAGTGAGATAATTTTTAAAAAAGTTCAGATCCTTGGCGGCTGGTACCGCAGCTTTCCTTGCTGCAGATCGTGTGACGATTCGCAGGACGTTCGTGTGGATACCGTAGAGGCGCAGTTCCGTTGGATTGCGTTGAGGATTCGAAGCAGTTCCAGAATCTCCATCGTCTCCGTTCAGGCTTGAATAATCGGTAAAACAAATCTTAACATCTGAATTAATATATTTTTTGCATGGATCCTGTTTTAGGGTTTCGAATTTTTTTTTAATTTCCGCTGCGTTTATATGCCGAAATCCCTACAATTAATGTCCATTTTTCAATATCCATTAATATCAATACCAAAAACTCTGTCAAGCAATCAGTCAATAAACAAGAAATACAACGACACATTCCCAAAATGATTCATTAATATAAATAGGAGAGAAAGTTAATTAGGCTAAACAATAAGTTACATTGTAATACTAAAAAGGAATTAGTTCATAACCATGGTGCTAATACACATTTCTATAACATTCAACATTGCTCAGTAATACACAAATAACTGAGAGATTTGGAATAAGAAAACTCCTGTTGTGAGGTTTTCTGTCTCCAAATCTTCTCTTCTCCGCCTAACTCATGAGCTGCGTAGGATGCAATAACTATTCTCCCTTAAAGCACATCTTCTTTCTATTCTAGAAAATAATTGATACTAATCTGTTATCACTTTCTGTAATCAATCTCCTCGCCGCCGTCTTTTTTCTCTATCTCCCTCCTTCTTTACTGCCTTTTTCTTTAGGTCATTAAAAGTGTGTCACTGGCTAGGCACCGGAGGTGGCGCTGCAACGCGAAGACTAAAGTTGTTGGGTGGAGTTACGGCGCCACGTAGGCTTAAAACACCAGCATTCACGCTGCGGCGCGAGTTCAGGAAGGACCAGGGCCGCTGCAGCGCCAGATGACGTCAGCTTGGACAAGGAGGTGGCGCTGCGGCGCGAGGAAAAGGCAAGGCTCTAGCACTGCGGCGCCAGAGTGTAAAAAATGACAATTTTGCCCCTATAAGCTGGAAATGACCTAAACAGCCCTGCATTATACAGGATAAGCATAATAACAACAAAATCTATATAAAAGCAAAACAAATAACATAAAACAAGCAGCGTCTTAAGCTTCAGAGAATCTGATTCGCGATATAAATACCACTCATTAGTGGCTATCTTAGAAAAATCTTAGATGAATCTTTGATAGTACCTAGCTAACCCTAAGAAATTTCTCACCTCTGTTGGTGTTCTCGGCTACTCCCAATTACTTACTGTTTCAACCTTTGCAGGGTCTACTGAGATTCCATTCTTATCCACCACGTGACCTAAGAATTGAACTTTCTCCATCCAAAATTCACACTTAAAAATTTTGCATACATCTTTTCTTTCCTTAGTGCCTCCAAAATAATTTTCAAATGTTCGGCGTGCTCTTCCTCTGTCTTCGAGTAGATCAAGATGTCGTCGATGAAAACCACCATAAACTTATCCAAGTAGGGCTTGAAAACTCGTTTCATCAAGTCTATGAATGCTGCCGGAGCATTAGTCAGTCCGAATGACATTACCAAAAACTCGTAATGTCCATAACAGGTTCGAAACGCAGTCTGTGGTATGTCTTCTTCCCATACTTTCAGTTGGTGAAAACCTGTCCGTAAGTCAATCTTCGAGAAACACTTCGCTCCCTTCAGTTGATCAAAAAGGTTGTCTATCCTCGGTAACGGATATCTGTTATTGATCATTACTATGTTTAATTCTCGATAGTCGATACAGAGCCTCATCGATCCAACCTTCTTTTTAACAAACAACATTGGTGCTCCCCAAGGAGACACACTTGGCCGTATATAGCCTTTATCTAATAACTCTTGCAGTTGTATCATCAATTCTTTCATTTCTACTGGCGCCATACGATATGACGATTTTGAAACCGGTGACGTTCCCAGTGCAAAGTAAATTACGAATTCGATTTCTCTGTCTGGCAGAAGACCAGGCAGATCGTCCGAAAATACATCTTGGAATTCATTCACTATAGATATATCCTTAATTTCTACTCCCTTTTTTGAGTATCTACAATGTAAGCTAAGTGACGTACACATCATTTCCTTAATAATTTCTTAGCCTGCATCATCGTAAGACAACACGATTGCTTAAGCGATGAGCTACCATAAAACACTACATTAGACTTACTCGGAGTCTGAAGGTTCACACATTTATTCTGATAGTCAATTATTGTAGCATAGTTATACAACCAATCCATTCCCTATATTACGTCAAATTCCCCAAATCTAATTGGAATCAAGTCTACGCTCAGTTCATGATCTCTAATGTTTGCGCGATAATTTCGGCAAATGAATTATACAAGGATTATTTCCTTATTCATAACTTCTATGTTCAAGGGATCTTCTAATCATTATCGGGGTGTATTAAGTCTACTAGAAAATTCTTCAGATACAAAAGAACAGGTGGCACCCGAATCAAATAATACATATGCATTTATAAAATCGATTGGGATTATACTTGACACCACGTCCTTTGCAGCTACTGTGTCCTGGACGGTCATGTCAAAGGTCCTAACGGTTGGGCGATTGGATTGTGTCGGTCCGCTGATCATCAGTTTATTTCCCCCTTGTTGCCAGCTACCTCCGCCACTTCACTTCTTCGGACAATCCTTGATCCGGTGCTCCGTCGAGCTGCAATCAAAACATCCTTGGATCTTCTTTGGTTTCGGGCAGTAGGGTGAAATGTGCCCCTCCTGACCGCAGTTGTAGCAAGTGCCGCGTCCCTTCTAGCACCCACCTTGGTGATTCTTTCCATATTTTAGGCATCCGTCTGCCCTCTTCTTAAATCCTCCACGAAAGTTCCCCGACTGATTGTTGTTGCTTTTGTTGTTGTTGTTGTTATTGTTATTATTGTCCCACTTCCTTTTTCCTAAGTTACTTCCTCCACTACTGCTCCCTCTAACATGGCTTTCTCCTCCAGCATTCTTTCCTTTCTTCTCCTTGTTATAAAGAGTTAAGGCTTCACTGCCACCTTCCGTAATGCTCGCCTTTTCCAACAATGTCGCAAAAGAGTCAATCTGAAGAACTGACACCTTATTAAACAGCCAAGGCTTCAGTCCTTGTTCAAAACGTCTCTCCTTTCTCTCTTCATCTCCTACTTGGTGTTCTACAAACCGCGCTAGTTCATTGAACTTAGCCGCGTACTGCGCCACCGTCATATCACCCTCCTTCAGTTCTAAAAACTTAACCTCCATTCCGTTCTTCATGCTTTTCGGGAAGTAGTTCTCGAAAAACAGAGATTTCAATCTCTCCCATGCTATTATCCCTTCATCAGCTCTTTGTTGATTAGCCTCCCACCAGTAGTTGGCTTCGCCCCTCATCATATACGTAGCGAATATAGTATTTTGGTCTTCACCCACTCGAGCGATGGTGAAAGCGTTCTCAATTTCTTTTATCCAAGTCAGCGCAATGATCGGGTCAGCAGTACCCTCGAACTCTGGAGGTCCTACGCTCCTAAAGTCTTTGAAATTTGCTACAGGAACTGCTTGAGGATTGGGGCGAACGGGTTCGTTGTTCCTTCCCCTAAGAGCTTCTCCTAACATGCAACGCCCCGAAACCCGGGTCCTCTTACCTCAGATTTGGTGCTCACGATCCATCAACAACATAAATATTCTAGACTATTGCGGAATAATAAACATACGTTGTTCAATAATATAAAGTCTTCATCATAAATCCCAAGGTCTCAACCTTAACATAACACATACCCTTAATATTACAAAAGGTTTACATCCAATATTAAAACTAAATACTTTCTTAGTTCATAATCAAACTACTCCTGAGCCTTCCCATTTCCTTTGTCTCTCTTAGACGATCCTGGCTTAGCTGAAATAAATGTCATGATATAGCAAGAGTAAGCAACAAAATTTGCTTAGCAAGTATAAACACAAGAAGATATATCATGATAGAAATAAATTTATCCCTCAAAGTTCAACAATAGAATATGATTGTAGAAGAACATGAATTGTTTTCCTATTATTCGAACATTTGAATAATAGGTTCGGAGTGGTCCACCATGATTATGAACCATAGATACAAATAGGTTCGGAGTGGTCCACCATGATCATGAACCATAGATACGGAGTGGTCCAGCGTGACCATGAACATCTATAAAGGGTGTCAGTATTCAAATTGGTCCTTACGGTTTGGTAGTCAAGGGGATCAGCCTTTTGTACCCGGTGTAATATGCATAAACACTTACTTGACAGCAACAATTGTTTCCTTGTTTCCAATATGATGCCACAATAACATTCTTTTCTCAGTCAAGAGTCCTTAACAAATCAATTGAATAGGCTCAACTCTTTAAAACGAATTTGATTTAACAAATTTTAAACATGCTTGATCTAGCTGACACAACTAGCATAGATCCATCTCATAAGCAATGTTAAACATACTTGATCTAGCTAACACAACTAGCATAGATCCATCTCATAAACAAATTTTAAACATGCTTGACCTAGCTGACACAACTAGCATAGATCCATCTCATAAGCAATGTTAAACATAATTGATCTAGCCGACACAACTAGCATAGATCCATATCATAAATAGTTCAACATATAGTAGAACAGGAATTCAATTTGCACCAAGTGCGATTCACAATAATTCATCAGGATGTGGAAAAATTAACAATATTTAATCACCAACATGCTTGAACAATAATAACTCAAGTTTGAGTTAGGAAACTTGTCTGTTCAGCGAGCTATAACTTTCTAGCTTTAATTAACAATCTTTGAATGACCTATCATTGATAAGATAGATCTGTCAATTAGTATTGTGTATATTTCATGAGTACGCTTACTTGTATTATTATCTCACCAATAATACATTCACAGGGTACATGCATCTAATGTACTATCATTAATCCTATAAGATATTTAATTGATCTTAGGTTAAGGATTAATAGTTAATAAGGCTTCTCTTAAGTGATAAACACTCATTAGATATTTAAACAATTTATTTTAATTATTTAATTAAGGAGTTATTTAATTTCGTTCAATTGTTAACTCCCTCTTCCTTCGATTACTATTTAATATTAGTTAAATATTAATTGACTATTTATCTTTAGTTATTATTATTTGTCTTTAAATAATACTTAATAACTCCCTCATATTTGAATAAATAATATTTAATTTATTCACTTTATTCTTCTTTAATCAATCCTTATTATTATTAAAAGGATAATTAATTGACATTCATCTTTATTTATTATTCAAAGAATAAATAATTAATTCTATAAACTTTCATGTTAAAGTAAGTAAGTAATTACTTAATCTTACTTAATTATATTTTAATCATTGTTTAATATTAATTAAATAATAATTAATTAATTGATTAACTCAATTTATTATTTAATCTTAATTAAATAATATGTAGTTATCTTATTAACACTAACCCATTTTAATTATTACTTAACATCATTTAAATAATAATTAAATAATTAATTATATTTTATTTTATATGTAATTAACTTACTAGCTCATTAGTGGCTTTAAAGTTATTTATTACAATAACCCATTTTCATTACACTTCATATTGACACTCAAATTTTCGACCAGAATTTCCAGATTTGGGGTCCTTCACAGAAATGCTTGTAGAACAAAATCTACAACTCGAATTTTGGTTTCGTCGGAGGCGTTGGATTCGTATCTTTCCGAACTCCAATTTCCATTCATCAAACATCAGCTTCTTCTTTGTTTAGGTCCTGAAAATAAGTCTCAAAGTGGATTCGCAAGAACATTCATAACAGTTTAGTCGTTTTCTAGATTTGAGGTCCTTTACGGAAACGCTCATATCTCGAGATCTACATCTCGGATTTGGGTCCATTTGGTATCGTTGGATTTATATTTTCCCGAACTACATTTTCCATATATCAAACACCAAATTTGAGTTTGTTTTGGTTACCGAAAATAGTCCACAAGTGACTGATCAGTAGCATATTCTCAACAGTTGGGTAGTTTGGGATTTAATTCATAACTTGCTCATTTTAAAACATATTTGAGTGATTCCAAAGTGGTTTAGCCCTTAACTGATGCATCTAGCATACCAAGAAAGAAAACCTCAAATAACTCTTGTAGATTTCAACATGCTCATGATAAAGCATACTAATTAAACGAAAATTCCTTCAAAAATCCATCTAACATCTTTTTCCAATTCTCAATCACATGAACTCATAAAAATCCACAAGTTTCCTTTGGGAAACCCATGATCTAACACTCTAATCAAAATACTAACCATATTCAACATGCATCACAAGAATCTATTATAAAATCACCTAGTGCATACATACATGTGCCTTTCTCTACTCATTTGGTACAAATCTCCCTTTTTGATCTTACATTCAACTTCAAAAATGTTTTGATCATCAAATAAAATATTTATACACCAATAGATGAAGAGTTTATCAAAAATCAAACTTAAGACTCTTGCTTCATCAAAAACCCACCAAATAAGAAATCAAACTTTAAAAATAAAAAGAATCAATACCTAGTTTTTCTTGCTATCTTCCTTATCTTGCCAAAGTAGCTTACAAACTTAGCATGCATGAAGCTCAAGACCTCTCTTCTTCTTCCTCCTTGGCCAAAATTTTCTCCCTCTTTTCTCTCTATATTTTTCTTTCTTTCTATAACAAGCCATTAATCCTTCTTCGTCTCTCCTCTCCAATGCCAGACTCCCCGTTAACGCCCGTGTTTCTGCTATTATTTCCATGGGAGCATGGTCCTTACCTTCAAGTAACCATTATGATGTGTTTCAATTTCGCAACATGTTCTCTTCCTTTTCTCCTCCTTCGGATGCTGAGGACTTGATACTTTGGGACAACCACGAACTGAAATCAGTTAAGGCTATCACAGTTTGGGATTCTATTAGGTCCCATGCTCCGAAGGTTCCTTGGGCTAACCTGTTATGGCACTCCCACCATATTCCTCGTTTCTCTTTTACATTGTGGCTGGCTCTTCGTCGCAGGTTTCCCACTAATGATAGGTTCCTATCTTACTCTAGCTACCGTCCTATGAACTACTCTTTTTACGATAACCATGTGGAGACCTTTTCTCATTTATTCTTTGAATGCTCCTATTCTTATACTGTTCTCTCCTCTATCTTAAACATTGGTGTTTGGTCTAATGCCCCTCTGTGTTGGGACAGTCTCGTGGAGTACATCATTCAATTTAGATGGAGCGCCATAAGGTCTGATATTCTTAAGCTGGTATTTGCTACTGCTGTGTACAAAATATAGACTGCTAGGAACTCTATTATTCATAATAGGGTCAAGCTTCCTGTGAGGGTTTTGGTTAGGGAAATAATAACTGTCATCAAGTCCAGGTTAACTACTTCCTTAAAATTTCTTAAAGTTATTCAGAACTGTCCTAACCTTCGTGTATGGCTGTAATTCTGTTCTGGCTAGTTGGCATTGCTGTTGATTGCTCTTTTTGGGTTTTCTGCTCGGTTGATTTCTAGTTTATTTATGCTGGGGGCTGGAGGGTTATTTTCGGCTGGTTTAGTTCTGCTGGTTTTTCTGCTGGCGTTGCTGATGAACAGCTTTTGTTGGTCTGGCTGTGTTTTGGCAGGTTACAGGATGCTGGGTTGGGTCGGAGGTTTGGGCTGGCTTGCTGCTGTCGAGTCCAGTGGCTGGGGTGTTGGGTTTGATCCGGCTTACTGTTGGGTTTGGTTCGGTTATATATTCCTTAGTTGGATGGCTCATGTTGCTGATTCTTTGGCCTGCCTTGGTTTTTCGGAGGTGCTGGGTTCTTTTGATAAGCTGGTTCCCTTGGGCAGTTGATCATTATTGGCTGACAATGGCCAGATGCTTTATTTACTCTTGGCTTCAGTTTCTGGACTGTAGGAGTTTGATTCATTGCTTGGTTGTTTTGGCTTTTTTTAGGCTTAATTATTTGGGTTTCCTGTTTTGTTTGCTTGTGGTTAGCTTAGTTCCTTTTTCTTTCGTTTCGTGCTTGTAATTGGTCTTTAGTTTTGTCCTCGTGGGGGTTGTCCCTTGTTGGCCATTCTAATGTTTATGGGGTATGCCCCTTTGCGATTGTTTTATCTTTCATTCTTTTCAATATAAAAACAAACTTAGCAAAAAAAAAGTGTAAGTTTGCAAATGAAATGTAGTTAGTGGAAATGGGTATAATTAAATATTGTAAGCATGCTCCCACTAACTCTCTCCCCTAATCATTACTTGCTTGCTTAGTTACTACATACAAGTATTGGACATGCTAGGAAGCTGACACTTGTCATGGGTGTTGGGCTCAAAAGATTATATTCAAGATATTGTAGACGCTTAATAAAATTTCAAAATCCTTCCTATATTGCCCCTTAGTGACCGGCCATACCCCTCATTTTACCCATTATAGATTTGTTTTTATTGTGTTATCTACGTACTATAATGATTAAATGTCCTTTCTTTCATAGACCAAGGGTTGGGCCTCTTTAATTAATGTTTGGGCTTACAATTAATTAGTTTGGGCTATTAGTAGTCAAGTTTAGTTATATATACTTGGGATACTATTATTAATTCCACATGTTGGGCTAAGTTAATTAATTTCACTAATGCTATTAAATTATATCTCCCAATAAAATTGGTGGGCTTGATTAATCATTCAATTGGGCTAGCCCACTAGTATCACTTACTACATGGACTATTGCACATACCCATAAATCAAGAATACCACTTTACTTTCATAACCCAATTAGACTTGCCACCTACAAGTAAATTGAATATTCAATTAGGGTTCATCATCTTAATCAACTTCCTTGATTGTTAACATTCTTAGGCTATTCCACTACTTTAATTATTTCATAAGAGGGACTTCCTATAAATTCTCATAACACACTT
This sequence comes from Panax stipuleanatus, assembly GCA_020205555.1. Taxonomy (NCBI): domain Eukaryota; kingdom Viridiplantae; phylum Streptophyta; class Magnoliopsida; order Apiales; family Araliaceae; genus Panax; species Panax stipuleanatus. The sequence goes on along the minus strand of CM035117.1, from coordinate 98,056,109 downwards.
GTTATTTAAATTTAATCACTCAATCCATATGCCACAAGGTTCTCAATATCATTCATAATTGATATATCTATTTGCAAAGTGACTAGAAATTCTTGATTATTACATTCTCCCCTCCTTATAAAAATTTCGTCCCAGAAATTCTGCCTAAGGTTACTCAAAAAGATTCGGATAACTCTCCCTCATCTTTTCCTCGAGTTCCCACGTAGCTTCTTCAGAGTTGTGGTTCCTCCACAGAACTTTGACTGAATGTATAACCCTATTTCTTATCCTCAGCTCTTTTCTATCTAAAATTTCAGTAGGAATTTCTTCATATGATAAGTCGTTCTCGACTTGAATCGGCTCGTACGATATTACATGCTTGTAATCAGGTTTATATGGTTGCAACACTGACATATGAAATACTTTATGAATATATTCGAGTTCAGGGGGTAAAGCTAACTCGTACACCACTTCACCTATCTTCTTCAATATCTCGAACGGTTCCAATAAATCTCGGACTCAATTTGTCTTTCTTTCTAAATCTTATCTTCCCCCTCCAGGGAGATACTTTCAGGAATGCATAACTTCCCACTTTGAAGTCTCTTTTCTTACGATGAATATCCGCGTATTTCTTCTGTCGATCTTGAGCTGCTACTAATCGGGCTCTTATCACTTTGATGATCTCCACAGTCTGCTGTTCCAAATCTAGTCCAAACAGTCGCCGTTCACCTACCTCGTCCCAACACAAGGGTGTTCTGCACTTTCTTCCATACAAGGCTTTGTATGGCGGCATTCCAATGCTTGCATGATAACTATTATTATACGCAAACTCTACCAATGGAAGATGATCTTCCCAGCTTCCTCTGAAGTTCATCACACAGGCCCTGAGCATATCTTCTAGCGTTTGAATCATTCTTTCGCTTTACCCGTTAGTCTGTGGATGATATGCGGTACTTAGCCTTAGTTGTGTCCCAATTCTTTCTTGAAGACTCCTCCAAAAGTTAGACGTGAAGGGCGGATCTCTATCAGACACAATTAATACTGGCACTCCATGTCTCAAAATTATTTCCTTGATATACATCTTGGCCAACTGATCCAAAGTATACCTGATCCTGATCGACAAAAAGTGTGCTGACTTTGTGAGACGATCAACAATCACCCATATGGCATCATAACCTTTCTGTGTTGCTGGAAGTCCCACCACAAAATCCATTGTGACGTGCTCCCATTTCCATTCCAAAATTACCAATGGCTGTAACAGTCCACTTGGTCGTTGATGCTCTGCCTTAACTCTCTGATAGGTTAAACATCTGCTGACGTATTTTGCAACCTCTCACTTCATATTAGGCCACCAATAATGTTGGCACAAATCTTGATACATCTTGGTGCTTCCTGGATGTATTGAATACCTCGTAGTATGCGCCTCTTGCGGAATCTCTTCCTTTAACTCGGGTACTGCGGTTACCCAAATCCTCCCTTTAAATCTCAGCAGTCCAGTGCTGTTAATTTTGTACTTTAACTGTTCACCTTCAGCTAACCGATTCGCGAGGTCAATATATTCCTCATCATTTCTTTGTGCCTCCTTCACCTTGTCGAGTAAAGTCGGACTTGCTTCCGTTCCTGTTACTTCATCCGAATTCCTCGGATTTTTCACCTCCAACTCCATTTTCTCCATTTCTCTTACTAATTCTTCTTGTTCTGTCAATACGAACAATCTTTCTTGGCACTTTCTGCTTAAAACATCTGCCACTACATTGGCCTTTCCTGGATGATATAGGATCTCACAATCATAGTCCTTGATCAATTCTAACCATCTCCTCTGCCTCGTGTTTAACTCTTTCTGTGTGAAGAATTACTTCAGGATTTTGTGGTCTGTGTATATCTCGCACTTTTCTCCGTAGAGATAATGTCTCCAAATCTTAAGGGCAAACACTACCGCCACTAATTTCAGGTCATGGGTAGGGTATCCCTTCTCATAGTCCTTTAATTGTCGTGATGTGTACACAATGACCTTACCATTCTTCATTAATACGCAACCCAGTCCCTTGTGTGATGCATCACTATACACTGTAAAACCCCCCGTGCTATCTGGTAGAGACAACACAGGTGCTTCACTTAATCTTTTCTTCAATTCCTGAAAACTCTGTTCACACTTCTCTGTCCACACATACTTAATAGTCTTCCTTGTCAGATTAGTCAATGGTGTTGCTATCTTCAAGAAATCCTGAATAAATCTCCTGTAATATCCTGCCAATCCCAAGAAACTTCTGACCTCTATCGGTGTCTTCGATTGTACCCAATTTCTCACCACTTCTACTTTTGCTGGATCAACAAAAATTCCCTTGTCGTCGATGACATGTCCCAAAAATTGAACCTTCTTCAACCAGAACTCGCATTTTGAAAATTTCGCATAAAGCTTCTCCTTTCTTAACGTCTCCAGTACTATCCTTAAATGTTCTGCATGTTCCTCCTCATTCTTCGAATATACCAGAATATCGTCAATAAACACAACCACAAATTTATCTAAGTACGGTTTAAATACTCTGTTCATTAAATCCATAAAAGCAGCTGGTGTGTTCGTCAGTCCAAACGACATCACTAGGAACTCATAATGACCGTAACGAGTCCTAAATGCTGTCTTTGGTACATCCTCCGTCCTTACTTTCAATTGATGATAACCAGTCCTTAAGTCAATCTTAGAAAAACACCTTGCTCCTTTAAGTTGGTCAAACAGATCGTCTATTCTTGGTAACGGATACTTGTTCTTGATTGTCACCTTATTCAACTCTTTGTAGTCCATACATAGTCTCTTTGAGCCATCTTTCTTCTTTACAAACAACACAGGTGCTCCCCATGGAGACACACTGGGTTGGATGTACTTCTTGTCCAACAGCTCTTGTAACTGGAGTAACAATTCTTTCATTTCTACCGGAGCCATTTGATACGGTGCTTTCGATATCGGCCTTGTCCTCGGTACTAAATCAATCACAAATTCTATCTCTCTATCTGGCCGGAGTCCCAGAAGTTCTTCTGGAAAGATATCCCCAAACTCATTCACTATAGGTATCTTCCCCATGTCCGAATTCACCACCCGTGTATCCACTACATGAGCCAAATAACGTTCACATCCCTTTCGTAACATTCTCTTGGTCTGAATCATCGCCAGACAACTCGTTTGTCTTGGCGACTTGCTACCATAAAATACAACCTTAGACTGATTTGGGGTCTTAAGGTGTATATTCTTCTTCTGGCAATCTATAATCGCCTTATGGTTAAACAACCAATCCATACCTAGGATAACATCAAACTCCCCTAAGCGTATCAGAATCAAATTCACGCTTAACTTATGTCCCCTTATTTCCACACCATAATTTTTGTGGATAAACTCTACACAGATCACTTCTTTGTTTGCAACTTCAATGTTCATAGGGTTTTTTAGCTTTTCACAGGGTAAGTTTAATCTTCTAGCAAATTCATCAGGCACAAAAGAACAGGTAGCTCCTGAATCAAACAATACATATGCATTTATATTATTGATCTAAATTATACCTAACACCACCTCCTTGGATATAACTGCGTCCTGCACAGTCATGTTGAAAGTTCGGGCTGTTGGCTTGTTCTGCTGAGTTGGCCCTCCGATTGCTAACTTTGGTGTACTGTTCTTGTTTCCACTTCCCCCGTCAGTACTCTTCTTAGTTGGACAGTCCCTATAATGATGTCCCGATCCTCCACAAGAATAGTAGCCCTCCCTCTTTGGGTTAGGACATTTTGGTACGATATGTCCTTGATGGCCACATTTAAAACATACAGTCTTTTCCTTCAAACATCCCCTAGAGTGGTATCTTCCACACTTACTACATGTTGACCTCTTTTGTGGTGTACTTCCTTGTTGCATTTCTGAGTTATTACCACTATTCCACTTACGCTTCTTTCTATCACTGCTTCCATTGCTGGCGTTCTGGTGTCCAACTTCAATCTTTTTCTTGTTCTTCTCTCAGTTGAATCTTGATACAGCCTCATTACTACCCTCTGCTGAAAACGTAGGAATTTGCAGCACTGCAAGCCTGCTGTGAATCCCCAGCCTCAGTCCATTTTCAAACCTTCGTGCCCTCCGCACTTCGGTCTCCACCTGATGAGGTGCAAATTTGGCTAGCTCATTAAATTTAGCTGCGTATTCGGCAACCGTCATATTCTCTTGTTTCAATTCCAGAAACTTCCCCTCCATCCTAGCTTGCGTGGTCTCCGAGAAATAATTCTCGAAGAACAACTCCTTAAACCTCGTCCATGCAACTATCTATGTTCCTGCTCTAGCTTGGTTAGTTTCCCACTAGTGATTAGCCTCACCTTGCATTAAGTAGGTAGCAAAAGCTATCTTTTACTCTTCCGCCACCCTAGCAATGATAAAGGCCTTTTCCATCTCTTTCACCCATGTTTGAGATTCCATGGGGTCCGTGGTTCCACTAAAATTCGGCGGTCCCACAGCCTTAAAATCTTTAAAATTGGCTAATCTATTATCCACTTGATTCCTTGCTGCAGTTGCACGAGTCTGCATAGCCTGAGCTATCATATCAGCGAAGTTCTCCATAGGGTCAGCTTGCTCCCTTTGATAACGGGTTTGGCGTCTAGGCGGCATTATCTGGTTTAAACAACATCTTACATTATCACTTCGAGTCTCATTATATGTTACAAGTCTTTAAAATACAACACATAATTTTAACTTTTAATAATAGCATTATCATCATGCTCATCTTGCCGAACTATCATTTCAGCCTGCTGAAACATTCCTTTCATCTTAATAAAAATTTCAATAATCATATTGATACTTACTATCTTCATTCACAAGATTATCTATGTAATTAAATATTTAGTCATAATAGCGCACTTGTATTTATAAACCAAATGTTTTTGTGACACACATGTCTAGCATATTTCCACAAATACTAACTATCCATTGTAATCAACTAGACATGGAATCCATCAAGAGGTATACTCCCCTACACAACAAGATGGGGGTACATCATATCTGCATACAACCTCTCACAGCTAGAAGTTTACATTATTCTTAATTTAATATTACCAACAAAAAGATGCTACATCATCAATACCACCAACCATCGCCTTACTGGCTACCAGATGTCCCACAGGCATGCTCCTGCTCCTGAAGTGCAACTCCCATCACACGGCGTCGCACTGATCAGCTAGACTCTCCAGTCTCATGTTTTGATCTCACCTAACCAACACTAGGTCCTGCATATGCTGCATCCAATGCTCGCCCCAAAGACCCTAGCCTGACATCCTTCTCTTCTAGCAGTAACTCCAGATGGTCCACCCTATTGGCTGTTCTAATCCAGGCTTCCTCAATTCTGATCTTATTAGCAATTTCTAGATCAAAATCAAACCTTAGCAATTAATTCTCAAACATCCGCTCACTCAGCTGAAACTCCAATAAGCTCACCTTAGCTTTCAGCACATCCACATCTGCTAATGCCTGGTATGCGGCATCTTTATACTGATGTTCGGTGTTCTGGAAAGTGTGGTTCTCCACCTCCAGCTCTCCCACTCTAGTCTCTAGCTCCGCATTCCCACCCAATAGGTCTCCAACAAGGCTATCCTGTGTGGATTCCCCTGGAACCTCTTGCTCTACTGGCTGCTCCACGGTATGGCTGTCATAACTCTCTTCCGACATCCTATACCATAATAAACAACATCATCAGTACCACAATAAAATATATTCATTGATAAAATGAAAGGATATTTTATTAGGTACAACTAAAACTATGATGAATTTCCACAATTCACCACTTAACATACTCTATACGAGTTTTTTTCTAAGGTTATAACCTAGGTTTCGCATTCCTAAAGTTTATAACCTACAGTTCTAATACCAACCTGTGACGCCCCCAAACCCGGGTCCTCTTACCCCGGATTCGGTGCTCACGATCCATCAACAACATAAACATTCTAAGACTATTGCAGAATAATAAACATACGTTGTTCATTAATATAAAGTCTTCATCATAAATCCCAAGGTCTCAACCTTAACATAGCACATACCCTTAATATTACAAAAGGTTTACATCCAATATTAAAAGTAAATATTTTCTTAGTTCATAATCAAACTACTCCTGAGCCTTGCCCTTTCCTTTGTCTCTCTTAGACGATCCTGGCTTAGCTGAAATAAATGTCATGATATAGCAAGAGTAAGCAACAAAATTTGCTTAGCAAGTATAAACACAAGAAGATATATCATGATAGAAATAAATTTATCGCTCAAAGTTCAACAATAGAATATGATTGTAGAAGAACGTGAATTGCTTTCTTATTATTCGAACATTTGAATAATAGGTTCGGAGTGGTCCACCATGACCATGAACCATAGATACAAATAGGTTCAGAGTGGTCCACTATGACCATGAACCATAGATACTGAGTGGTCCAACATGACCATGGACATCTGTAAAGGGTGTCAGTATTCAAACTGGTCCTTTACGGTTTGGTAGTCAAGGGGATCAGCCTTTCGTACCCGGTGTAATATGCATAAACACGTACTTGACAGCAACAATTGTTTCCTTGTTTCCAATATGATGCCTCAATAACATTCTTTTCTCAGTCAAGAGTCCTTATCAAATCAATTGAATAGGCACAGCTCTTTAAAATGAATTTGATTTAACAAATTTTAAACATGATTGATCTAGCTGACACAACTAGCATAGATCCATTTCATAAGCAATGTTAAACATACTTGATCTAGCTGACACAACTAGCCTAGATCCATCTCATAAGCAATGTTAAACATAATTGATCTAGCCGACACAACTAGCATAGATCCATATCATAAATAGTTCAACATATAGTAGAACAGGAATTCAATTTGCACCAAGTGCAATTCACAATAATTCATCAGGTTGTAGACAAATCAATAATATTTAACCACCATCATGCTTGAACAATAATAACTCGAGTTTGAGTTAGGAAACTTACCTGTTCAGCGAGCTACAACTTTCTAGCTTTAATTAACAATATTTGAATGACCTATCATTGATAAAGGTAGATCTGTCAATTAGTATTGTGTATATTTCATCAATACGCTTACTTGTATTATTATCTCACCAGTAATACATTCACAGGGTACATGCATCTAATGTACTATCATTAATCCTATAAGATATTTAATTGATCTTAGGTTAAGGATTAATAGTTAATAAGGCTTCTCTTAATTGATAAACACTCATTAGATCTTTAAACAGTTTATTTTAATTATTTAATTAAGGAGTTATTTAATTTCGTTCAATTGTTAACTCTCTCTTCCTTCGATTACTATTTAATATTAGTTAAATAGTAATTAACTATTTACCTTTAGTTATTACTTACTAATAACCAATTATAACTCATCATTATTTAATGTTAATTAAATAATAGACAATTAAATTAATATTTATCTTTAAATAATAATTAATAACTCTCTCATCTTTGAAAAAATAATATTTGATTTATTCACTTTATTCTTCTTTAATCATTCGTTATTTTTATTAAAAGGATAATTAATTGACATTCATCTTTATTTATTATTCAAATAATAAATAATTAATTCTATAAACTTTCATGTCAAAGTAAGTAAGTAATTAATTAATCTTACTTAATTATACTTTAATCATTACTTAATATTAATTAAATAATAATTAAATCAATTTATTATTTAATTTTAATTAAATAATAAATAGTTATCTTATTAACACTAACCCATTTTAATTATTACTTAACATCATTTAAATAATAATTAAATAATTAATTATATTTTATTTTATATGTAATTAACTTACTAGCTCATTAGTGGCTTTAAAGTTATTTATTACAATAACCCATTTTCATTACACTTCATATTGACACTCAAATTTTCGCCCATAATTTCCAGATTTGGGGTCCTTCACGGAAACGCTTGTAGAACGAAGTCTACAACTCGGATTTTGGTTCCGTCTGAGGCGTTGGATTCTTATCTTTCCAAAATCCAATTTCCATTCATCAAGCATCAGCTTCTGCTTTGTTTAGGTCCCAGAAATCAGTGTCAAAGTGGACTGATTTGCAAGAACATTCATAACAGTTTAGTCGTTTTCCAGATTTGAGGTATTTTACGGAAACACTCATATCTCGAGATCTACATCTCGGATTTGGGTTCATTTGGTATCGTTGGATTTGTATTTTCCCGAACTACATTTTCCAGATATCAAACACCAAATTTGAGTTTCTTTTGGTTACCGAAAATAGTCCACAATTGACTGATCAGTAGCATATTCTCAACAGTTGGGTAGTTTGGGATTTAATTCATAACTTGCTCATTTTAAAACATATTTGTGTGTTTCCAAAGGGGTTTAGCCCTTAACTCATGTATCTAGCATACCAAGAAAGAAAACTTCAAATAACTCTTGTAGATTTCACCATGCACATGAAAAAGCATACTAGTTAAACGAAAATTCCTTTAAAAATCCATGTAACATCTTTTTCCAAATCTCAATCACATAAACTCATAAAAATCCATAAGTCTCCTTTGATAAACCCATGATCTAACACTCTAATCATGATATTACCCATATTCAACATGCATCACAAGAATCTATTATAAAATCACCTAGTGCATGCAAGCATGTGCCTTCTCTACTCATTTGGTACAAATCTTTCTTTTTGAACTTACAGTCAACTTCAAAAATGTTTTGATTATCAAATAAAACATTTATACACCAATAGATGAAGATTTTATCAAAGATCAAACTTAAGACTCTTGTTTCATCAAAAACCCACTAAATAAGAAATCAAACTTTAAAAATAAAGAGAATCAATACATAGTTTTTCTTGCTATCTTCCTTATTTTGCCAAAGTAGCTTACAAACTTAGCATGCATGAAGCTCAAGACCTCTCTTATTCTTCCTCCTTGGCCGAAATTCTCTCCGTCTTTTCTCTCTATATTTTTCTTTCTTTCTCTAACTAAGGAGCTTTGAAGTGTAAGTATGCAAATGAAATGTAGTTAGTGGAAATGGGTATAATTGAATATTGTAAGCATGCTCCCACTAACTCTCTCCCCTAATCATTACTTGTTTGCTTAGTCACTACATACAAGTGTTGGGCATGCTATGAAGGTGACACTTGTCATTGGTGTTGGGCTCAAAAGATTATATCCAAGATATTGTACAAGATTAATAAAATTTCAAAATCCTTCCCATATTGCCACTTAGTGGCCGGCCATACCCCTCATTTTACCCATTATAGATTTATTTTTATTGTGTTATATACTTACTAGATTAAATGTCCTTTCTTTTATGGACCAAGGGTTGGGCCTCTTTAATTAATGTTTGGGCTTACAATTAATTAGTTTAGGCTATTAGTAGTCAAGTTTAATTATATATTACTTGGGCTACTATTATTAATTCCACATGTTGGGCTAAGTTAATTAATTTCACTAATGCCATTAAATTATATCTCTCAATAAAATTAGTGGGCTTGATTAATCATTCAATTGGGCTAGCCCACTAGTATCACTTACTACATGGACTATTGCACATACCCATAAATCAAGAATACCACTTTACTTTCATAACCCAATTAGACTTTCCACCTACAAGTAAATTGAATATTCAATTAGGGTTCATCATCTTAATCAACTTCCTTGATTGTTAACATTCTTAGGCTAGTCCGCTACTTTAATTATTTCATAAGAGGGACTTCCTATAAATTCTCATAACACACTTGTTATTTAAATTTAATCACTCAATCCATATGCCACAAGGTTCTCAATATCATTCATAATTGATATATCTATTTTCAAAGTGACTAGAAATTTTAGGTTATTATATAACAGATCTACTAACTTTTAGATCGGGTCTACTTGTTCCCTCTCATTGTTTACTGATTCCTCATGTGCAGTTAATCTACGTTTGGGCGGCATTTTCTGCATCACAAAATTTTTCATTTATTAATACTCAATATTATTACTTAAGTATTTCTTTAACTACTAAAGAGAATAAAATTGTAACACGTTTATGAAATAAGCTTCATTTATATTCATATGCCAAATCATTTCATTACATGATTATCCCTAGCATATTTCTATAAATGCTATCATATATCCCCTAATATCACAAAAGACAGGGAATATACCAACCTACTACCCCTCTAACATAAGCCTACTCGGGGTTTACATCACTATCCCATATCTTACACAAAAGAGTGGGATTACATCAAAGTATAATCATCACATACAAAGAACTACTAATACTACTACTAGATATACTAAGGGGTCTCATCCCATCATCCCACGCTCCACAGCTCTCTTATACTCGATTTGCGCTATGTATGCCATCAACTCTCGGCTCAAAGTATGTAGGGTCTATCCCTGCTCCGCTGGGTAGTAGTATACACCATCGATCACCCTCTCGAAAGCTGAATGGAACACATACCAAATCTTGTTCATCTTCCTTTTCTTGCATCTGACCTCATCCTCTAGGTCGTCAGCTCTCTCGTTAGCCGCTTTCCACTTCTCCTCGAAGTGGATCCTATCCATCACCTCTAATTCTAGCTGAGTACGGAGTGCTTCCTTCTCAGTCTTCTCACTCAACTCCCTCTGCTCGACGTCTTCTAACTTTCCTGCCAAGTCTACATTTCTGGATACTGACCTGTGGAATAAGATCCCCATCTGGATCCCTGCCAGCTTTCTCTAATGGTCCTCATCCCTCAGCTTCTCGAACTCGGACTCTCTCTCCTGGGCCTCGGCCTCCAACTCCTGCACTCTACAGTCCAACTCTATAATATGCTCCTCATACTCTCCCAACATATGCTCCTCCAGGTTAGGCTCGTAAGAGTCCTCCATAGGCTCGTAAGAGTCCTCCATGGGCTCGCTCTCTGTAGCCTCATCCTCAACAGGATCGTCCTCCATAGGCTCCTCCTCTGGATCAAACTCCAGCTCGATCTCATCCTCGTCATCAGACTCAGACGGTGCAACATCCTGCACAGGCACAGCCTCTAGAGGTGCCTCATATACCACATGTATATCTCTGGGCTCCTCCTCTTCCACTCTACTAGGTACTCTCATATCTGTCATCCTACAATCACAAACATAAGACAAACAAACAGCATCTCCATTAGAATGTTAAATAAAACATAAGTTCATTGTATAGAATGAAGTTACATTTCATAACACACTAAGTCTCTCAAGGAAAACTCTACATGAGTTTCATCCCTTTCTATCTTCTAAGTTCTCCTAAGTTATAATCTAAGGACACTCGCTCATAAGGTTTATAACTACAGCTCTGATACCAACCTGTGACTCCCCCAAATTCGGACTGCCACAGAGTCTCGAATTCAGTTCGTCACATTCTATAATCTAACACCATAATAATAATACGACTAAATGTCGCATTGCATAGCGGAATAATACACAACACTACTACTAAATAGATTACATTTATTTAATATAATCATTCACGTCGCAAGGTCTCATAACTTAAACATCGATTACATAGCTGAAACATATCTTGAGCATATATAAATTTAACTAGTACATAATAGGATAAGGTCCTATTACAAACATAAAGTTCTACAAAGATAAAAGCTACTCCGTAGCCTTTCCCTTGCCCTTATCGACGCCCGAAGGTCCGCCCTGCTCTGCCTTAACTGAAATATTTTTAGGAAAAGCAAGAATGAGGAACAAGTTTGCTCAGCAAGAGTAATATAGCAATAAGGGTGAGTAATATAGTTTTTGAATCCCAAAGGGGTATATCAATAAGGATAGTTCAAGTATAATATGAAGTATCGATAGTTCTCAACAACAGTTGCTAAGGACAGAAGGATATCAATAAGATTCAATACTAAATCAATTTAAGATTTCAAAACAATGAATACTGAGCAGTCACTAAGGACTATGAACTTCTACTAGAATTAACAAAAATATACCGATAATCTAATAAAATAAGTACTACAGGTGATCAGCCCAAAGTACCCTACATTATACATAATATTCAATCGTACTCAAGTGCGCACGTCGGACTCCAAACAAATATAGTTTCCCCTTCAAAAGGGTTGTTCATCTCAGTCAATATAAGACTCCGCACTAATCAATTGGTTTGGATTGCTTTTCAAATTCATAATATAAGTCTAGCTGAATCAAATGGCATAGACAGCTCTTTCAATATATATAAGAACAATCAGAAGTTCAAAACTCAAGATTTAAAGTTTAAAGAATATAAATCGATTTTATCTTTATCCACGAAGTATTTAAGTAATAAAACATGAATTTCAATTCCAATAGCTTACTTGTACGACAATAATAGCACAAGTTAAATAAATGTTCAATAAGAATAGAGCTCGAGTACTTGCTTACAATATCCGTTGAATAAAGTAATGCAAGGGTTTAGGATATTTGCATTTAATTATATAAGAACAGTTTCAAGGAAACTTGCCTGAGCTGCTGCTACAATTACTCTACGATTCAGTTCTTTGGATGACCTACATTAATCATAAGCCATTCTAACAATTATCCTCTGTTAGGTATCATAAAATGATTTAACTGTCCTACTGCATAACTCTCATTGTCTACCAATACTGTTTGACCATTCATTTATCACACGGTATATCAATTAAGGTCTTTACGACCGACATGGCATATCAGCTTGGTAATTCTGCAGACACTCTACGATTTATCAGTAAGACTCTACGATCGCCGAAGTCACTCGACATCTTCGACTCTACGATGGTCGAAGTCACTCGATAGCTTTGACTCTACGATTGCCGAAGTCACTCATCATCTTCGACTCTATAATGGTCGAGTCCACTTTATGATTGGTGAGTGACCTCTATGACTTCATTCTACGACTGACGGGTGAGCTCTACGATTGGAGTGAAACCACTCTACGATCATAGAATTCACTATACGATATTGAGACTAAGACATGCATTTAAATTCCATTTTTCAAAAGAAGTCTTTGATTGACTAAGCTAAGGTCTTACTCATTTTATCTTAGTAGACTTAACAACATGGTTTGGTCTGGAACACTAGGTTCCTGGTTTAATGGGTCTAAAGAAAAAGGTTTCGCAACAGGTCTTGGAAGTCTAAGGTCTGATATAGAGACCAATCTTAGACTGTCACTCTACGGCCTCTGAGACTTGGTTTCATTTACACTTTTCAAAATACAACCAGGCTTGACTTAACAAGGTCATGGATAGCAAGTTTAAGTCACTAGGTCGACAGACAGTCGAGGCTATCTTGGTAGAATCGTCACTACACATTACGAGGTCAATATGCTTCATATGCCTTATAGGTCTATGGTCAAAGTTCATAGTCCGAATGCAACATAGATACAGAGCGATTATGCTCATACCATCTTTTGTTCTATTTTTGAAGTTAACACAGCAAGGTGTTATTGGTTTTGGTCCTGATTAGTCAGTTAAGTGGTTAACACATTTTATCATATATTTAACATGCAGTGTCCTTCAATAGTCACCTTATAAATTTGGAGTCCGCCATGATTCCCACACATAACCATAACCAAGCAGGCACGATTATACTATAACATAGTCATACTTAATATAAATTAAAGACTTACAGTTAGAGGTTTATACCTGCTTGAAGTAAACACGGGTAAGCTATTGACTTTCTAAGCTTTTCTAGTTACCGAACTGTAGTGCACCTCTCGGACTCTCTCTTGTCTCTCAAACTTTTTCCTCTCTTGTACTGGCACTCAGCAGAAGAAGCAACTCTAGACATAAGTCGGGAGCTTCTATTTATAGGAAAACTATTACCTAGACGCTGGTTATTACTTAGGTGGTCGGACTGGCCCATAACTGAATTACCCGCTGGTTAAGTAGGATTAGGTAGAAAGTTCTACCTACCCGTCCTTCAGCCACACCAACAGTACTCGTTACTGGCTAACTTGTTAAGTAACATGGTAGAATATGCCATTGGCCTAGTTCGGCTGGCAGTACTATTATTATTATAATACCACCTTGTATTATTCTGCAGATTGGACCTCCAATCCGGGTCAAATGGTTGGGCTTCCTATTCTTGGGCTTGCTACTCTTATTCCCTTCGGGTTTGCCATCAATCCATGACTTTGCACAATTTTGTGAGGTTCCAACAGCCTGCTCACAACATTTATGAATGGGCCTAATAACATTAATCGGCTAGACTCAATTCCCAGCTACTACTCAAAGCAACCCATTGGTCTACACAATCAGATTATTACCTATGACTCGTAATTGGATTTAGTGCTATCATACGTAGCAACATTTAATACATACTAAATCTTATACACGGTTCATCTATTAACACCAATATGTTATCACTTAATACCAACCTACTATTAATAACACCATTCTTCATATATCAATTAACACTCGAATATGCCACACAAGGCTACATTACCCAAGCCTGATTAATACACAATCCAGCTGGTCATACACTAAAGGTAATAACACATTTAATTTATTTAATCTTAATATATAGTTCTCATGTATTGTATAGACACACTTAAGTGTCACATTGCACTTTCCCCTTTTAAATAGAATGTACTTTATATTATATGATTAATATCCCATAACACAATTAATTGAATAAATATAAATCTTGTTATACTTATTATTAAGCTACTCGTTAACGTATTATTCTTCCCAATAACAATTAATCGACCTTAATAATTACTCATTAATAGGTTATTACGATTAATCAACAATATAATATTAGTTAATCAATGTACTTAGTAATCTCCCATCTTATTAATGTGGGTAATCAGCACATAATAATTCATGCATACAGAAATTAGATTCCATGTTTTGCTACCGGCGCAGCTGCGCTGGTTTACTATACAGAAGTGGCGCAGCTACGCCACTCTGCGGAAAGTTATTCTAATTTGCTTACTTTATTGTTTTGATTAATAACATTCATAGCTTATCACCTTGCCACACTAGGCAATTCATATAAGCATTTCGTTAAGCTTTTCATCACTTTCATTCTCGTGCCACGCAAGACATTCTACGGGTTTATCGTAACATCCACATTCTCTTAATTATTATAAATTCAATTTGAAGTAGCTGAGTTAACTCATCTCATAACACATAATCATTTATATTCAAATAAATATTCATTTCCAATAATATCAACATAAATTTGTATTCAAGGAAATTTTTGGGTATTACAACCAATGAAATAATATGATGCTCTCCCTAAACGAAGACTTGTGTGAGGTCTACGCATCGTTTTGGACGCGATAGTGATGAGATTGCTCCTTTTGATGCTAATTTTAACTAGAAAGAAGTAATAGGACTCATAATCACCTATATTTTGAAAATTTGTGAGAACTAATGAAACAATAAAAATATCTCCCTAAATGAAAACTTGTGTTAGATGTACGGATTGTTTTGAAGGCACTAGTGATAGGATTGCTCCTTTTAATGCTAATCAAACTAGAACGAAGTCATAGGACTCATAATCACATCTTTCTTTGACAATTTGAGAGTACCAATGAAACAATAAGAAAGTCTCCCTAAATCAAGACTTGTGTAAAATGTACACATCGTTTTTAACGCGATAGTCATGGGATTGCTCTTTTTGATGCTAATCAAATTAGAATGAAGTAATAGGACTCCTAATCACATCTTTCTTTGATAATTTTAGAGAACCAATGAAACAATAAGAAGGTCTCCTTAAATGAAGATTTGTGTGATATGTAGTTTTGAACGCGATAGTCATGGGATTGCTACTTTTGATGCTACTCAAACTAGAACAAAGTTATAGGACTCCTAATCATCTCTTTCTTTGACAATTTTAGAGAACCAATGCAACAATAAGAAGGTCTCCCTAAATCAAGACTTGTGTGAGATGTACGCATCATTTTTAACGCGATAGTCATGGGATTGCTCCTTTTGATGCTAATCAAATTAGAACGAAGTTATAGGACTCCTAATCACCTCTTTCTTGGACAATTTTAGAGAACCAATGAAACAATAAGAAGGACTTCCTAAATGAATAGTTGTATGAGATGTACGCATAGTTTTGAAAGCGATAGTCATAGGTTTCTCCTTTTGATGCTAATCAAACTAGAACGAAAGAATATAACTCTTAATCTCCTCTTTCTTTGTAAATTTGAAACTACAATGAAACAATATGAAGGTCTTCCTAAATGAAGACTTGTGTGAGATCTAAGCATAGTTTTGGATGCGATAGTGATGGGATTTTCCCTTTTGATGCTAATTTCAACTAGAACGAAGTAATAAGACTCATAATCACCTATATTTTGACAATTACAGAGAACTAATGAAACAATAAGAAGGTCTCCCTAAATAAAGACTTATGTGAGATGTACGGATCGTTTTGAAGGCGATAGTCATGGGATTGCTACTTTTGATGCTAATCAAACTAGAACTAAGTCATAGGACTAGTAATCACATCTTTCTTTGACAATTTGAGAGAAATAATGAAACAATAAGAAGGTTTCCCTAAATGAAGACTTGTGTAAGTGTACGCATAGTTTTAAACGCGACAGTCTTGGGTTTCTCCTTTTGACGCTAATCAAACTAGAACGAAGTAATACAACTCTTAATCCTCATTTTTTTTTAAATTTGAAACAACCAATGAAACAATATGAAGGTTTGCCTAAATGAAGACTTGTGTGAGATCTAAGCATAGTTTTGGATGCGATAGTTATGGGATTGCCCCTTTTAATGCTAATTTCAACTAGAACGAAGTAATAAGACTCATAATCCCATATATTTCGACAATTTGAGAGAACTAATGAAACAATAAGAAGGTCTCCCTAAATGAAGACTTTTGTGAGATGTACGGATCATTTTGAAGGCGATAGTCATGGGATTGCTCCTTTTGATGCTTATCAAACTAGAACGAAGTCATAGGACACATAATCACATCTTTCTTTGACAATTTGAGAGAAATAATTAAACAATAAGAAGGTTTCCCTAAATGAAGATTTGTATAAGATGTACGCATGGTTTTCAACGCGATAGTCATGGGTTTCTCCTTTTGACGCTAATCAAACTAGAACGAAGTAATACAACTCTTAATCACCTCTTTTGTTTTTATAAATTTGAAACAACTAATGAAACAATATGAATGTCTCCTTAAATGAAGACTTGTGAGAGGTCTCCGCATCGTTTTGGACGCGATTGTAATGGGATTGCTCCTTTTGATGCTAATTTCAATTAGAAAGTAGTAATAAGACACATAATCACCTATATTTTGACAATTTGAGAGAACTAATGAAACAATAAGAAGGTCTCCCTAAATGAAGACTTGTGTGAGATGTACGGATCGTTTTGAAGGCGATAGTCATTGGATTGCTACTTTTGATGCTAATCAAAACTAGAACGAAGTCATAGGACTCATAATCACATCTTTTTTTGATAATTTGAGAAAACCAATGAAACAATAAAAAGGTCTCCCTAAATAAAACTTGTGGCCTTCCTGACCACAATTGAAGCAAGCGCCCTTCTTTGGGTTCGGACAATTAGGTGCTATGTGGCCTTCCTGACCACAATTGTAGCATACTCGTTTTCCCTTCATACAGACCCC
This sequence comes from Panax stipuleanatus, assembly GCA_020205555.1. NCBI lineage: Eukaryota > Viridiplantae > Streptophyta > Magnoliopsida > Apiales > Araliaceae > Panax > Panax stipuleanatus. Next base: position 98,038,567 of record CM035117.1, on the reverse strand, counting down.
CAGGTGAGCTTTCCCGCAGGTGGGACATACTTCAATCCTCTTCTTCTGACCTCCTTGCTGATTCCCAGTTGATGAGTTATCATTCCACTTCCTCTTCTGATTATTACTCCATCCCGTGTTGCTACCACTAGCCTTGTTGATTCCTTCACCTTCACTCTTCTTCTTTTTTTGATCTTGGTTATACTTTGTAATAGCGTCACTCCCACCTTCAGCGAGAATGGCCTTCTCCAACACCCCAGCAAAAGTGTTCAATTGGAACATTGACACTTTGCTATACAACTAGGGCTTCAGGCCCTGCTCAAACCTCCTTGCCTTCCTCTGATCGATGTGCACTTGATACGTGGCAAACCTAGCCAACTCATTGAATTTCGCCGCATATTCCGGTACGGACATAGTCCCCGATTTCAGCTCCAGGAACTGGACCTCCATTTGATTCTGCGAACTGGTCGGAAAGTACATCTCGAAGAACATCTCTTTAAACCTCTCCCAGGTAATCACACCTTCACCTCCCCGGACCTTATTCGCTTACCACCAATAGCTGGCCTCGGATTTTAGCAGGAACGTTGCATAGGCGGTTTTCTGGTCTTCTCTGACTCTGGCGACGTCAAAAACCTTTTCCATCTCCATAACCCAGGTTTGAGCTTCTATCGGGTTCATGGTGCCTTTAAACTCTGGCGGTCCCACCGCCTTGAAGTCCTTGAACGTTGTGTTCGGTGGAGCTTGAGGTTGGTTGTTAAGCGCTCCAGCAAGTAAGTTCGCCAACTGCTGAACGGGGTTAGCATTGGCGTCGTTGTTGTTGTTAGTTGACCCTTCCTGGGCCGGTCGACGGTTTGGTCTTCTCCTTGGCGGCATATTTCTGTTAAGATATACGCTTATTAGAACTTTATTCAATCTTTTAAATATTTAAGGCTTAACTTAAACATTTAGACACAATCAGTCAACACATTATCTCAAATAAACTCTGATATATTACTAAATCAAAAGTTTTAACATAATACGATAGCATCACTGCTATTTACATCAACTATCCCGAGATAAAGAATCTACAGTATTTAAAACATAAAATATTCCTCTATTTATAAACACATTGGAATTTACATTATTAACTACCAGATAGGTTTCACAAAATCAAATGTTCCTATCACTGCCCATTAAGGCGACGAATAGCTTTGCCACACTCTTCTTCCATAATCCGAGACATCGTCCTGCGATCTAGCATGTATGACGGTAGTCCTTCGAACTGAATTGGGTACCTCATAACCCGATCCTGGGCCTCATTAATTGCATAATGAAGCGTAGAGTACGTCTCCTCAAGCTTGGCCTTCTTCGCCCGACAATTATCTTCTGCGAGATCTGCTCGTCGTGATTCCCTTACCCAAGCCTCCTCTGCTATGGCCAGCCTTGCTGATTTCTCTTTCAGTTCATTCTTTAATTCCTCTATTTCCTCTAACTTCTGCTCAGTTTGGCCTTTCTCGTGAACCAAATTCCACTCTACATTTCCCAAACATGTGTGAAGAGCCTCAACCTCTCCACCCCTCAGCTCGATGGTAAACTGTTGAGTAATCGACCGCTCCCTCAGCTCCTAAACAGTATCACGTAACTCTATGTTACGGTCATACAGCTCATCATACATCTCAGCACTGATAGAGCTCGGTGGGAACTCTTCAGGGTCTTCCTCCTCCTCTTCGGCTGCCTCAGCCTGAACCTCAATCTCCTCAGGGTCTTCCTCAGAGTCCTCCTCTGAATTAGACACCGGCACATACTCCTGACCAATGACTGTGATCAAGGGTGATGGCTCTCGTTGGACTAACTGCTCCCAGACTACGTGGATATCTCGGGGCTCCTCCTCTCTAGCCTCTAGGGGTACAAGGTCCCTGGACTGACTAGGTTCTCCAGCATCTGTCATCCTAACAAATAAAATTTTAACTTTTAGTAATTACGTGATGCTAATCGATACTCGAATATATAAATATAAGCACATAGCACATAAGGTAAGTTATTATCTTTCGTAGAACTCTATAAGAGTTATCATTACTATGTTCTCGATCTCTAAAAAGGCTACTATCCTAACGTTTTCCCCCACCTATGGTTCATAACCTACAGCTCTGATACCAACCTGTGACACCCCCAAATTCGGGTACTTCAATTCCACGGGACTTGGTGTTCACTGTACGAATATCATCTATCTATCTACCCATAGTAAATGCAAACCATGCAATAAATAGAATTAAATCCTCCCCTTATGGGGTTACAACATCTGAGTAATAAATAAAATAAATCCCAGGTCATACTAACCTTAAACATCCGTGCAGAACATAAACAAATAAATAAGTCTTACACAACTCTAATATAAGTCTGAAACATAAACACAAAAAATAAACAACAAGTCTTCATCACTTGTTGACCTTGCCCTTGCCTTTGCTAGTAGAAGGCTCGTTGGACCTTTCGTTCTTAACTGCAATGTTATTATTACGCAAGAGTGAGCACGATTGCCCACAAGTATAATAATATGACAACAATTAAATAACATGCGAGTGAATCAAAGACATCTGAATAAAGAAACTCAACTTTTGACTCAAGAATGAATAACATGAATCAAAAGAACGTCTGAGGGTCATAAGACCTTGAACTATGTCCTAGGTTGTAAAGTTTTTATGCTTTAAACCTTTAACAGTCATAAGACTATGGACTCTACTTCTCGTCATAGTACCATACTGTGCACAATATCTCAACGCTAAAGAGTAAATAATCCCCTTTTACAGGGTTGTTCATCTCAGTTTTGACATCAGAGTCCGCACCAAAGGAAGTTTGGTTTGGATAAGCTCAATAAGTATTTTGGAATTTAGAGCGTTCATCAACTATGGACTAGTCGAATCAATAAGGGTTCACTAGTCCTATAAGGTTCAACAATAACATCGATATTCAACTTGAATAATAAATCTCAAGAGTATACAATCGAATAAGTATTGTATAACTGAATCATGCTTTTAAAAGAGTTACAATATGTAATATGAATTTTGAACTTGAACAATTAAGAACACGAGCTTACTCAATATAGAAACACAAGTCTAAGACTTAATAAATGAATAAATTAGAATTTAGGGAACTTGCTAAATTAATAAGTTAGGGATAGGATACTTGCCTCTTGCACAAGCTACAAATATAATTACAATTCACTTCCTCAACGCCCTACACATTACATTATGTATACGACATCGATTAGTTTTCATAACTACCATGTTTAACTGTTGAACTATTCACTTAAGTTCGACTTACAACTTGGTTTATAATATTACTCAATGGCTAACCACATAACATGAATGTAAACTCACAACATGCATATCACACATGTATAGCCCTTTAAACAATCATAATCAAGTTTTACAATTACGATTTTCAAGTTCGCACTTAGTTTGTTAACTTGAACATTCACATTATCTTATACATGTCAATAACTTAATTTATTAATCATGAACTTCAAATAATATAATATTCATGTATGTAACTTAAAACATCTTTTATTAGCGAGAACACTACACTTGTGTGCGTGCATGTCCGAAGCCCTCCGATTGCCTCTGAATACACATCAGTCACAAAGATGGCCATTGTTACCCATTTTAACGATTTGAAATTGAAAAACTTAAAGAATGAAAGTTGTAGGTCTACTCGTTATCTTTCCGAATCATCTTGAATCGCCTTAATCGGAGTTTGTATGAAAAAGTTATGCTTATTTTACTACAGGAGGTTAAAATAGTCTCGAAAATAAAAAAAACAAAGACTCCCGGACAGCCCTTATACCCGTTGGGGCGGGTCCTACTACCCATGAACACTCGCTGGGGCGGGTCCCCCTGCTGGTGCACACCCTGGTTCACGATTTTGACAGATCATTGGCCCAATTACTCCAATTAAATGCAAATTAAACTCACACAGCGATTTCTATGAAGTACGAACTTCATAGAAACATCATACAATGTTACTAACATGTTTTTAACATCTTAAATCATGCAATTACTCGAATCAAATCATTAAATTTCATTGTTCTTGGTGTTCTTGACGGTTTTGAAGAAAATCAAGAAATTCAACGTTACGGATTCGTTATAACACCGAATCCGTTCGTTTAACTTCCGTTTTGTTCGTAGAAACGTGTACAATCATATGCAAATGTTAATTCAAAGTTAAACCATCGATTCATGGTATAAAATTTGTACGTAAGGGCCGTAAGGGCCGTATGGCCATATATACGACTCTGTAATTTTTGAAAACCCAATTTAAACAAAATTCGATTACTGCAAGTTATGCATATATGGCATATAATATGTTATAAACACATGAACACGCATATAGCCATATAATGAACAAATATCAATTTTTTTCCATTCACAGAGAATTTTTAAAGCACGTAAATGAAAAACTCTATAACTTTTGAAAAATCAAATTAAGCATAACTACATGGATTTAATCGCATTAAATCATGCATACATGATATACAACATGTTATGATCATACAATAACACATATAAAATCATATCATACATTAATTATCAAATTAGTTATTCACAGAGAATTTCTAACATACGTTAATGGAAAACTTTAAGAACTTGAATTTAAAAACTTAGGAGAAGGAATTACCCTTGCTAGTTTGTGAAGATGATTCAAGGATGATGAAAATCTTCTCTCAATTCTCTGTGTTTTCTTCGTTGAGTTTGTTTCTCTAAAATTGTACTCTGATGAAATATAAAATTTTATATGTTATATGTTTATATAAGCCTATATAATTATACGCATATTCAAGCTGGTGGAGTCGTGGCCGGTTAATGCCCTTAGTGGGTTAACTGGTCAACTCCTCATAGGGCCTCGTTTGGCTAGCTCATTTATTTCTCATTTCCACTTACTTTAATAAACTTTTATTATATAGTAAATCGTCACACTTCTAATTAATCAATTAATGTTATTTAAATCACTTAAATAAAATAGCATAAATCCATATTAAATCACAGTCACATAATTAAAATTCTCATTCATTAATTATGCCAAATCATTAAATCTCTAATTAATTATTTAAATTAATTAGAATAACATTATGCTTATTAATTAATATATTAATCAAATAAGCTCAATTAAATACATACTTTGAATATAAAATTCACCACATTAATTTAACTAATGTGACACGTATAATTAAATTAATCTACCACAATTTCATCAATTAATTATTTAACTCAATAATTAAATCATCGAAAAATATTTATTTAATTCAATAAATATTCAATTTAAATTACAAAAATCTTGTTCGTCACAAACGCGATAGTCATGGATTTTTCTTTTTGACGCTAATCAAACTAGAACAAAGTAGTACAACTCTTAATCATCTCTTTTTTTGTAAATTTGAAATAACCGTTAAAACAATATGAAGGTCCGTCTAAATAAAGACTTGTGTGAGATTTACGCATCGTTCTGGACGCGATAGTGATGAGATTGCTCTTTTTGATGCTAATTTCAACCAGAACGAAGTCATAGGACTCATAATCACATCTTTCTTTTAAAATTTGAAAGTATCAATGAAACAATAAGAAGGTCTCCATAAATCAAGACTTGTGTAAAATGTACGCATCGTTTTTAACGCGATAGTCATGGGATTACTCTTTTTGATGCTAATCAAATTAGAAGGAAGTAATAGGACTCCTAATCACCTCTTTCTTTGTTAATTTTAGAGAAACCATGAAACAATAAGAAGGTCTCATTAAATGAAGACTTGTGTGATAAGTACACATCGTTTTGAAAGCGATAGTCATGGGATTGCTACTTTTGATGCTAATCAAACTAGAACGAAGTTATAGGACTCCTAATCACCTCTTTTTTTGACAATTTTAGAGAACTAATGAAACAATAAGAAGGTCTCCTAAAATGAAGACTTGTGTGAGATGTACGCATAGTTTTGAATGCGATAGTCATGGAATTTTGCTACTTTTGATACTAATCAAACTAGAACAAAGTTATAGGACTCCTAATCACCTCTTTCTTTGACAATTTTAGAGAACCAATAAAATAATAAGGTCTTCTTAAATGAAGACTTGTGTGTGATGTACGCATGGTTTTGAACGCGATAGTTATGGGTCTCTCCTTTTGATGCTAATCAAACTAGAACGAAATAATACAACTCCTAATCACCTATTTCTTTGTAAATTTGAAACAACCAATGAAATAATAAGATAGTCTCTCTAAATAAAGACTTGTGTGAGGTCTACACATCGTTTTGGACGCGATAGTGATAAGATTGCTCCTTTTGATGTTAATTTCAACTAGAATAAAGTAATAGGACTCATAATCACCTATATATTTTGACAATTTGAGAGCCCTAATAAAACAATAAGAAGGTCTCCCTAAATGAAGACTTGCGTGAGATGTACGGATCGTTTTGAAGGAGATAGTCATGGGATTGCTACTTTTGATGCTAATCAAACTAGAACGAAGTCATAAGACTCATAATCACATCGTTCTTTGACAATTTGAGAGAACCAATAAAACAATATGAAGATCCCTAAATAAAGACTTGTGTGAGATGTACGCATCGTTTTTAACGTGCTAGTCATGGGATTTCTCCTTTTGATGCTAATCAAATTAAAACGAAGTAATAGGACTTCTAACCACCTCTTTCTTTGACAATTCTAGAGAACCAATGAAACAATAAGGAGGTCTCCTTAAATGAAGATTTGTGTGAGATGTACGCATCGTTTTTAACGCGATAGTCATTGGATTGCTCCTTTTGATGTTAATCAAACTAGAACGGAGTTATAGGACTCCTAATGTGACGAACGAGAATTTTATAAAGTTATTAGAATATTTATTGAATTAAATAAATATTTTGATGATTTAATTATTAAGTTAAATAATAAATTCATGAATTTGTGGTAGATTAATTTAATTATATGTATTGCATTAATTAAATTAATGTGTAGTAATTTTATAGTTCAAATTATATATTTAATTGAGTTTTGATTAAATAAATTTATTAAATAAGCATAATGTTATCCTAATTAATTTAATAATTAATTAGAGAATTAATGAATTAGCATAATTAATAAATAAAAATATTAGTTATGTGACAATGTGATTTAATGTAAAGTTATTATATTTTATTTAAGTGGTTTAAATAAAATTAATTGAGTAATTAATAATGTGGCAATTAACTATATACTAAACTAATTATTAAAATAAATGAAAAGGGAGTTAGGGATGCTAGCCAAACTAGGCCCTAAGGGAAGTTGGGAGGTTAAAGTAAACAGACGTTTATTAAATACGTATTATTAGACTTAGACGCATTTGTCATTTTCATATCAGAGAAAAACTAGAGAGTTTCAGAGAGGGAAGAAAATTTAGAGAGAAGAAGGAAAGTTTGTGAGAGGGATTGCGAAAGATTGAGAGATCATTGATATTCTCTTTGAGTGTATCATCTTCATCTACTAAAGGGTAATCCCTTCTTTTCAAGTTTTCAAAATTAAGATTTCTTAAATACGTACTTTAAGTTTTTCTGTAAAAAATTGGGTTTTATAATTAAGTTATAATATGGCTTTATCTATATGGGTATGTGATCATAACATGTATGCTAACATATAAACATGTTTTAGAGTAATTAATTTTATTTAATTTGGCCTTAATTGGGTTTTCAAAGATTTACAGAGTTTTATTTACGTATTGTTAAAGTTCTCTGTGAATGAAGAATATTGATAATTTTGATTTCATGGATATATAGATATATTAATATATATCCATGATATATTATATGTCACGTATACGTGATTTACATTGATCACACCAAGTAATTTGGTTAATAATTGGGTTTTATAAAAGACAGAGTATTGAATATGGGTTAATAACCCATATGGGTGAAATAAATGTTGTAATCATATGTTTTAATTAAAATTGACGCATAATTATGATTGTATATGTTAAAACAAAGAAAACAAACTTTGAACGGATGGATTCGGAGTTATAACGAATCCGTAACATCAAATTTTATATTTTTCTTCAAAACTATCAAGAACACCAAGAACGATGAAGTTTCATGATTTGATTCGAGTAATTGCATGATTTAAGATGTTAAAAACATGTTAATAACATTGTATGATGTTTCTATGAAGTTTAGACTTCATAGAAATCACGGTACTAGTTTGATTTGGATTTAATTAAGATTATTGGGCCAAATCTGTCAAAAATTGCGAACTGGGGCTGAACCGCCAAGGCACGCCCGCCCCAGTGGCTCTAGACCAGCCCCAGCGGGCCCCATGCAGCACCATGCCCGCCCCAGCGGGGGAAGTGCAGGGAAAATTTTTATTTTGACCTCCTAAAGTAAAATAAGCATAACGTTTTCATACAAACTCCGATTAAGGCGATTCAGGATGATTCGAAAAGATAACGAGTAGACCTACAACGTTCATTCTTTAAGTTTTTCGATTTAAAGTTTTTAAAAGGGGTCAAATTGGCCATATTTGTGACTGATGCCTATTCGGAGGCAATTGGAGGGCGTCGAACATGCACATACGCAAGTATAGCGCTCTCGACGATAAAAGATGTTGTTCTAAGTTATAAAACATGAATATTATATGATTTGAAGTTCATGTTAATAAAGTAAGTCATTGACATGTATAAGTAATGTGAAGGTTCAAGTTAACAATCTAAGTGCGAACTGAATATTGTGATTGTAAAACTTGATTATGATTGTTTGAAGGATTATACTTATATGGTACACATATTGTGAATTGATACTCATGTTATGTGATTAGTTAATAAGTTAACACTAGGAACCAAGTTATAAGTTGACTTAAATGAGAAGTTCAACAGTTGAACATAGAAATTATGAAACTAATCGACATCGTATGCATAATGTAATGTGTAGGACGTTGAAAAATTGAATTGTAACTAGATTTGTAGCTTGCGCACGAGGCGAGTATTCTATCCCTAACTTATTACTGTTGGGAAAGTTTCTTAAACTCAAATCTTTACATTGAGCAAGTTATAGACTTAAATTCTATATCGAGCAAGTTCTTATCCTTGATTATTCAAGTTCAAGATTTTATATGAGATGTTATAATTCTTTTAAAAGTATCACTTCAGTTATACAATAATTATTCGATTGTATACTCTTGAGAAATTATTATTCAAGTTGAATATCATTTATTGTTGAATCCTTTAAGACTAGAGAACCCTTATTGATTCGACTAGTCCATAGTTGATAAACGTTCTAAATTTGAGAACTGTTATTGAGTTTATCCAAACCAAACTTTCTTTGGCGTGGACTCTGATGTCAAACTGAGATGAACAACCATAATATAGGGGATTGATGATGCTTTAAGCGTTGAGGTATTGTGCACAGTATCGGTACGAAGGGCTGATCTCCCTAAGTACGAAGTTAAGTCCATAGTCTTATGATTGTTAAAGGTTTAAAGGTTAATATATTTGACAACCTAGGATAGAGTTTAAGATTTTATGACCCTCAGATGTAATTTGATTCTCGATTATTATTCCTGATTCAAAAGCTGAGTTTTCTATTATTCAGATTTCTTTGATTTCACTCGAATGTTATTACTGTCATATTTTATACTTGCGGCATTCGTGTTCACTCTTGCGTAATAACATTGCAGCTAAGAACGAACGATGTGATGAGCCTTCTAGTAGCAAAGGCAAAGGAAAAGCTAACAAATGTTAAAGACTTGTGATGTCATTGAAATTTTAAAGTTCAAAACTAATGTGTAATGTTTAAAACTTATTTGTTTACATTTCCGCAACAGAGATTTAACGTTAAGTATGACGTACTATTATTATGTATTATTATTTCAGATAATATAAGATGATGGATTATTTATTTATTTAATGAATTTCTATTATTATGGGTAGATAGTCTTATGATATTTGAACAGTGAAAACCAAATCCTGTGAAAATTAAGATATCAGATTTGGGGGTGTCACACCTAATCACCTCTTTCTTTGATAATTTTAGAGAACCAATGAAACAATTAGAAGGTCTGTCTAAATGAAGACTTGTGTGAGATATACGCATGGTTTTAAACGCGATAGTCATGGGTTTTTTCTTTTGACGCTAATCAAACTAGAATGAAGTAATACAACTCTTAATCACCCCTTTCTTAGTAAATTTGAAACAACCAATAAAATAATATGAAGGTCTTCCTAAATGAAGACTTGTGTGAGGTCTACGCATTGTTTTGAACGCGATAGTGATGGGATTGCCCCTTCTGATGCTAATTTTAACTATAACAAAGTACTAGGACTCATAATCACCTATATTTTAACAAATTGAGAGAACTAATAAAACAATAAAAAGGTCTCCCTAAATGTAAACTTGTGTGAGATGTACGGATCGTTTTGAAGGCACTAGTGATAGGATTGCTCCTTTTGATACTAATCAAACTAGAACGAAGGCATAGGACTCATAATCACATCTTTCTTTGACAATTTAAAAGTACCAATGAAACACTAAGAAGGTCTCCCTAAATCAAGATTTGTGTGAGATGTACGCATCATTTTTAACGCGATAGTCATTAGATTGCTCCTTTTGATGCTAATCAAATTAGAACGAAGTAATAGGACTCATAATCATCTCTTTCTTTGACAATTTTAGAGAACCAATGAAACAATAAGGTCTCTTTAAATGAAGACTTGTGTGAGAGGTACACATTATTTTGAATGCGATAGTCATGGGATTGCTACTTTTGATACTAATCAAACTAGAACAAAGTTATAGGACTCTTAATCACTTCTTTCTTTGACAATTTTAGAGAACTAATGAAACAATAAGAAGGTCTTCCTAAATGAAGACTTGTGTGAGATGTACTTATGGTTTTGAACGCGATAGCCATGGGTTTCTCATTTTAACGCTAATCAAATTAGAACGAAATAATACAACTGTAATACCCGAGAATTTCTGAATATTATTAAATGAATATATTAATGGAAATAAATATTTATTTGAATATAAATATGTAAGTGTTATAAGATGAGTTAACTCAATTATATTAAATTAAATAATTATAATAATTGAGAAAATATGGAGTTTGCGATAAGCTCGTTGAATGCCTTGTGTGGCACAGTGATGAGAAATAATAATGATTATATTAATCAACGAAGGAATTATTAAGCGAACAATTAATCTATATTAATTGTTAATTTATATCATGAGATATAGAATATTAATAGTGATTAATAAATAATATGTTAATTATTATTATTGCGAGAAATAGACTAATAATAAGTAACTTGTTTATAAATACAATACGATTATATTTATTTAATTATTGAGGAATGCAATAATTAAATTGTTAATAATTTTGTTATGGAAATGAATTGATAATATAGTGATTACTTAATTAAACATTTGCTCAATTAATTTCTATGTGCAAGCATGTGATGATTAAACGTATAAAGTATAGTAGCTACCTATATATTATATGAGGTGTAGTGCAATGTGACTATACAATTATACATGAAATATATAGTAAAGTTATTGAGTTGTGAAAGCTACATGAATAATGCCTATGTGACAATTGTGTGTGAGTATATATTAAAATAGTACATCACGAATATATTATAAATAATTGTTGAATAGTAGAATTTGATAATCAAAAGGTGAAACCCATAACTATCGCGTTCAAAACTATGCGTACATCTCACACAAGTCTTTATTTAGGGAGACCTTCTTATAGTTTCATTAGTTCTGTTAAATTATCAAAGAAAGAGGTGATTAGGAGTTGTATAACTTCGTTCTAGTTTAATTAGCATCAAAAGTAGCAATTCCACGACTATAGCGTTCAAAAAGATGCGTACATCTCACACAAGTCTTCATTTAAGAAGCCCTTCTTATTGTTTCATTGGTTCTCTAAAATTATCATAGAAAAAGAGGTGATTATGAGTCCTATTAATTATTTCTAAATTGATTAGCATTAAAAAGAGCAATCCCATCACTATCGCGTCCAAAACGATGTGTAGATCTCACACAAGTCTTCATTTTGCTAGACCTTAAAATTATTTCATTATTTGTTTCAAATTTACAAAGAAAAAGAGTTGTATTATTTCGTTCTAGTTTGATTAGCGTCAAACGGAGAAACCCATGACTATCACATTCAAAACCATGCGTACATTTCACACAAGTCTTCATTTAGAGAGACCTTCTTATTGTTAAAGTGGTTCGCTAAAATTATCAAAAAAAGAGGTGATTAGGAGTCCTATAACTTCGTTCTAGTTTGATTAGCATCAAAATTAGCAATCCCGTGACTATCGCGTTCAAAACGTTGCGCACATCTCACACAAGTCTTCATTTAAGAAGACATTCGTATTGTTTCATTGGTTCTCTCAAATTGTCAAAAAAAGATGTGATTATGAGTCCTATGACTTCGTTCTAGTTTGATTAGCATCAAAAGGAGCAATCCTATCACTAGTGCCTTCAAAACGATCCGTACATCTCACATAAATTTACATTTAGATAGACCTTATTGTTTCATTAGTTCTCTCAAATTATAAAAATATAGGTGATTATGAGTCCTAATACTTCGTTCTAGTTAAAATTAGCATCAACAGGATCAATTCCATCACTATCGCGTCCAAAACGATGCGTAGACCTCACTCACTCAAGTATTCATTTAGGGAGACCTTTATATTGTTTCATAGGTTGTTTCAAATTTACAAAGAAAGTGTTGATTAAGAGTTGTATTACTTCGTTCTAGTTTGATTAGCATCAAAAGTAGCAATCCCATGACTATCGCGTTTAAAAAGATGCGTACATCTCACACAAGTCTTCATTTAAGAAGCCCTTCTTATTGTTTCATTGGTTCTCTAAAATTATCATACCAAAAGAGGTGATTATGAGTCCTATTAATTATTTCTAAATTGATTAGCATCAAAAAGAGCAATCCCATCACTATCGCGTCCAAAACGATGTGTAGATCTCACACAAGTCTTCATTTAGCTAGACCTTCATATTATTTCATTATTTGTTTCAAATTTACAAAGAAAAAGAGTTGTATTATTTCGTTCTAGTTTGATTAGCGTCAAACGGAGAAACCCATGACTATCGCATTCAAAACCATGCGTACATTTCACACAAGTCTTCATTTAGAGAGACCTTCTTATTGTTTCAGTGGTTCGCTAAAATTGTCAAAAAAAGAGGTGATTAGGAGTCCTATAACTTCGTTCTAGTTTTATTAGCATCAAAAGTACCAATCCTGTGACTATCGCGTTAAAAATGTTGCGCACATCTCACACAAGTCTTCATTTAAGAAGACATTCGTATTGTTTCATTGGTTCTCTCAAATTGTCAAAAAAAGATGTGATTATGAGTCCTATGACTTCGTTCTAGTTTGATTAGCATCAAAAGGAGCAATCCTATCACTAGTGCCTTCAAACCGATCCGTACATCTCACACAAATCTACATTTAGAGAGACCTTATTGTTTCATTAGTTCTCTCAAATTATAAAAATATAGGTGATTATGAGTCCTAATACTTCGTTCTAGTTAAAATTAGCATCAACAGGATCAATTCCATCACTATCGCGTCCAAAACGATGCGTAGACCTCACTCACTCAAGTATTCATTTAGGGAGACCTTTATATTGTTTCATAGGTTGTTTCAAATTTACAAAGAAAGTGTTGATTAAGAGTTGTATTAATTCGTTCTAGTTTGATTAGCATCAAAAGGTGAAACCCATGACTATCGCGTTCAAAACTATGAGTACATCTCACACAAGTCTTTATTTAGGAAGACCTTCTTATAGTTTCATTAATTCTATTAAATTGTCAAAGAAAGAGGTGATTAGGAGTTCTATAACTTCGTTCTAGTTTGATTAGCATCAAAAGTAGCAATCCCATGACTATCGCGTTTAAAAAGATGCGTACATCTCACACAAGTCTTCATTTAAGAAGCCCTTCTTATTGTTTCATTGGTTCTCTAAAATTATCATAGAAAAATAGGTGATTATGAGTCCTATTAATTATTTCTAAATTGATTAGCATCAAAAAGAGCAATCCCATCACTATCGCGTCCAAAACGATGTGTAGATCTCACACAAGTCTTCATTTAGCTAGACCTTCATATTATTTCATTATTTGTTTCAAATTTACAAAGAAAAAGAGTTGTAATATTTTGTTCTAGTTTGATTAGCGTCAAACGGAGAAACCCATGACTATCGCATTCAAAACCATGCGTACATTTCACACAAGTCTTCATTTAGAGAGACCTTCTTATTGTTTCAGTGGTTCGCTAAAATTGTCAAAAAAATAGGTGATTAGGAGTCCTATAACTTCGTTCTAGTTTGATTAGCATCAAAAGTAGCAATCCTGTGACTATCGCGTTCAAAATGTTGCGCACATCTCACACAAGTCTTCATTTAAGAAGACATTCGTATTGTTTCATTGGTTCTCTCAAATTGTCAAAAAATGATGTGATTATGAGTCCTATGACTTCGTTCTAGTTTGATTAGCATCAAAAGGAGCAATCCTATCACTAGTGCCTTCAAACCGATCCGTACATCTCACACAAATCTACATTTAGAGAGACCTTTTGTTTCATTAGTTCTCTCAAATTATAAAAATATAGGTGATTATGAGTCCTAATACTTCGTTCTAGTTAAAATTAGCATCAACAGGATCAATTCCATCACTATCGCGTCCAAAACGATGCGTAGACCTCACTCACTCAAGTATTCATTTAGGGAGACCTTTATATTGTTTCATAGGTTGTTTCAAATTTACAAAGAAAGTGTTGATTAAGAGTTGTATTAATTCGTTCTAGTTTGATTAGCATCAAAAGGTGAAACCCATGACTATCGCGTTCAAAACTATGAGTACATCTCACACAAGTCTTTATTTAGGGAGCCTTCTTATAGTTTCATTAGTTCTATTAAATTGTCAAAGAAAGAGGTGATTAGGAGTTCTATAACTTCGTTCTAGTTTGATTAGCATCAAAAGTAGCAATCCCATGACTATCGAGTTTAAAAAGATGCGTACATCTCACACAAGTCTTCATTTAAGAAGCCCTTCTTATTGTTTCATTGGTTCTCTAAAATTATCCTAGAAAAAGAGATGATTATGAGTCCTATTAATTATTTCTAAATTGATTAGCATCAAAAAGAGCAATCCCATCATTATCGCGTCCAAAACGATGTGTAGATCTCACACAAGTCTTCATTTAGCTAGACCTTCATATTATTTCATTATTTGTTTCAAATTTACAAAGAAAAAGAGTTGTATTATTTTGTTCTATTTTGATTAGCGTCAAACGGAGAAACCCATGACTATCGCATTCAAAACCATGCGTACATTTCACACAAGTCTTCATTTAGAGAGACCTTCTTATTGTTTCAGTGGTTCGCTAAAATTGTCAAAAAAAGAGATGATTAGGAGTCCTATAACTTCGTTCTAGTTTCATTAGCATCAAAAGTAGCAATCCTGTGACTATCGCGTTAAAAATGTTGCGCACATCTCAAGCAAGTCTTCATTTAAGAAGACATTCGTATTGTTTCATTGGTTCTCTCAAATTGTCAAAAAAAGATGTGATATGAGTCCTATGACTTCGTTCTAGTTTGATTAGCATCAAAAGGAGCAATCCTATCACTAGTGCCTTCAAACTGATCCGTACATCTCACACAAATCTACATTTAGAGAGACCTTATTGTTTCATTAGTTCTCTCAAATTATAAAAATATAGGTGATTATGACTCCTAATACTTCGTTCTAGTTAAAATTAGCATCAACGAGATCAATTCCATCACTATCGCGTCCAAAACGATGCGTAGACCTCACTCACTCAAGTAATCATTTAGGGAGACCTTTATATTGTTTCATAGGTTGTTTCAAATTTACAAAGAAAGTGTTGATTAAGAGTTGTATTACTTCGTTCTAGTTTGATTAGCATCAAAAGGTGAAACCCATGACTATCGCGTTCAAAACTATGAGTACATCGCACTCAAGTCTTTATTTAGGGAGACCTTCTTATAGTTTCATTAGTTCTATTAAATTGTCAAAGAAAGAGGTGATTAGGAGTTCTATAACTTCGTTCTAGTTTGATTAGCATCAAAAGTAGCAATCCCATGACTATTGCGTTCAAAAAGATGCGTACATCTCACACAAGTCTTCATTTAAGAAGCACTTCTTATTGTTTCATTGGTTCTCTAAAATTATCATAGAAAAAGAGGTGATTATGAGTCCTATTAATTATTTCTAAATTGATTAGCATTAAAAAGAGCAATCCCATCACTATCGCGTCCAAAACGATGTGTAGATCTCAAACAAGTCTTTATTTAGCTAGACCTTCATATTATTTCATTATTTGTTTCAAATTTACAAAGAAAAAGAGTTATATTATTTCGTTCTAGTTTGATTTGCGTCAAACGGAGAAACCCATGACTATCGCATTCAAAACCATGCGTACATTTCACACAAGTTTTCATTTAAAGAGAACTTCTTATTGTTTCAGTGGTTCGCTAAAATTGTCAAAAAAAAGAGGTGATTAGGAGTCGTATAACTTCGTTATAGTTTGATTAGCATCAAAAGTAGCAATCCCGTGACTATCGCGTTCAAAACGTTGCGCACATCTCACACAAGTCTTCATTTAAGAAGACATTCGTATTTTTTCATTAGTTCTCTCAAATTGTCAAAAAAAGATGTGATTATGAGTCCTATGAGTTCGTTCTAGTTTGATTAGCATCAAAAGGAGCAATCCTATCACTAGTGCCTTCAAAACGATCCGTACATCTCAACCAAATCTACATTTAGAGAGACCTTATTGTTTCATTAGTTGTCTCAAATTATAAAAATATAGGTGATTATGAGTCCTAATACTTCGTTCTAGTTAAAATTAGCATCAACAGGATCAATTCCATCACTATCGCGTCCAAAACGATGCGTAGACCTCACTCACTCAAGTATTCATTTAGGGAGACCTTTATATTGTTTCATAGGTTGTTTCAAATTTACAAAGAAAGTGTTGATTAAGAGTTGTATTACTTCGTTCTAGTTTGATTAGCATCAAAAGGTGAAACCCATGACTATCGCGTTCAAAACTATGAGTACATCTCACACAAGTCTTTATTTAGGGAGACCTTCTTATAGTTTCATTAGTTCTGTTAAATTGTCAAAGAAAGAGGTGATTAGGAGTTCTATAACTTCGTTCTAGTTTGATTAGCATCAAAAGTAGCAATCCCATGACTATTGCGTTCAAAAAGATGCGTACATCTCACACAAGTCTTCATTTAAGAAGCCCTTCTTATTGTTTCATTGGTTCTCTAAAATTATCATAGAAAAGAGGTGATTATGAGTCCTATTAATTATTTCTAAATTAATTAGCATCAAAAAGAGCAATCCCATTACTATCGCATCCAAAACGATGTGTAGATCTCACACAAGTCTTCATTTAGCTAGACCTTCATATTATTTCATTATTTGTTTCAAATTTACAAAGAAAAAGAGTTGTATTATTTCGTTCTAGTTTGATTAGCGTCAAACGGAGAAACCCATGACTATCGCATTCAAAACCATGCGTACATTTCACACAAGTCTTCATTTAGAGAGACCTTCTTATTGTTTCAGTGGTTCTCTAAAATTGTCAAAAAAGAGGTGATTAGGAGTCCTATAACTTCGTTCTAGTTTGATTAGCATCAAAAGTAGCAATCCCGTGACTATCGCGTTCAAAATGTTGCGCACATCTCACACAAGTCTTCATTTAAGAAGACATTCGTATTGTTTCATTGGTTCTTTAAATAGTCAAAGAAAGAGGTGATAAGAAGTCCTATTACTTCGTTTTAATTTGATTAGCATCAAAAGAAGCAATCCCATGATTATTGCGTTAAAAACGATTCGTATATCTCACACAAGACTTTATTTAGGTAGACCTTCTTATTGTTTCATTGGTTATCCCAAATTGTCACAGAATGATGTGCTTATAAGTCCTATGACTTCGTTCTAGTTTGATTAGCATCAAAAGGAGCAAAATCCTATCACTAGTGCCTTCAAAATGATCCGTACATCTCACACAAGGCTTCATTTAGGGAGACCTTATTGTTTCATTAGTTACCTCAAATTATCAAAAATATAGGTGTTTATAAGTCCTATTAATTCGTTCTAGTTGAAATTAGCATCAAAAGGAGCAATCTCATCACCATCGCTTCCAAAACGATGCGTAGATCTGACACAAGTCTTCATTTAGGGAGACCTTCATATTGCTTCATTGGTTGTTTCAAATTTACGAAGAAAGAAGTGATTAAGAGTTGTATTATTTCGTTATAGTTTAATTAGCGTCAAAAGGAGAAACCCATGACTATCGCGTTCAAAACCATGCGTACATCTCACACAAGTCTTTTTTAGGAAAACTTTCTTATTGTTTCATTGGTTCTCCACAATTGTCAAAGAAAGAGGTGATTATGAGTACTATAACTTCGTTCTAGTTTGATTAGCATCAAAAGTAGCAATCCTATGACTATCGCGTTCAAAACGATGCGTATATCTCACACAAGTTTTCATTAAAGGAGACCTTCTTATTGTTTCATTGGTTCTCTAAAATTGTCAAAGAAAGAGGCGATTAGGAGTCCTATTACTTCGTCAAAATTTGATTAGCATCAAAAGAAGCAATCCCATGACTATTGCGTTAAAAATGATTTGTACATCTCACACAAGTCTTGATTTAGGGAAACCTTCATATTGTTTCATTGGTTCTCTCAAATTATCAAAGAAATATGTGATTATGAGTCCTATGACTTTGTTCTAGTTTGATTAGCATCAAAAGGAGCAATCCTATCACTTGTTTTTTCAAAATGATCCGTACATCTCACAAAAGTCTCATTTAGTGAGACCTTCTTATTATTTCATTAGTTCTCTCAAATTGACAAAATATAGATGATTATGAGTCGTATTACTTCGTCCTAGTTAAAATTAGCTTCAAAAGTAGCAATCCCATCACTATCGCGTCCAAAACGATGCGTAAACCCCACACAAGTTTTCATTTAGGGAGACCTTCATATTGTTTCATTGGTTGTTTCAAATTTACAAAGAAAGAGGTGATTAAGAGTTGTATTACTTTGTTCTAGTTTGATTAGCGTCAAACGGAGAAACCCATGACTATCGCATTCAAAACCATGCGTACATTTCACACAAGTCTTCATTTAGAGAGACCTTCTTATTGTTAAAGTGGTTCACTAAAATTATCAAAAAAAGAGGTGATTAGGAGTCCTATAACTTCGTTCTAGTTTGATTAGCATCAAAATTAGCAATCCCATGACTATCACGTTCAAAACGTTGCGCACATCTCACACAAGTCTTCATTTAAGAAGACATTCGTATTGTTTCATTGGTTCTCTCAAATTGTCAAAAAAAGATGTGATTATGAGTCTTATGACTTCGTTCTAGTTTGATTAGCATCAAAAGGAGCAATCCTATAACTAGTGCCTTCAAAACGATCCGTACATCTAACATAAATTTACATTTAGAGAGACCTTATTGTTTCATTAGTTCTCTCAAATTATAAAAATATAGGTGATTATGAGTCCTAATACTTCGTTCTAGTTAAAATTAGCATCAACAGGATCAATTCCATCACTATCGCGTCCAAAACGATACGTAGACCTCACTCACTCAAGTCTTCATTTAGGGAGATCTTTATATTGTTTCATAGGTTGTTTCAAATTTACAAAGAAAGTGTTGATTAAGAGTTGTATTACTTCGTTCTAGTTTGATTAGCATCAAAAGGTGAAACCCATAACTATCGCGTTCAAAACTATGCGTACATCTCACACAAGTCTTTATTTAGGGAGACCTTCTTATAGTTTCATTAGTTCTGCTAAATTGTCAAAGAAAGAGGTGATTAGGAGTTATATAATTTCGTTCTAGTTTAATTAGCATCAAAAGTAGCAATTCCATGACTATCGCGTTCAAAAAGATGCGTACATCTCACACAAGTCTTCATTTAAGAAGACCTTCTTATTGTTTCATTGGTTCTCTAAAATTATCATAGAAAAAGAAGTGATTATGTGTCCTATTAATTCTTTCTAAATTAATTAGCATCAAAAAGAGCAATCCCATCACTATCGCGTCCAAAACGATGTGTAGATCTCACACAAGTCTTCATTTAGCTAGACCTTCATATTATTTCATTAATTATTTCAAATTTACAAAGAAAAAGAGTTGTATTATTTCATTTTAGTTTGATTAACGTCAAACGGAGAATCCCATGACTATCGCGTTCAAAACCATGCGTACATTTCACACAAGTCTTCATTTAGAGAGACCTTCTTATTGTTTCAGTGGTTCTCTAAAATTTTCAAAAAAATTGGTGATTAGGAGTCCAATAACTTCGTTCTAGTTTGATTAGCATCAAAAGTAGCAATCCCGTGACTATCGCGTTCAAAACGTTGCGCACATCTCACACAAGTCTTCATTTAAGGAGATATTCGTATTGTTTTATTGGTTCTTTAAATATGTCAAAGAAAGAGGTAATTAGAAGTCTTATTACTTCGTTTTAATTTGATTAGCATCAAAAGAAGCATTCTCATGATTATCGCGTTAAAAACGATTCGTACATCTCACACAAGTCTTGATTTAGGTAGACCTTCTTATTATTTCATGATTATCTCAAATTGTCACAGAATGATGTGATTATAAGTCCTATAACTTCGTTCTAGTTTGATTAGCATCAAAAGGAGTAAAATCCTATCACTAATGCCTTAAAAATGATCCGTACATCTCACACAAGGCTTCATTTAGGGAGACCTTATTGTTTCATTAGTTCCCTCAATTTGTCAAAAATATAGGTGATTATAAGTCCTATTACTTCGTTCTAGTTGAAATTAGCATAAAAAGGAGCAATCTCATCACTATCGCTTCCAAAACGATGCGTAGATCTCACACAAGTCTTCATTTAGGGAGACCTTCATATTGCTTCATTGGTTGTTTCAAATTTATGAAGAAAGAAGTGATTAATAGTTGTATTATTTTGTTATAGTTTAATTAGCTTCAAAAGGAGAAACCCATGACTATCGTGTTCAAAACCATGCGTACATTCACACAAGTCTTTTTTTAGGAAAACTTTCTTATTGTTTCATTGGTTCTCCAAAATTGTCAAAGAAAGAGGTGATTATGAGTACTACAACTTCGTTCTAGTTTGAATAGCATCAAAAGTAGCAATCCTAGGACAATCGCGTTCAAAACGATGCGTACATCTCAGACAAGTTTTCATTTAAGTAGACCTTCTTATTGTTTCATTAGTTCACTAAAATTGTTAAAGAAAGAGGCAATTCGGAGTCCTATTACTTCGTCATAATTTGATTAGCATCAAAAGGAGCAATCCCATGACTATTGCATTAAAAATGATTTGTACATCTCACACAAGTCTTGATTTAGGGAGACCATCTTATTGTTTCATTGGTTCTCTCAAATTGTCAAAGAAATATGTGATTATGAGTCCTATGACTTTGTTCTAGTTTGATTAGCATCAGAAGGAGCAATCCTATCACTTGTTCCTTCAAAATGATCCGTATATGTCACACAAGTCTTATTTAGTGAGACATTCTTATTATTTCATTAGTTCTCTCAAATTTTCAAAATATAGGGGATTATGAGTCCTATTACTTCTTTCTAGTTAAAATTAGTATCAAAAGTAGCAATCCCATCACTATCGCGTTAAAAACGATGCGTAAACCCGACACAAGTCTTCATTTAGGGAGACCTTCATATTGTTTCATTAGTTATTTCAAATTTACAAAGAAAGAGGTGATTAAGAGTTGTATTACTTCGTTCTAGTTTGATTAGCGTCAAATAAAGTAACCCATGACTATTGCGTTCAAAACCATGCGTACATCTCACACAAGTCTTCATTTAGGGAGAACTTCTTATTGTATCATTGGTTCTCTAAAATTGTCAAATAAAGAGGTGATTAGGAGTCCTATAACTTCGTTATAGTTTGATTAGAATCAAAAGTAGCAATCCCATGACTATCGCGTTCAAAACGATGCGTACATCTCACACAAGTCTTCATTTAAGGAGACCTTCTTATTATTTTATTGGTTCTCTCAAATTATCAAAAAAAAAGATGTGATTATGAGTCCTATGACTTCGTTCTAGTTTGATTAGCATCAAAAGGAGCAATCCTATCACTAGTGCCTTCAAAACGATCCGTACATCTCAAACAAATCTACATTTAGAGAGAACTTATTGTTTCATTAGTTCTCTCAAATTATAAATATATAGGTGATTATGAGTCCTAATACTTCGTTCTAGTTAAAATTAGCATCAACAAGATTAATTCCATCACTATCGCGTCCAAAACGATGCGTAGACCTCACTCACTCAAGTCTTCATTTAGGGAGACCTTTATATTGTTTCGTAGGATGTTTCAAATTTATAAAGAAAGTGTTGATTAAGAGTTGTATTACTTCGTTCTAGTTTGATTAGTATCAAAAGGTTAAATCGATGACTATCGCGTTCAAAACTATGCGTATATCTCACACAAGTCTTTATTTAGGAAGACCTTCTTATAGTTTCATTAGTTCTGTTAAATTGTCAAAGAAAGAGGTGATTAGGAGTTCTATAACTTCGTTCTAGTTTGATTAGCATCAAAAGTAGCAATCCCATGACTATCGCGTTTAAAAAGATGCGTACATCTCACACAAGTCTTCATTTAAGAAGACCTTCTTATTGTTTCATTGGTTCTCTAAAATTATCATAGAAAAAAAGGTGATTATGAGTCCTATTAATTCTTTCTAAATTGATTAGCATCAAAAAGAGCAATCTAATGACTATCGCGTTAAAAATGATGCGTACATCTCACACAAATCTTAATTTAGGGATACCTTCTTATTGTTTTATTGATTCTCGATGTGATTATGAGTCCTACGACTTAGTTTTAGTTTGATTAGCATCAAAAGTAGCAATCGCATGACTATTGCCTTCAAAACGATCCGTACATCTCACACAAGTCTTCATTTAGAGAGACCTTTTTATTGTTTCATTAGTTCTCTCAAATTGTCAAAATATAGGTGATTATGAGTCCTATTATTTCATTCTAGTTGAAATTAGCATCAAAAGGAGCAATCCCATCACTATCGCGTTCAAAACGATGTGTAGATCTCACACAAGTCTTCATTTAGCTAGACCTTTATATTATTTCATTAGTTGTTTCAAATTTACAAAGAAAAGGAGTTGTACTATTTTGTTTTAGTTTGATTAGCGTCAAACGGAGAAACCCATGACTATAGCATTCAAAACCATGCGTACATCTCACACAAGTCTTCATTTAGGGAGACCTTCTTATTGTTTCATTGGTTCTCTAAAATTGTCAAAAAAAGAGGTGATTAGGAGTCCTATAACTTCGTTCTAATTTGATTAGCATCAAAAGTAGCAATCCCATGACTATTGCATTCAAAACGATGCGCACATCTCACACAAGTCTTCATTTAAGGATACATTTGTATTGTTTCATTGGTTCTCTAAATATGTCAAAGAAAGAGGTTATTAGAAGTCCTATTACTTCGTTCTAATTTGATTAGCATCAAAAGGAGCAATCCCATGATTATCGCGTTAAAAACAATTCGTACATCTCACACAAGTCTTGATTTAGGTAGACCTTCTTATTGTTTCATTGGTTATCTCAAATTAACACAGAAAGATGCGATTATAAGTCCTATGACTTCGTTCTAGTTTGATTAGCATCAAAAGGAGCAAAATCCTATCACTAATGCCTTAAAAACGATCCGTACATCTCACACAAGGCTTCATTTAGGAGACCTTATTGTTTCATTAGTTCCCTCAAATTGTCAAAAATATAGGTGATTATAAGTCCTATTACTTCGTTATAGTTGAAATTAGCATCAAAAGGTGCAGTCTCATCACTATCGCTTCCAAAACTATGCGTAGATCTCACACAAGTCTTCATTTAGGGAGACCTTCATATTGTTTCATTGGTTGTTCCAAATTTATGAAGAAAGAGGTGATTAAGAGTTGTATTATTTCGTTATAGTTTAATTAGCGTCAAAAGGAGAAACCCGTGACTATCGCGTTCAAAACCATGCGTACATCTCACACAAGTCTTTTTTTAGGAAAACTTTCTTATTGTTTCATTGGTTCACCAAAATTGTCAAAGAAGGTGATTATGAGTACTACAATATCGTTCTAGTTTGATTAGCATCAAAAGTAGCAATCCTATGACAATCGCGTTCAAAACGATGCGTACATCTCAGACAAGTTTTCATTTAAGTAGACCTTCTTATTGTTTCATTGGTTCACTAAAATTGTTAAAGAAAGAGGCGATTAGGAGTCCTATTACTTCGTCATAATTTGATTAGCATCAAAAGGAGCAATCCCATGACTATTGCGTTAAAAATGATTTGTACATCTCACACAAGTCTTGATTTAGGGAGACCATCTTATTGTTTCATTGGTAATCTCAAATTGTCAAAGAAATATGTGATTATGAGTCCTATGACTTTGTTCTAGTTTGATTAGCATCAGAAGGAGCAATCCTATCACTTGTTCCTTCAAAATGATCCGTATATGTCACACAAGTCTTATTTAGTGAGACATTCTTATTATTTCATTAGTTCTCTCAAATTTTCAAAATATAGGGGATTATGAGTCCTATTACTTCTTTCTAGTTAAAATTAGTATCAAAAGTAGCAATCCCATCACTATCGCGTTAAAAACGATGCGTAAACCCGACACAAGTCTTCATTTAGGGAGACCTTCATATTGTTTCATTAGTTATTTCAAATTTACAAAGAAAGAGGTGATTAAGAGTTGTATTACTTCGTTCTAGTTTGATTAGCGTCAAATAAAGTAACCCATGACTATTGCGTTCAAAACCATGCGTACATCTCACACAAGTCTTCATTTAGGGAGAACTTCTTATTGTATCATTGGTTCTCTAAAATTGTCAAATAAAGAGGTGATTAGGAGTCCTATAACTTCGTTATAGTTTGATTAGAATCAAAAGTAGCAATCCCATGACTATCGCGTTCAAAACGATGCGTACATCTCACACAAGTCTTCATTTAAGGAGACCTTCTTATTGTTTTATTGGTTCTCTCAAATTATCAAAAAAAAGATGTGATTATGAGTCCTATGACTTCGTTCTAGTTTGATTAGCATCAAAAGGAGCAATCCTATCACTAGTGCCTTCAAAACGATCCGTACATCTCAAACAAATCTACATTTAGAGAGAACTTATTGTTTCATTAGTTCTCTCAAATTATAAAAATATAGGTGATTATGAGTCCTAATACTTCGTTCTAGTTAAAATTAGCATCAACAAGATTAATTCCATCACTATCGCGTCCAAAACGATGCGTAGACCTCACTCACTCAAGTCTTCATTTAGGGAGACCTTTATATTGTTTCGTAGGTTGTTTCAAATTTATAAAGAAAGTGTTGATTAAGAGTTGTATTACTTCGTTCTAGTTTGATTAGTATCAAAAGGTTAAATCGATGACTATCGCGTTCAAAACTATGCGTATATCTCACACAAGTCTTTATTTAGGAAGACCTTCTTATAGTTTCATTAGTTCTGTTAAATTGTCAAAGAAAGAGGTGATTAGGAGTTCTATAACTTCGTTCTAGTTTGATTAGCATCAAAAGTAGCAATCCCATGACTATCGCGTTTAAAAAGATGCGTACATCTCACACAAGTCTTCATTTAAGAAGACCTTCTTATTGTTTCATTGGTTCTCTAAAATTATCATAGAAAAAAAGGTGATTATGAGTCCTATTAATTCTTTCTAAATTGATTAGCATCAAAAAGAGCAATCTAATGACTATCGCGTTAAAAATGATGCGTACATCTCACACAAATCTTAATTTAGGGATACCTTCTTATTGTTTTATTGATTCTCGATGTGATTATGAGTCCTACGACTTAGTTTTAGTTTGATTAGCATCAAAAGTAGCAATCGCATGACTATTGCCTTCAAAACGATCCGTACATCTCACACAAGTCTTCATTTAGAGAGACCTTTTTATTGTTTCATTAGTTCTCTCAAATTGTCAAAATATAGGTGATTATGAGTCCTATTATTTCGTTCTAGTTGAAATTAGCATCAAAAGGAGCAATCCCATCACTATCGCGTTCAAAACGATGTGTAGATCTCACACAAGTCTTCATTTAGCTAGACCTTTATATTATTTCATTAGTTGTTTCAAATTTACAAAGAAAAGGAGTTGTACTATTTTGTTTTAGTTTGATTAGCGTCAAACGGAGAAACCCATGACTATAGCATTCAAAACCATGCGTACATCTCACACAAGTCTTCATTTAGGGAGACCTTCTTATTGTTTCATTGGTTCTCTAAAATTGTCAAAAAAAGAGGTGATTAGGAGTCCTATAACTTCGTTCTAATTTGATTAGCATCAAAAGTAGCAATCCCATGACTATTGCATTCAAAACGATGCGCACATCTCACACAAGTCTTCATTTAAGGATACATTTGTATTGTTTCATTGGTTCTCTAAATATGTCAAAGAAAGAGGTTATTAGAAGTCCTATTACTTCGTTCTAATTTGATTAGCATCAAAAGGAGCAATCCCATGATTATCGCGTTAAAAACAATTCGTACATCTCACACAAGTCTTGATTTAGGTAGACCTTCTTATTGTTTCATTGGTTATCTCAAATTAACACAGAAAGATGCGATTATAAGTCCTATGACTTCGTTCTAGTTTGATTAGCATCAAAAGGAGCAAAATCCTATCACTAATGCCTTAAAAACGATCCGTACATCTCACACAAGGCTTCATTTAGGGAGACCTTATTGTTTCATTAGTTCCCTCAAATTGTCAAAAATATAGGTGATTATAAGTCCTATTACTTCGTTATAGTTGAAATTAGCATCAAAAGATGCAGTCTCATCACTATCGCTTCCAAAACTATGCGTAGATCTCACACAAGTCTTCATTTAGGGAGACCTTCATATTGTTTCATTGGTTGTTCCAAATTTATGAAGAAAGAGGTGATTAAGAGTTGTATTATTTCGTTATAGTTTAATTAGCGTCAAAAGGAGAAACCCGTGACTATCGCGTTCAAAACCATGCGTACATCTCACACAAGTCTTTTTTTAGGAAAACTTTCTTATTGTCTCATTGGTTCACCAAAATTGTCAAAGAAGGTGATTATGAGTACTACAACATCGTTCTAGTTTGATTAGCATCAAAAGTAGCAATCCTATGACAATCGCGTTCAAAACGATGCGTACATCTCAGACAAGTTTTCATTTAAGTAGACCTTCTTATTGTTTCATTGGTTCACTAAAATTGTTAAAGAAAGAGGCGATTAGGAGTCCTATTACTTCGTCATAATTTGATTAGCATCAAAAGGAGCAATCCCATGACTATTGCGTTAAAAATGATTTGTACATCTCACACAAGTCTTGATTTAGGGAGACCATCTTATTGTTTCATTGGTTCTCTCAAATTGTCAAAGAAATATGTGATTATGAGTCCTATGACTTTGTTCTAGTTTGATTAGCATCAGAAGGAGCAATCCTATCACTTGTTCCTTCAAAATGATCCGTATATGTCACACAAGTCTTATTTAGTGAGACATTCTTATTATTTCATTAGTTCTCTCAAATTTTCAAAATATAGGGGATTATGAGTCCTATTACTTCTTTCTAGTTAAAATTAGTATCAAAAGTAGCAATCCCATCACTATCGCGTTAAAAACGATGCGTAAACCCGACACAAGTCTTCATTTAGGGAGACCTTCATATTGTTTCATTAGTTATTTCAAATTTACAAAGAAAGAGGTGATTAAGAGTTGTATTACATCGTTCTAGTTTGATTAGCGTCAAATAAAGTAACCCATGACTATTGCGTTCAAAACCATGCGTACATCTCACACAAGTCTTCATTTAGGGAGAACTTCTTATTGTATCATTGGTTCTCTAAAATTGTCAAATAAAGAGGTGATTAGGAGTCCTATAACTTCGTTATAGTTTGATTAGAATCAAAAGTAGCAATCCCATGACTATCGCGTTCAAAACGATGCGTACATCTCACACAAGTCTTCATTTAAGGAGACCTTCTTATTGTTTTATTGGTTCTCTCAAATTATCAAAAAAAAGATGTGATTATGAGTCCTATGACTTCGTTCTAGTTTGATTAGCATCAAAAGGAGCAATCCTATCACTAGTGCCTTCAAAACGATCCGTACATCTCAAACAAATCTACATTTAGAGAGAACTTATTGTTTCATTAGTTCTCTCAAATTATAAAAATATAGGTGATTATGAGTCCTAATACTTCGTTCTAGTTAAAATTAGCATCAACAAGATTAATTCCATCACTATCGCGTCCAAAACGATGCGTAGACCTCACTCACTCAAGTCTTCATTTAGGGAGACCTTTATATTGTTTCGTAGGTTGTTTCAAATTTATAAAGAAAGTGTTGATTAAGAGTTGTATTACTTCGTTCTAGTTTGATTAGTATCAAAAGGTTAAACCGATGACTATCGCGTTCAAAACTATGCGTATATCTCACACAAGTCTTTATTTAGGAAGACCTTCTTATAGTTTCATTAGTTCTGTTAAATTGTCAAAGAAAGAGGTGATTAGGAGTTCTATAACTTCGTTCTAGTTTGATTAGCATCAAAAGTAGCAATCCCATGACTATCGCGTTTAAAAAGATGCGTACATCTCACACAAGTCTTCATTTAAGAAGACCTTCTTATTGTTTCATTGGTTCTCTAAAATTATCATAGAAAAAAAGGTGATTATGAGTCCTATTAATTCTTTCTAAATTGATTAGCATCAAAAAGAGCAATCTAATGACTATCGCGTTAAAAATGATGCGTACATCTCACACAAATCTTAATTTAGGGATACCTTCTTATTGTTTTATTGATTCTCGATGTGATTATGAGTCCTACGACTTAGTTTTAGTTTGATTAGCATCAAAAGTAGCAATCGCATGACTATTGCCTTCAAAACGATCCGTACATCTCACACAAGTCTTCATTTAGAGAGACCTTTTTATTGTTTCATTAGTTCTCTCAAATTGTCAAAATATAGGTGATTATGAGTCCTATTATTTCGTTCTAGTTGAAATTAGCATCAAAAGGAGCAATCCCATCACTATCGCGTTCAAAACGATGTGTAGATCTCACACAAGTCTTCATTTAGCTAGACCTTTATATTATTTCATTAGTTGTTTCAAATTTACAAAGAAAAGGAGTTGTACTATTTTGTTTTAGTTTGATTAGCGTCAAACGGAGAAACCCATGACTATAGCATTCAAAACCATGCGTACATCTCACACAAGTCTTCATTTAGGGAGACCTTCTTATTGTTTCATTGGTTCTCTAAAATTGTCAAAAAAAGAGGTGATTAGGAGTCCTATAACTTCGTTCTAATTTGATTAGCATCAAAAGTAGCAATCCCATGACTATTGCATTCAAAACGATGCGCACATCTCACACAAGTCTTCATTTAAGGATACATTTGTATTGTTTCATTGGTTCTCTAAATATGTCAAAGAAAGAGGTTATTAGAAGTCCTATTACTTCGTTCTAATTTGATTAGCATCAAAAGGAGCAATCCCATGATTATCGCGTTAAAAACAATTCGTACATCTCACACAAGTCTTGATTTAGGTAGACCTTCTTATTGTTTCATTGGTTATCTCAAATTAACACAGAAAGATGCGATTATAAGTCCTATGACTTCGTTCTAGTTTGATTAGCATCAAAAGGAGCAAAATCCTATCACTAATGCCTTAAAAACGATCCGTACATCTCACACAAGGCTTCATTTAGGAGACCTTATTGTTTCATTAGTTCCCTCAAATTGTCAAAAATATAGGTGATTATAAGTCCTATTACTTCGTTATAGTTGAAATTAGCATCAAAAGGTGCAGTCTCATCACTATCGCTTCCAAAACTATGCGTAGATCTCACACAAGTCTTCATTTAGGGAGACCTTCATATTGTTTCATTGGTTGTTCCAAATTTATGAAGAAAGAGGTGATTAAGAGTTGTATTATTTCGTTATAGTTTAATTAGCGTCAAAAGGAGAAACCCGTGACTATCGCGTTCAAAACCATGCGTACATCTCACACAAGTCTTTTTTTAGGAAAACTTTCTTATTGTTTCATTGGTTCACCAAAATTGTCAAAGAAGGTGATTATGAGTACTACAATATCGTTCTAGTTTGATTAGCATCAAAAGTAGCAATCCTATGACAATCGCGTTCAAAACGATGCGTACATCTCAGACAAGTTTTCATTTAAGTAGACCTTCTTATTGTTTCATTGGTTCACTAAAATTGTTAAAGAAAGAGGCGATTAGGAGTCCTATTACTTCGTCATAATTTGATTAGCATCAAAAGGAGCAATCCCATGACTATTGCGTTAAAAATGATTTGTACATCTCACACAAGTCTTGATTTAGGGAGACCATCTTATTGTTTCATTGGTAATCTCAAATTGTCAAAGAAATATGTGATTATGAGTCCTATGACTTTGTTCTAGTTTGATTAGCATCAGAAGGAGCAATCCTATCACTTGTTCCTTCAAAATGATCCGTATATGTCACACAAGTCTTATTTAGTGAGACATTCTTATTATTTCATTAGTTCTCTCAAATTTTCAAAATATAGGGGATTATGAGTCCTATTACTTCTTTCTAGTTAAAATTAGTATCAAAAGTAGCAATCCCATCACTATCGCGTTAAAAACGATGCGTAAACCCGACACAAGTCTTCATTTAGGGAGACCTTCATATTGTTTCATTAGTTATTTCAAATTTACAAAGAAAGAGGTGATTAAGAGTTGTATTACTTCGTTCTAGTTTGATTAGCGTCAAATAAAGTAACCCATGACTATTGCGTTCAAAACCATGCGTACATCTCACACAAGTCTTCATTTAGGGAGAACTTCTTATTGTATCATTGGTTCTCTAAAATTGTCAAATAAAGAGGTGATTAGGAGTCCTATAACTTCGTTATAGTTTGATTAGAATCAAAAGTAGCAATCCCATGACTATCGCGTTCAAAACGATGCGTACATCTCACACAAGTCTTCATTTAAGGAGACCTTCTTATTGTTTTATTGGTTCTCTCAAATTATCAAAAAAAAGATGTGATTATGAGTCCTATGACTTCGTTCTAGTTTGATTAGCATCAAAAGGAGCAATCCTATCACTAGTGCCTTCAAAACGATCCGTACATCTCAAACAAATCTACATTTAGAGAGAACTTATTGTTTCATTAGTTCTCTCAAATTATAAAAATATAGGTGATTATGAGTCCTAATACTTCGTTCTAGTTAAAATTAGCATCAACAAGATTAATTCCATCACTATCGCGTCCAAAACGATGCGTAGACCTCACTCACTCAAGTCTTCATTTAGGGAGACCTTTATATTGTTTCGTAGGTTGTTTCAAATTTATAAAGAAAGTGTTGATTAAGAGTTGTATTACTTCGTTCTAGTTTGATTAGTATCAAAAGGTTAAATCGATGACTATCGCGTTCAAAACTATGCGTATATCTCACACAAGTCTTTATTTAGGAAGACCTTCTTATAGTTTCATTAGTTCTGTTAAATTGTCAAAGAAAGAGGTGATTAGGAGTTCTATAACTTCGTTCTAGTTTGATTAGCATCAAAAGTAGCAATCCCATGACTATCGCGTTTAAAAAGATGCGTACATCTCACACAAGTCTTCATTTAAGAAGACCTTCTTATTGTTTCATTGGTTCTCTAAAATTATCATAGAAAAAAAGGTGATTATGAGTCCTATTAATTCTTTCTAAATTGATTAGCATCAAAAAGAGCAATCTAATGACTATCGCGTTAAAAATGATGCGTACATCTCACACAAATCTTAATTTAGGGATACCTTCTTATTGTTTTATTGATTCTCGATGTGATTATGAGTCCTACGACTTAGTTTTAGTTTGATTAGCATCAAAAGTAGCAATCGCATGACTATTGCCTTCAAAACGATCCGTACATCTCACACAAGTCTTCATTTAGAGAGACCTTTTTATTGTTTCATTAGTTCTCTCAAATTGTCAAAATATAGGTGATTATGAGTCCTATTATTTCGTTCTAGTTGAAATTAGCATCAAAAGGAGCAATCCCATCACTATCGCGTTCAAAACGATGTGTAGATCTCACACAAGTCTTCATTTAGCTAGACCTTTATATTATTTCATTAGTTGTTTCAAATTTACAAAGAAAAGGAGTTGTACTATTTTGTTTTAGTTTGATTAGCGTCAAACGGAGAAACCCATGACTATAGCATTCAAAACCATGCGTACATCTCACACAAGTCTTCATTTAGGGAGACCTTCTTATTGTTTCATTGGTTCTCTAAAATTGTCAAAAAAAGAGGTGATTAGGAGTCCTATAACTTCGTTCTAATTTGATTAGCATCAAAAGTAGCAATCCCATGACTATTGCATTCAAAACGATGCGCACATCTCACACAAGTCTTCATTTAAGGATACATTTGTATTGTTTCATTGGTTCTCTAAATATGTCAAAGAAAGAGGTTATTAGAAGTCCTATTACTTCGTTCTAATTTGATTAGCATCAAAAGGAGCAATCCCATGATTATCGCGTTAAAAACAATTCGTACATCTCACACAAGTCTTGATTTAGGTAGACCTTCTTATTGTTTCATTGGTTATCTCAAATTAACACAGAAAGATGCGATTATAAGTCCTATGACTTCGTTCTAGTTTGATTAGCATCAAAAGGAGCAAAATCCTATCACTAATGCCTTAAAAACGATCCGTACATCTCACACAAGGCTTCATTTAGGGAGACCTTATTGTTTCATTAGTTCCCTCAAATTGTCAAAAATATAGGTGATTATAAGTCCTATTACTTCGTTATAGTTGAAATTAGCATCAAAAGATGCAGTCTCATCACTATCGCTTCCAAAACTATGCGTAGATCTCACACAAGTCTTCATTTAGGGAGACCTTCATATTGTTTCATTGGTTGTTCCAAATTTATGAAGAAAGAGGTGATTAAGAGTTGTATTATTTCGTTATAGTTTAATTAGCGTCAAAAGGAGAAACCCGTGACTATCGCGTTCAAAACCATGCGTACATCTCACACAAGTCTTTTTTTAGGAAAACTTTCTTATTGTCTCATTGGTTCACCAAAATTGTCAAAGAAGGTGATTATGAGTACTACAACATCGTTCTAGTTTGATTAGCATCAAAAGTAGCAATCCTATGACAATCGCGTTCAAAACGATGCGTACATCTCAGACAAGTTTTCATTTAAGTAGACCTTCTTATTGTTTCATTGGTTCACTAAAATTGTTAAAGAAAGAGGCGATTAGGAGTCCTATTACTTCGTCATAATTTGATTAGCATCAAAAGGAGCAATCCCATGACTATTGCGTTAAAAATGATTTGTACATCTCACACAAGTCTTGATTTAGGGAGACCATCTTATTGTTTCATTGGTTCTCTCAAATTGTCAAAGAAATATGTGATTATGAGTCCTATGACTTTGTTCTAGTTTGATTAGCATCAGAAGGAGCAATCCTATCACTTGTTCCTTCAAAATGATCCGTATATGTCACACAAGTCTTATTTAGTGAGACATTCTTATTATTTCATTAGTTCTCTCAAATTTTCAAAATATAGGGGATTATGAGTCCTATTACTTCTTTCTAGTTAAAATTAGTATCAAAAGTAGCAATCCCATCACTATCGCGTTAAAAACGATGCGTAAACCCGACACAAGTCTTCATTTAGGGAGACCTTCATATTGTTTCATTAGTTATTTCAAATTTACAAAGAAAGAGGTGATTAAGAGTTGTATTACATCGTTCTAGTTTGATTAGCGTCAAATAAAGTAACCCATGACTATTGCGTTCAAAACCATGCGTACATCTCACACAAGTCTTCATTTAGGGAGAACTTCTTATTGTATCATTGGTTCTCTAAAATTGTCAAATAAAGAGGTGATTAGGAGTCCTATAACTTCGTTATAGTTTGATTAGAATCAAAAGTAGCAATCCCATGACTATCGCGTTCAAAACGATGCGTACATCTCACACAAGTCTTCATTTAAGGAGACCTTCTTATTGTTTTATTGGTTCTCTCAAATTATCAAAAAAAAGATGTGATTATGAGTCCTATGACTTCGTTCTAGTTTGATTAGCATCAAAAGGAGCAATCCTATCACTAGTGCCTTCAAAACGATCCGTACATCTCAAACAAATCTACATTTAGAGAGAACTTATTGTTTCATTAGTTCTCTCAAATTATAAAAATATAGGTGATTATGAGTCCTAATACTTCGTTCTAGTTAAAATTAGCATCAACAAGATTAATTCCATCACTATCGCGTCCAAAACGATGCGTAGACCTCACTCACTCAAGTCTTCATTTAGGGAGACCTTTATATTGTTTCGTAGGTTGTTTCAAATTTATAAAGAAAGTGTTGATTAAGAGTTGTATTACTTCGTTCTAGTTTGATTAGTATCAAAAGGTTAAACCGATGACTATCGCGTTCAAAACTATGCGTATATCTCACACAAGTCTTTATTTAGGAAGACCTTCTTATAGTTTCATTAGTTCTGTTAAATTGTCAAAGAAAGAGGTGATTAGGAGTTCTATAACTTCGTTCTAGTTTGATTAGCATCAAAAGTAGCAATCCCATGACTATCGCGTTTAAAAAGATGCGTACATCTCACACAAGTCTTCATTTAAGAAGACCTTCTTATTGTTTCATTGGTTCTCTAAAATTATCATAGAAAAAAAGGTGATTATGAGTCCTATTAATTCTTTCTAAATTGATTAGCATCAAAAAGAGCAATCTAATGACTATCGCGTTAAAAATGATGCGTACATCTCACACAAATCTTAATTTAGGGATACCTTCTTATTGTTTTATTGATTCTCGATGTGATTATGAGTCCTACGACTTAGTTTTAGTTTGATTAGCATCAAAAGTAGCAATCGCATGACTATTGCCTTCAAAACGATCCGTACATCTCACACAAGTCTTCATTTAGAGAGACCTTTTTATTGTTTCATTAGTTCTCTCAAATTGTCAAAATATAGGTGATTATGAGTCCTATTATTTCGTTCTAGTTGAAATTAGCATCAAAAGGAGCAATCCCATCACTATCGCGTTCAAAACGATGTGTAGATCTCACACAAGTCTTCATTTAGCTAGACCTTTATATTATTTCATTAGTTGTTTCAAATTTACAAAGAAAAGGAGTTGTACTATTTTGTTTTAGTTTGATTAGCGTCAAACGGAGAAACCCATGACTATAGCATTCAAAACCATGCGTACATCTCACACAAGTCTTCATTTAGGGAGACCTTCTTATTGTTTCATTGGTTCTCTAAAATTGTCAAAAAAGAGGTGATTAGGAGTCCTATAACTTCGTTCTAATTTGATTAGCATCAAAAGTAGCAATCCCATGACTATTGCATTCAAAACGATGCGCACATCTCACACAAGTCTTCATTTAAGGATACATTTGTATTGTTTCATTGGTTCTCTAAATATGTCAAAGAAAGAGGTTATTAGAAGTCCTATTACTTCGTTCTAATTTGATTAGCATCAAAAGGAGCAATCCCATGATTATCGCGTTAAAAACAATTCGTACATCTCACACAAGTCTTGATTTAGGTAGACCTTCTTATTGTTTCATTGGTTATCTCAAATTAACACAGAAAGATGCGATTATAAGTCCTATGACTTCGTTCTAGTTTGATTAGCATCAAAAGGAGCAAAATCCTATCACTAATGCCTTAAAAACGATCCGTACATCTCACACAAGGCTTCATTTAGGGAGACCTTATTGTTTCATTAGTTCCCTCAAATTGTCAAAAATATAGGTGATTATAAGTCCTATTACTTCGTTATAGTTGAAATTAGCATCAAAAGATGCAGTCTCATCACTATCGCTTCCAAAACTATGCGTAGATCTCACACAAGTCTTCATTTAGGGAGACCTTCATATTGTTTCATTGGTTGTTCCAAATTTATGAAGAAAGAGGTGATTAAGAGTTGTATTATTTCGTTATAGTTTAATTAGCGTCAAAAGGAGAAACCCGTGACTATCGCGTTCAAAACCATGCGTACATCTCACACAAGTCTTTTTTTAGGAAAACTTTCTTATTGTTTCATTGGTTCACCAAAATTGTCAAAGAAGGTGATTATGAGTACTACAACATCGTTCTAGTTTGATTAGCATCAAAAGTAGCAATCCTATGACTATCGCGTTTAAAACATTGCGTACATCTCACACAAGTCTTCATTTAAGGAGACATTCTTATTGTTTCATTGGTTCTGTAAAATTGTCAAAGAAAGAGGCGATTAGGAGTCTTATTACTTCGTCATAATTTGATTAGCATCAAAACGAGCAATCCCATGACTATTGCGTTAAAAATGATTTGTACATCTCACACAAGTCTTGATTTAGGGAGACCTTCTTATTGTTTCATTGGTTCTTTCAAATTGTCAAAGAAATATGTGATTATGAGTCCTATGACTTCGTTCTAGTTTGATTAGCATCAAAAGGAGCAATCCTATCACTTGTTCCTTCAAAATGATTCGTACATGTCACACAAGTCTCATTTAGTGAGACCTTCTTATTATTTCATTAGTTCTCTCAAATTGTCAAAATATAGGTGATTATGAGTCCTATTACTTCGTTCTAGTTAAAATTAGCATCAAAAGTAGCAATCCCATCACTATCGCTTCCAAAACGATGCGTAAACCCCACACAAGTCTTCATTTTGGGAGACCTTCATATTGTTTCATTGGTTGTTTCAAATTTACAAAGAAAGAGGTGATTAAGAGTTGTATTACTTCGTTCTAGTTTGATTAGCGTCAAAAGAAGTAACCCATGACTATTGCGTTCAAAACCATGCGTACTGATAAGTGGTATTTATATTGAGAATCAGATTCTCAAAAGCTTAAGACGCTACTTGTTTTCTGTTATTTATTGTGCTTTTATATATATTTTGTTGTTATTATGCTTATCTTGTATGATGCAGGGCTGTTTAGGTCATTTCTAGCTTATAGGGGGGCAAA
This sequence comes from Panax stipuleanatus, assembly GCA_020205555.1. NCBI lineage: Eukaryota > Viridiplantae > Streptophyta > Magnoliopsida > Apiales > Araliaceae > Panax > Panax stipuleanatus. The sequence continues at coordinate 98,001,514 of CM035117.1, read as the reverse complement.
GTTATCATTTTCTACTCTCTGGCACCGCAGCGCCAGAGTCTTGCTTCTCCTCGCGCCGCAGCGTGAGTGGAGCCACAGCGCCACCAATTAGTTATAGTCTCCGCGCCGCAGCGCCACCTCCGGTGCCTAGCCAGTGACTCGCTTTTAATGACCTAATGAAAAGAAAGAGAAGAGACAGGAGGGCGGAGATATAGAAAATAAGTACGGCGGCTAGGACATTTTTTATGACAGACAGTGATAACAGGGTAGATTAATTAGATTCTAGAACAGAAAGAAGCTGTTTTTGAGGGGAGAATAGTTATTGCATCCTACACAGCTCAGGAGTTACAGGGAGAAGAGAAGACTTGGAGACAGAAAACCTCACAACATGAGTTTTCTTATTCCAAATCTCTCAGTTATTTGTGTATTACTGAGCAATGTTGAATGTTATAGAAATGTGTATTAGCACCATGGTTATGAACTAATTCATTTTTAGGATTGCAATGTAACCTAGTGTTTAGCCTAATTAACTTTCTCTCCTATTTATATTAATGAATCATTTGGGAATGGGGTGTTATATTTCTTGCTTATTGACTGATTGCTTGACAGAGTTTTTGGTAGTGATATTAATGGATATTGAAAATAGGACATTAATATCTGGCTTTTAAAATACAATAACACTTGTTATGCCCTTGCCTAAGGGAATGTGTGCATAAACTGCTTAATAGGATAGACATATCTCTATTTGCCTTGTGTAGCCTTGAGACTGAGCTTAATGACCCTAGTCTAGTTATTTTCATCAATAGACATATTGCGATTCAGCTAGCTAGGCATATGCATTTGGCCTTCGACAGAAGCATATGCGTAGTTCTATTCTCGGCTGACCATTCCTTGATTTGTTTGTAATGTGGAGAGTTAGGAGATTCGGCAACGCATTAGGGGAATTGTAATCCTAGCTTGTCTCCCTAGTGCATCTATTTCTCTCACCTCTTTTAGTTGTAATCGCATAGTTTAAAATACCATCTCCAATCACTTGTTTAGATAAGACAGTATAGAACTTACATTAGTACTTGATTTGTAATTAAGACTTCGTCCTCGTGGGTACGACACTTCACTTATCTTATATTACTTGTTGACCGCGTATACTTGCGCGTTAATTGTCGTTACATAAATCGGACAACAAGTTTATGGCGCCGTTGCCGGGGACTTAGTACTATTTGTTATCAATATTAAAACTAAGTCAATACAATCTTAATTTAGACTGATATTATCTGTTTAATTTTCTTTTCAGGTGATCTCTGTGGCATATGCCACCTCGAAGGGGTCGGAACATAATACCTCTCGATCTCGAGGTTGATAGAACATACAGACGCCTGAAGAGAGAAAAAGCTCGGGACATACATACTCCTGTTACAATGGCTGAGGAACTTCAGAAATCTTTAAGGGAGCATGCTATGCCTCACATCGCAGATTTGCAAGCGAGCATTCTCAGGCCCGCAATCCAAGCAAATAATTTTGAGATCAAGCCGGGCACCATCCAAATGTGCTCCAATATTCAATTTGGGGGATTACCAAATGATGACCCCAATGATCACTTGATGAACTTCTTGGAGATCTACGATACGTTTAAGTGCAACGGAGTGTCTGACAATGCCATCAGACTCCGATTATTTCCATTCACCTTGAAGGACAAGGCCAAGAGCTGGCTACATTCACTTCCTTCAGGCTCCATTACCACATGGGATGACTTGGCTCAAAATTTTGTGGCGAAGTTTTTCCCACTCGCTAAAACCGCCAGGCTCAGGTACGAAATGACCTCTTTTATTCAATTTGAGTCAGAGTCTTTGTACGACTCATGGGAGCGATTCAAGGATCTTCTGAGAAAATGCCCCCACCATGGACTGCCAGAATGGCTTCCCATCCAGACATTCTATAATGGGTTATCCGGAGCTACTCGTTCGAGTATTGATGCCGCTTCTGGAGGAGCGTTCATATCTAAGCATCACACAGCGGGGTATGAATTGGTGGAAACAATGGCGGCCAATAATTATCAATGGCCAAATGACTGGAAGGCCCCTAGAAGAGCAGCAGGAATATATGAGGTTGATCCAGTCACACAATTAGCGGCTCAGGTTGCAGCGCTAACAAAAAAACTCGACACCATGGGAGTGCAAGCTGTGCAGAATGTTCAGAGTGTCGCAGTGTCGTGTGAATTATGTCAAGGGAGCCACCCAACTGATCAGTGTGCCATAAGCCCCGAGTCAGTTCAATTTGTTTCCAACTATGGGCGGCAGCAAAATGCAAGTCTCCTTACTCATTATCATCCGGGCTTGAGGAATCATCCAAACTTTTCTTGGGGCAACACAAATAACCATCAAGCACAACCTCCGACCACCAGGCCTAATTTCTCAAACCCTCCGGGTTTTCAAGCTCAAAATCAGTACAACCAACAACCACAGAGTTCTCATAATCAGTTCCACCATCCACCACCTCAACAGGAAAGAAAACCTAGTTTGGAAGATCTCCTGTCACGATATATTGCCCAAAATGAGACAAGGAGCAGTAATCAAGAAGCTTCCATCCGAAACCTTGAAGTCCAAATGGGACAGTTAGCCTCTGCTTTGAACAGTCGACCACAAGGCACATTGCCAAGTGACACTGATGTCAACCCGAAACGGGATGGGAAGGAACACTGCAAAGCAGTTACACTACGGAGTGGGAGAACTATAAATGAAAAAGGTGGAGAGAGTCCTGTAGTGCAAGAAGAAATGACTATAGAGGAACCTATTGTGGAACAGAGTGATGATAAGTCTGGGGGTGAGGTAAATGCTCAAGAAAGCCCTTCATCACCAACCCCTACAGTGAACACAGCTAGTCCTCCTATCCCACAGTTGCCATTCCCCAAGCGCATGCAGAAACAAAAGCTTGATAAGCAATTTTCTAAGTTTTTAGAAGTGTTCAAGAAGCTTCACATAAACATCCCGTTTGCAGAGGCGCTGGAGAAAATGCCGAGCTATGTCAAATTCATGAAAGACATATTGTCGAAGAAGAGAAAAATGGGAGATTATGAAACAGTGGCTCTGACAGAGGAAAGCAGTGCTATTCTACAGAACAAGCTCTCGCCAAAACTAAAAGATCCTGGAAGTTTCACGATTCCATGCACTATCGGGGACCAATTCATTGGCAAAGCCTTATGTGATTTGGGGGCGAGTATAAATTTGATGCCTCTGTCAATATATAAGAAGCTTGGGCTGAACGAAGCCAAACCCATAAGTGTTACCTTGCAATTAGGGGATAGATCTCTCACTTACCCGAAGGGGATAGTAGAGGATGTGCTTGTCAAGGGGACAAGTTAATCTTCCCAGTGGACTTTATTGTCCTGGACTTTGAAGAAGACAGGGAGGTCCCGATAATACTGGGCAGACCATTTTTAGCAACGGGGAGAACCCTTATAGATGTGCAGAAAGGGGAGCTAACTATGAGAGAACAGGATCAAGAAGTAACATTCAATGTGTTTAGGGCAATGAAATATCCGAACACCCCTGAAGACTGCTTCCAGATTAAGGTGATTGATGATACAGTCAGAGAAGTATTCTCAGAAACATGCATGATAGACCCTTTAGAAGCTACACTAACAGGTACCAGTCCTATGGAAGAAGCCACCCATGTTGAATGTGCTAACTGGCTGGATGCACCCCAGAGATCTACACAGTTCCAAAGACAGTTTAAGTCTCTGAATGATCCAGAAGCATCTACTTCTAAGGCCCAGCCATCAATTGTAGAACCTCCTGTCCTCGAGTTAAAGCCCTTGCCCAATCATCTGAGGTATGCATACTTGGGGAAATCATCCACTTTGCCTGTTATAATATCTGCATTGTTAGATGAAGGCTAGGAATAGAAGCTACTGCTAGTGCTTAAACAGTATAAAATGGCACTGGGGTGGTCTATTTCAGACATTAAAGGGATCAGCCCATCCCTTTGTATGCACAAAATTCTACTGGAGGAAGGATCCAAGCCGACCATTGAACATCAGAGGCGGTTGAACCCAATAATGAAAGAGGGGGTCCGGAAGGAAATCATTAAGCTGCTAGATGCGGGTATTATCTACACTATCTCGGACAGTCCTTGGGTCAGTCCCATTCAGTGCGTGCCAAAAAAGGGAGGCATGACGGTAGTAGCCAATGAGAATAACGAGTTGATTCCAACCAAAACTGTGACCGGATGGAGGGTATGTATGGACTACAGGAAGTTGAACAAGTCCACCTATAAGGATCACTTCCCTCTGCCATTTATTGATCAGATGCTCAATAGACTTGCTGGGCATGCCTTTTATTGTCTGCTAGATGGTTATTCTGGATATAATCAAATTTCTATTGCTCCCGAAGATCAGGAGAAAACAACGTTCACATGTCCGTATGGGACCTTTACCTTTCGAAAAATATCCTTTGGGTTGTGTAACGCTCCTGCAACATTCCAACGTTGCATGATGTCCATCTTCTCTGACATGGTCGAAAAGACCCTCGAGGTTTTCATGGACAATTTTTCTGTACTCGGGAGTTCATTTGATAACTTTCTGGTGAATTTGACGGTCGTTCTCCAAAGATGTGTTGAAACTAATCTTGTATTGAATTGGGAGAAGTGCCATTTCATGGTCAAGGAGGGCATTATTCTGGGCCACAGAGTATCTGATAGTGGTATCGAGGTAGACAAGGCTAAAATTGATGTCATCAATAGTCTACCACCGCCTACATCAGTGAAAGGGGTTAGGAGTTTTCTTGGGCATGCAGGATTCTATAGGCAGTTTATCAAGGACTTCTCAAGAATAACCAAACCGCTATGTTCACTATTGGCAAAGGATATGCCTTTTCAGTTTGATGAAGCCTGCCTCAGAGCATTTGAACTATTAAAGGAAAAACTCATTTCGACTCCTATTGTGGTAGCTCCTGACTGGACTTTCCCATTTGAGCTCATGTGTGACGCCAATGATTATGCTATTGGGGCAGAGATGGGACAAAGTGTTCCACACGATCTACTATGCCAGCAAAACATTATCTAATGCTTAGTTAAATTACACCACAACCGAGAAGGAACTGCTGGAAGTGGTTTATGCTTTCGACAAATTCCGTTCCTACCTCATTGGAACAAAAGTGACCGTGTACACAGACCATTCGGCCATCAAATATCTGATAGAGAAGAAAGATGCAAAGCCTAGGCTGATAAGGTGGGTCCTTCTTCTACAGAAGTTCGATCTGGAGATCCGCGATAAAAAGGGGATAGAAAACCAGGTAACAGATCACTTGTCGAGGTTGGAAAATCCTCCTCATTTGGGAGATGCATTCAAATACATCAATGATTTCTTTCCGGATGAACAACTATTTGGCGTCCAAAGCAAAGCCCCTTGGAATGCGGACTTTGCTAATTTCGTCGCTTGTCAAGTGCTTCCTCCCATCTTGAGCTATCAACAGAGGAAGAAATTCCTAAATGATGCAAAACAATACTTTTGGGACGAGCCCTTTTTATTCAAACAATGTTCAGATCATAATCTACGGAGATGTTTGCCAGAGGAGGAAATTGAAGGTGTGCTCCATCATTGCCATTCCTAAAATTATGGAGGACATTTTGGGGGACAAAGAACTGCTGTTAAAGTGCTCCAATCTAGGTTTTACTGGCCTACCCTGTTCAAAGATGCACACCTATATGTGTTGCACTGTGATAGATGCCAAAGGGTAGGAACCATCTCAAAAAGGCATGAAATGCCTCTGCAGAATATACTTGAAGTAGAGTTATTTGATGTATGGGGTATTGACTTCATGGTTCCGTTCCTGTCTTCCTATAACAATCTCTATATTCTTGTTGCGGTTGATTATGTCTCCAAATGGGTAGAAGCAGTCGCCTTGCCTTCTAATGATGCTAAGGTGGTGCTTAATTTCTTAAGGAAAAATATTTTCACTCATTTTGGCACTCCTCGGGCAATAATTAGTGATGAAGTGTCACATTTTTGCAACAAATATTTTGAAGCCCTTCTTGCTAAGTATGGGGTGACCCATAAAATAGCCACATGTTATCATCTGCAGACAAGTGGCCAAGCAGAGATCTCTAATCGAGAAGTTAAGCGTATCTTGGAGAAGATTGTTAACCCTAATCGGAAGGACTGGTCAAAGAAGCTTGATGATGCCTTGTGGGCATACCGCACAGCTTATAAAATGCCTATCAAAATGTCTTCGTATAGGCTTGTTTATGGCAAGGCTTGTCATCTTCCTGTGGAGCTAGAGCACAATGTATATTGGGCTATCCAAAAACTAAATTTCGATATGGATGCAACGGGTGAACGAAAACTATTACAACTCAATGAATCAGACGAGTTTCGTCTGCACGCGTATGAAAACGCTAAGTTGTATAAGGAGAAGACAAAGCGGTGGCATGACAAGAAAATTGTCGAAAGGAACTTCGAACAAGGCTAGAAGGTGCTTCTTTTTAACTCCCGGCTGAAATTATTCCCGAAAAAGTTGAAGTCCCGATGGTCGGGGCCGTTCACAATTGCTAAGGTGTATCCTCATGGGGCTATTGAGGTCAAAGACCCTCATTCAGACAAAACCTTCAAAGTCAATGGACAACGCTTGAAACACTATTGGCGCGGCGAGGTCGACCGTCAAAACACCTCCATCACCTTGGGAGACCCGGGGTAAGGCGGGGTGAAAGTCAAGCCGACGACTCTAAATCAAGCGCTTGATGGGGAGGCAACCCCATCTCAGTATCAAAAATACCCTTATTGTTTACATTCAGTGTTGTTTTCTTTAGTTATCATTAGTGCATTTGGTTTCCCTTAGAATAATTATAGATGCTGAGTTAGTATGTTAGTATGTAGGTTAATGGTTAGTATAATTGTCAGTTCGATTAGTTTGTGTTGATTCAGTAATTTGGATGTTTGCTGTGCAGGAAATCAGAAGGCCACGCCGCAGCGCCAGGTGCTTAGCTAAGTTTCGCGCCGCAGCGCCATGCTCATTATTCAAAAATTCTTTATCGCGCCGCAGCGCAAGTCCCTTTACAATTTTTCTCGCAGCGGTGCCGGCATTTGTTGGAAGCTACTGGAGAGTTGAGTTACAGCGTTGAGGCCTTCCTAATTCTTCGCGCCGCAGTGCCAAAATGTATCGCCGCCACGCCGAAAATAACGCCCGCAGCGCCAAGACAAATCTAACTAGCGCCGCAGCGTCATGCACTACGCCGCAGCGCCAGTGCCTTGTTTTTGAGTTTAAACGAGGCTTTTGGGATTCAGTTTGCAGCAGTTCATGTAACTCCCCTCTTTTCTCTCACGCACATCTCCCTTTCTTCCAAGCAGTTCGGCAAATCAACCGTCCCCTTTCAGTTTTTGACCGTTCGGGGCCTTCAACCGTCCTGCAGTTACTTCTCCTTCATCCTATTTATATCCTATATGACGTAAAGGAATTCTTCAGAGCCAGAGTTAGATTTTTGTTTGTTAATTTTCTTTTTGTTGTCCTTGGAGTTTTGTTGGCAATGGGGTCAAAGCGTCCTCGCACTAGTATAGGTCCTCCTCCATCATCCAGAACCCCTCCTCCCCTTTGGGATGCTGTAAAATTCCCAAGTGAGGAAGCCTGGAAGTGATATGCTCAAAATTTTTCAAAGAGGAGTTTGGTGCCTGAAAGAGGGCTAAGGCCAGATGACAAGACGGACGACGATATGAATTCCATGATTATGACTATAAAATGGATTCACTTCACCAAGCCACCCGAGTCTGCAGTCATTTCAGTCGTAAAGGAATTCTACGCAAATGCTAATGCTGACGGTCCTGCAACGGTGCCGGTTCGGGGTAAGTTAATCAAATTTAACAGTCGTACTATCAATACGGTGTATGGGACTCCAAACTACGATGGGAAGGATTATCTGGAATCTGGGATGCAAAGTTACAGTATAGATGAAATTATAACCAAGCTCTATAAGCCTGGTACCATTTGGAAAACTAACGAATTCCACGGTGAAAAGACCTCTTTTCCCCATCAAGCCTTAACTCGTTATGGTAAGGCGTGGTACTCCTTCATTTGTGCCAATATCATGCCAACACGCCACCTGAGCGATGTAACAAGAGAGAGGGCAATGTTGCTATATGCAATTGTCATGGGGCTGAAGGTTGATGTGGGGGTTCTTATCCAGGATTCAATTAAATAGGCCATCAAGAGCAACTTCAATTCCTGACTCCCTCACCCATCTTTGATCACACGTCTATGTAAAAGGGCGGGTGTGGTTTAGGAGAAAGACGATATCACTCAGCCACCTATGGCTGTTATGGATCATCACGTTATAGCCCGATATGGAGTATGGGATGGGGGACCTCCGTCGTACCCAAAGGGTCAGGGTTATTTGCCTGGGCCTCTGCCGCCTCCGTCATCTGAGGCTGGTACCTCGGCTCAAGCGCCTGAGCCCCCTTCTTCTGAGGCTATGCCACCCAGGGCCCTAGCAGAGATTTTGAGCAGCCTTAACTTTCTCCACTGTAAGGTTGATACGGTGGCTCAATGGCAGAGCCAATTCAATCACTATCATGCGGAGTTCGCAAATACAGTTTCTAGTATCTATTATGCCCAGGGAGGAGATGATGCAGAGTCCATGCCCTTTTAATTTCCAGAGCCTCCAATTTTTGCGCCTTATCCACCGCCATTTTCAGCCAGAGGAGAGGATCGCGAGGAGGAGCCAGCGGGTGCCGATGATGATGGCGATGAAGATGGCGGTGATGATGCTCCAGAGGGTGAAGGCCAGTGAGGGCATTGGCAGATTTCAAGCTTGGGGGAGATTCCTTTTTAAGTATTATTATATATGAATTGCTGTTATGTTTCTTTTGGGCAGTATAGCCCCAGACTATGTTTTATTTATGCTGTGTTTGTGGATGATGTTGGTTTATTATGGGATGCATGTTAAGATGCATTGGTATGTTGGTTTTATTATATATATATATATATATATATATATATATATATATATATATTAATGTTTTGGTTTATAATATTTGAATACTTTTGCTTTATTTTGTATATAGTATTTTGCGTTCGCGTTAGCTATCATGTCATTTTTTGGTTGTTGTGTTTATAGCCATATTTTGGGGATTGTGCAGATAATTGGTTTTCTTGATGCCATGGGTTATGGTATTTCCTTATTTGGGCAGGGTGTTGTTTCTTTTGTTACTTCATGCCTAAATTGTTTTGATTACCCCCCCCCCTTTTTTACCAGTTTTGTAACTGTAAATATGTTGGGTGAGGGTGTTATAGTTGTTAATTTTTGATCGTGGCTAATGACAGGCCCCAAGTAGTTATAGCTGTCTCTTAGAGTCGTGTCAAGCATGTATGAGTTAGGGGTTGTTAATCGATAAGTTGAGACTGTTATTGATCTTCCTTCTTAGCAAGCACCGTCCAACTGTGTTAACTAGTTATTTTTTTATTTTAGTTCGCGCGTTTATTGCTTTGAGAGTATGTTCATTCTTATAATCTTTCATTTCTACAAGGTAATAAAGGACTTAGGCGCTTTTACAGTTTTGGATCTTGGGCTCTGGCATGTTGTAAAATAATAATAATAATAATAATAACAATAATAATAATAATAATAATAAATTAAAAAGGAGATTGAATATCGAAAGTCTTGCGGTGGATCGAGATGGAGCGTAAAACGCACTCGCCCATAAATGCAGGACCGATGTTGAGATGGAGCATAAAATGCACTCGTCAAATAATCTTCAGATTTTGTAAAGTCTAATTTGGCTTATGTTGATTACGTGGCCTTTGTTGCTCGAGTTATTAGATTCATAGGGGTGTTCCACACCTAGTGCCCTAAAGTCATCTGGCTTGGGAGTCACTGATCAAAAGCTCATTAATGGGTAGCTCTGTTCAGCCTAAAGTAATTAAGGACTGTCCGAGTCAGATTTTGTTGTCTTCATGCTAGAGCCTTTTGATCTTTTCATGTGCTTGCATCTTAGTCTTAATGCTTGTTGATTGTTTAAGTTGCGAAGTGTGCATATTGGTTTTAGCAATCGACTGTGCGAGTTTATTTGAGCTATGATTAGTTAGGATGTTTGGTCTACACACACGCATAGAATGGATCGAGTACAGTCTCATGCTTGCAAATTTGATATTAAGCCCCCTTTCATGTCAGTGTTTGTCCTATTCTCGTAGAGGCTCTATAATTACGCTTAGAAGCAATGGTATTATTCAATAGTAGTAATTTCCATTCGCGTCTTTCAGTAATGTGGGTGTGGATGTTAGATAATTTGCTTGAGGGCACGCAAAAGTTCAAGCTTGGGGGTGTCTGATAAGTGGTATTTATATCGCGAATCAGATTCTCAAAAGCTTTAGACGCTGCTTGTTTTATGTTATTTATTGTGCTTTTATATATATTTTGTTGTTATTATGCTTATCTTGTATGATGTAGGGCTGTTTAGGTCATTTCCAGCTTATAGGGGGGCAAAGTTGTCATTTTCTACTCTCTGGTGCCGCAGCGCCAGAGTCTTGCTTCTCCTCGCGCCGCAGCGTGAGTGGAGCCACAGCGCCACCAATCAGTTATAGTCTCCGCGCCGCAGCGCCACCTCCGGTGCCTAGCCAGTGACTCGCTTTTAATGACCTAATGAAAAGAAAGAGAAGAGACAGGAGGGCGGAGATATAAAAAACAAGTACGGCGGCTAGGACATTTTTTATGACAGACAGTGATAACAGGGTAGATTAATTAGACATATTGTGATTCAGCTAGCTAGGGATGTGCATTTGGCCTTCGACAGAAGCATATGCGTAGTTCTATTCTCGGCTGACCATTCCTTGATTTGTTTATAATGTGGAGAGTTAGGAGATTAGGCGACGTATTAGGGGAATTGAAATCCTAGCTTGTCTCCCTAGTGCATCTATTTCTCTCACCTCTTTTAGTTGTAATCGCATAGTTTAACATACCATCTCCAATCACTTATTTAGATAAGACAGTATAGAACTTACATTAGTACTTGATTTTCAATTAAGACTTCGTCCTCGTGGGTACAACACTTCACTTATCTTATATTACTTGTTAACCGCGTATACTTGCGCCTTAATTGTCGTTACATAAATAGGACAACACGTACATCTCACACAAGTCTTCATTTAGGAAGAACTTCTTATTGTATCATTGGTTCTCTAAAATTGTCAAATAAAGAGGTGATTAGGAGTCCTATAACTTCGTTATAGTTTGATTAGAATCAAAAGTAGCAATCCCATGACTATCGCGTTCAAAACGATGCGTACATCTCACACAAGTCTTCATTTAAGGAGACCTTCTTATTGTTTTATTGGTTCTCTCAAATTGTCAAAAAAAGATGTGATTATGAGTCCTATGACTTCGTTCTAAGTTGATTAGCATCAAAAGGAGCAATCCTATCACTAGTGCCTTCAAAACGATCTGTACATCTCACACAAATCTACATTCAGAGAGACCTTATTGTTTCATTAGTTCTCTCAAATTATAAAAATATAGGTGATTATGAGTCCTAATACATCGTTCTAGTTAAAATTAGCATTAACAGGATCAATTCCATCACTATCGCGTCCAAAACGATGCGTAGACCTCACTCACTCAAGTCTTCATTTAGGGAGACCTTTATATTGTTTCGTAGGTTGTTTCAAATTTATAAAGAAAGTGTTGATTAAGAATTGTATTACTTCGTTCTAGTTTGATTAGCATCAAAAGGTTAAATCGATGACTATCGCATTCAAAACTATGCGTATATCTCACACAAGTCTTTATTTTGGGAGACGTTCTTAAAGTTTCATTAGTTCTGTTAAATTGTCAAAGAAAAAGGTGATTAGGAGTTCTATAACTTCGTTCTAGTATGATTAGCATCAAAAGTAGCAATTCCATGACTATCGCATTTAAAAAGATGCGTACATCTCACACAAGTCTACATTTGAGAAGACCTTATTATTGTTTCATTGGTTCTCTAAAATTATCATAGAAAAAGAGGTGATTATGAGTCCTATTAATTCTTTCTAAATTGATTAGCATCAAAAAGAGCAATCTAATGACTATCGCGTTAAAAATGATCCGTACATCTCACATAAATCTTAATTTAGGGATACCTTCTTATTGTTTTATTGGTTTTCGATGTGATTATGAGTCCTATGACTTAGTTTTAGTTTGATTAGCATCAAAAGTAGCAATCGCATGACTATTGCCTTCAAAATGATCCGTACATCTCCCACAAGTCTTCATTTAGAGAGACCTTTTTATTATTTCATTAGTTCTCTCAAATTGTCAAAATATAGGTGATTATGAGTCCTATTATTTCGTTCTAGTTGAAATTAGCATCAAAAGGAACAATCTCATCACTATCGCGTCCAAAACGATGTGGAGATCTCACACAAGTCTTCATTTTGCTAGACCTTTATATTATTTCATTAGTTGTTTCAAATTTACAAAGAAAAAGAGTTGTATTATTTCATTTTAGTTTGATTAGCGTCAAACGGAGAAACCCATGACTATAGCATTCAAAACCATACGTACATCTCACACAAGTCTTCATTTAGGGAGACCTTCTTATTATTTCATTGGTTCTCTAAAATTATCAAAAAAGAGGTGATTTGGAGTCCTATAACTTCGTTCTAATTTGATTAGCATCAATAGTAGCAATCCCATGACTATTGCATTCAAAACGATGCGCACATCTCACACAAGTCTTCATTTAAGGAAACATTCGTATTGTTTCCTTGGTTCTCTAAATATGTCAAAGAAAGAGGTGATTAGAAGTCCTATTAATTCGTTCTAATTTGATTAGCATAAAAAGGAGAAATCCCATGATTATCGCGTTAAAAACAATTCGTACATCTCACACAAGTCTTGATTTAGGTAGACCTTCTTATTGTTTCATTGGTTATCTCAAATTATCACAGAAAGATGTGATTATAAGTCCTATAACTTTGTTCTAGTTTGATTAGCATCAAAAGGAGCAAAATCCTATCACTATTGCCTTAAAAACGATCCGTACATCTCACACAAGGCTTCATTTAGGGAGACCGTCTTATTGTTTCATTAGTTCCCTCAAATTGTCAAAAATATATGTGATTATAAGTCCTATTACTTCGTTCTAGTTGAAATTAGCATCAAAAGGTGCAGTCTCAACACTATCGCTTCCAAAACTATGCGTAGATCTCACACAAGTCTTCATTTAGGGAGACCTTCATATTGTTTCATTGGTTGTTCCAAATTTATGAAGAAAGAGGTGATTAAGAGTTGTATTATTTTGTTAGCATCAAAAAGAGCAATCCCATGACTATTGCGTTAAAAATAATTTGTACATCTCACACAAGTCTTGATTTAGAGAGACATTCTTATTGTTAAATTGGTTCTCTCAAATTGTTAATGGAATATGTGATTATGAATCCTATAACTTCGTTCTAGTTTGATTAGCATCAAAAGGAGCAATCCTATCACTTTTTCCTTCAAAATGATCTATACATCTCACACAAGTCTCATTTTGTGAGACCTTCTTATTATTTCATTAGTTCTCTCAAAATATCAAAATATAGGTGATTATGAGTCCTATTACTTCGTTCTAGTTAAAATTAGCATCAAAAGGAGCAATTCCATCACTATCGCGTCCAAAACGATTCGTAAACCCCACACAAGTTTTCATTTAGGGAGACCTTCATATTGTGTCATTGGTTGTTTTAAATTTACAAAGAAAGCGGTGATTAAGAGTTGTATTACATCGTTCTAGTTTGATTAGCGTCAAAAGAAGTAACCCATGACTATTGCGTTCAAAACCATGCGTACATCTCACACAAGTCTTCATTTAGGGAGAACTTCTTATTGTATCATTGATTCTCTAAAATTGTCAAATAAAGAGGTGATTAAGAGTCCTATAACTTCGTTATAGTTTGATTAGAATCAAAAGTAGCAATCCCATGACTATCACGTTCAAAACGATGCGTACATCTCACACAAGTCTTCATTTAAGGAGACCTTCTTATTGTTTTATTGGTTCTCTCAAATTGTCAAAAAAAGATGTGATTATGAGTCCTATGACTTCGTTCTAGTTTGATTAGCATCAAAAGGAGCAATCCTATCACTATTGCCTTCAAAACGATCCGTACATCTCACACGTATCTACATTTAGAGAGACCTTATTGTTTCATTAGTTCTCTCAAATTATAAAAATATAGGTGATTATGAGTCCTAATATTTCGTTCTAGTTAAAATTAGCATCAACAGGATAAATTCCATCACTATCGCGTCCAAAATGATGCGTAGACCTCACTCACTCAAGTCTTCATTTAGGGAGACCTTTATATTGTTTCATAGGTTGTTTCAAATTTATAAAGAAAGTGTTGACTAAGAGTTGTATTACTTCGTTCTAGTTTGATTAGCATCAAAAGGTGAAACCCATGACTATCGCGTTCAAAACTATGCGTACATCTCACACAAGTCTTTATTTAGGGAGACCTTCTTATAGTTTCATTAGTTATGTTAAATTGTCAAAGAAAGAGGTGATTAGGAGTTCTATAACTTCGTTCTAGTTTGATTAGCATCAGAAGTAACAATCCCATGACTATCGCGTTAGAAAAGATGCGTACATCTCAAACAAGTCTTCATTTAAGAAGACCTTCTTATTGTTTCATTGGTTCTCTAAAATTATCATAGAAAAAGAGGTGATTATGAGTCCTATTAATTCTTTCTAAATTGATTAGCATCAAAAAGAGCAATCCCAGCACTATTGCGTCCAAAACGATGTGTAGATCTATCACAAGTCTTCATTTAGCTAGACCTTAATATTTTTTCATTAATTATTTCAAATTTACAAAGAAAAAGAGTTGTATTATTTCGTTCTAGTTTGATTAGCGTCAAACGGAGAAACCCATGACTATCGCGTTCAAAACCATGCGTACATTTCACACAAGTCTTCATTTAGAGAGACCTTCTTATTGTTTCATTGGTTCTCTAAAATTGTCCAAAAAAGAGGTGATTAAGAGTCCTATAACTTCATTCTAGTTTGATTAGCAACAAAAGTAGCAATCCCGTGACTATCGCGTTCAAAACGTTGCGCACATCTCACACAAGTCTTCATTTAAGGAGACATTCGTATTGTTTCATTGATTCTTTAAATATGTCAAAGAAAGAGGTGATTAGAAGTCCTATTACTTCGTTTTAATTTGATTAGCATCAAAAGGAGTAATCTCATGATTATCGCGTTAAAAACGATTTGTACATCTCACACATGTCTTGATTTAGGTAGACCTTCTTATTATCTCATTGGTTTTGTCAAATTATCACAGAATGATGTGATTATAAGTCCTATAACTTCGTTCTAGTTTGATTAGCATCAAAAGGAGCAAAATCCTATCACTAGTGCCTTCAAAACGATCCGTACATCTCACACAAGGCTTCATTTAGGGAGACCTTATTGTTTCATTAGTTCCCTCAAATTGTCAAAAATATAGGTGATTATAAGTCCTATTACTTCATTCTAGTTAAAATTAGCATCAAAAGGAGCAATCTCATCACTATCGCTTCCAAAACGATGCGTAGATCTCAAACAAGTCTTCATTTAGGGAGACCTTCATATTACTTCAATGGTTGTTTCAAATTTATGAAGAAAGAGGTGATTAAGAGTTGTATTATTTCACTATAGTTTAATTAGCGTCAAATGGAGAAACCCATGACTATCACGTACAAAACCATGCGTACATCTCACACAAGTCTTTTTTTAGGGAAACTTTCTTATTGTTTCATTGGTACTCAAAAATTGTCAAAGAAAGGGGTGATTATGAGTACTACAACTTCATTCTAGTTTGATTAGCATCAAAAGTAGCAATCCTATGACTATCGCATTCAAAACGATGCGTACATCTCACACAAGTCTTCATTTAAGGAGACCTTATTATTTCACTGATTCTCTAAAATAATCAAAGAAAGAGGCGATTAGGAGTCCTATTACTTCGTCATAATTTGATTAGCATCAAAAGGAGCAATCCCATGACTATTGCGTTAAAAATGATTTGTACATCTCACACAAGTCTTGATTTAGGGAGACCTTCTTATTGTTAAATTGGTTCTCTCAATTTGTCAAAGAAATATGTGATTATGAGTCCTATGACTTCGTTCTTGTTTGATTAGCATCAAAAGGAGTAATCCTAGCACTTTTTCCTTCAAAACGATCCGTACATCTAACACAAGTCTCATTTAGTGAGACCTTCTTATTATTTCATTAGTTCTCTCAAATTGTCAAAATATAAGTGATTATGAGTCCTATTACTTCGTTCTAGTTAAAATTAGCATCAAAAGGAGCAATCCCATCACTATCGCATCCAAAACGATCCGTAAAACCCACACAAGTCTTCATTTAGGGAGACCTTCAAATTGTTTCATTGGTTATTTCAAATTTACAAAGAAAGAGGTGATTAAGAGTTGTATTACTTCGTTCTAGTTTGATTAGCGTCAAAAGGAGTAACCCATGACTATTGCGTTCAAAACCATGCGTACATCTCACACAAGTCTTCATTTAGGGAGACTTTCTTATTATTTCATTGATTCTCTAAAATTATCAAATAAAGAGGTTATTAGGACTCCTATAACTTCGTTATAGTTTGATTAGCATCAAAAGTAGCAATCCCATGACTATCGCATTCAAAACGATGTGTACATCTCACACAAGTCTTCATTTAAGGAGACCTTCTTATTATTTTACTGGTTCTCTCAAATTGTCAAAAAAAGATGTGATTATGAGTCCTATTACTTCGTTCTAGTTTGATTAGCATCAAAAGAAGCAATTCTATCACTAGTGCCTTCAAAACGATCCGTACATCTCACATAAATATACATTTAGAGAGACCTTATTGTTTCATTAGTTCTCTCAAATTATAAAAATATAGGTGATTATGAGTCCTAATACTTTGTTCTAGTTAAAATTAGCATCAACAAGATCAATCCCATCACTATCGCGTCCAAAACGATGCGTAGACCTCACCCACTCAAGTCATCATTTAGGAAGACCTTCATATTGTTTCATAGGTTTTTTCAAATTTACAAAGAAACTGTTGATTAAGAGTTGTATTACTTCGTTCTAGTTTGATTAGCATCAAAAGCAGAAACCCATGACTATTGCGTTCAAAACTATGCGTACATCTCACACAAGACTTTATTTAGGGAGACCTTCTTATAGTTTTATTAGTTCTGTTAAATTGTCAAAGAAAGAGGTGATTTGGAGTTCTATAACTTCATTCTAATTTGATTAGCATCAAAAGTAGCAATCCCATGACTATCGCGTTCAAAACGATGCGTACATCTCACAAAAGTCTTCATTTAAGAAGATCTTCTTATTGTTTCATTGGTTCTCTAAAATTATCAAAGAAAAAGAGGTGATTAGGAGTCCTATTAATTCTTTCTAAATAGATTAGCATCAAAAAGAGCAATCTAATGACTATCGCGTTAAATATGATGCATACATCTCACACAAATCTTAATTTAGGGATACCTTCTTATTGTTTTATTAGTTCTCGATGTGATTATGAGTCCAATGACTTCGTTTTAGTTTGATTAGCATTAAAAGTAGCAATCGCATGACTATTGCCTTCAAAACGATCCGTACATCTCACACAAGTCTTCATTTAGAGAGGCCATTTCATTGTTTCATTAGTTCTCTCAAATTGTCAAAATATAGGTGATTATGAGTCCTATTATTTCGTTCTAGTTAAAATTAGCATCAAAAGGAACAATCCCATCACTATCGCGTCCAAAACGATGTGTGGAACTCACACAAGTCTTTATTTAGCTAAACCTTCATATTATTTCATTAGTTGTTTCCAATTTACAAAGAAAAAGAGTTATATTATTTCGTTCTAGTTTGATTAGCGTCAAACGGAGAAACCCATGACTATCGCATTCAAAACCATGCGTACATCTCACACAAGTCTTCATTTAGGGAGACCTTCTTATTGTTTCATTGGTTCTCTAAACTTGTCAAAAAAAGAGGTGATTAGGAGTCCTATAACTTCGTTCTAGTTTAATTAGCATCAAAAGTAGCAATCCCATTACTATCGCGTTCAAAACGTTGCGCACATCTCACACAAGTCTTCATTTAAGGTGACATTCGTATTGTTTCATTGGTTCTCTAAATATGTCAAAGAAAGAGGTGATTAGAAGTCCTATTATTTCGTTCTAATTTGATTAGCATCAAAAGGAGCAATCCCATGATTATCGAGTTAAAAATGATTCGGACATCTCATACAAGTCTTGATTTAGGTAGACCTTCTTATTGTTTCATTTGTTCTCTCAAATTGTCATAAAAAGATGTGATTATAAGTCCTATGACTTCGTTCTAGTTTGATTAGCATCAAAAGGAGCAAAATTCTATCACTAGTGCCTTCAAAACGATCCGTACATCTCACACAAGGCTTCATTTAGGGAGACCTTATTGTTTCATTAGTTCCCTCTAATTGTCAAAAATATAGGTGATTATAAGTCCTATTACTTAGTTCTAGTTGAAATTAGCATCAAATGAGCAATCCCATCACTATCGCGTCCAAAATGATGCGTAGACCTCACACAAGTCTTCATTTAGGGAGACCTTCATATTGTTTCATTGGTTGTTTCAAATTTACAAAGAAAGAGGTGATTAATAGTTGTATTACTTCGTTCTAGTTTGATTAGCGTCAAAAGGAGAAACCCATGACTATCGCGTTCAAAACCATGCGTACATCTCACACAAGTCTTCATTTAGGGAGTCCTTCTTCTTATTTCATTGGTTCTCTAAAATTATCAAAGAAACTGGTGATTAGGAGTCCAATAACTTCATTTTAGTTTGATTAGCATCAAAAAGAGCAATCCCATGACTATCGCGTTTAAAACAATGCGTACATCTCACACAAGTCTTCATTTCAGGAGACCTTCTATTGTTTCATTGGTTCTCTAAAATTGTCAAAGAATAGGCGATTAGGAGTCCTATTACTTCGTCATTTTTTTATTATCATCAAAAGGAGCGATCCCATGACTATTGCGTTAAAAATGATTTGTATATCTCACACAAGTCTTGATTTAGGGAGACCTTCTTATTGTTAAATTGGTTTTTCTCAAATTATCAAAGAAATATGTGATTATGAGTCATATTACTTTGTTCAAGTTCGATTAGCATCAAAAGGAGCAATCCTATCACTTGTTCCTTCAAAACGATCCGTACATTTCACACAAGTCTCATTTAGTGAGACCTTCTTATTATTTCATTTGTTCTCTCAAATTGTCAAAATATAGGTGATTATGAGTCCTATTACTTTATTCTAGTTAAAATTAGCATCAAAAGGAGCAATCCCATCACTATCGTGTCCAAAAGGATGCGTAAACCCCACACAAGTCTTCATTTAGGGAGACCTTCATATTGTTTCATTGGTTGTTTCAAATTTACAAAGAAAGAGGTGATTAAGAGTTGTATTACTTCGTTCTTGTTTGATTAGCGTCAAAAGAAGTAACCCATGACTATTGCGTTCAAAACCATACGTACAGCTCACATAAGTCTTCATTTAGGGAGACCTTCTTATCGTTTCATTGGATCTCTAAAATTGTTAAATAAAGAGGTGATTAGGAGTCCTATAACTTCGTTATAGTTTGATTAGCATCAAAAGTGGCAATCCCATGACTATCGCAATCAAAACAATGCGTACATCTCACACAAGTCTTCATTTAAGGAGACCTTCTTATTGTTTTACTGGTTCTCTCAAATTATCAAAAAAAGATGTGATTATGAGTCCTATGACTTTGTTCTAGTTTGATTAGCATCAAAAGGAGCAATCCTATCACTAGTGCCTTCAAAATGATTCATACATCTCACACAAATCTACATTTAGAGACACCTTATTGTTTCATTAGTTCACTCAAATTATAAAAATATAGGTGATTATGAGTCCTAATACTTCGTTCTAGTTAAAATTAGCATCAACAGGATCAATCCCATCACTATCGCGTCCAAAATGATGCGTAGACCTCACTCACTCAAGTCTTCATTTAGGAAAACCTTCATATTGTTTCATAGGTTGTTTCAAATTTACAAAGAAAGTGTTGATTAAGAGTTGTATTACTTCGTTCTAGTTTGATTAGCATCAAATGGAGAAACCCATGACTATCGCCTTCAAAACTATGCGTACATCTCACAAAAGTCTTTATTTAGGGAGACCTTCTTATAGTTTCAGTAGTTCTATTAAATTATCAAAGAAAGAGGTGATTAGGAGTTCTATAACTTCGTTCTAGTTTGATTAGCATCAAAAGTAGCAATCCCATGACTATCGCGTTCAAAACGATGCGTACATCTCACACAAGTCTTCATTTAAGAAGACCTTCTTATTGTTTCATTAGATCTCTAAAATTGTCAAAGAAAAAGAGGTTATTAGGAGTCCTAATAATTCTTTCTAAATTGATTAGCATCAAAAAGAGCAATCTAATGACTATCGCGTTAAAAATGATGTGTACATCTCACACAAATCTTAATTTAGGGATACCTTCTTATTGTTTTATTGGTTCTCGATGTGATTATGAGTCCTATGACTTCGTTTTAGTTTGATTAGCATCAAAAGTAGCAATCGCATGACTATTGCCTTCAAAACGATCCGTACATCTCACACAAGTCTTTATTTAGAGAGACCTTTTTATTGTTTCAGTAGTTCTCTCAAATTGTCAAAATATAGGTGATTATGAGTCCTATTTTTTTGTTCAAGTTGAAATTAGCCTCAAAAGGAGCAATCCCATCACTATCACGCCCAAAACGATGTGTTGATCTCACACAAGTCTTCATTTAGTTAGAGCTTCATATTATTTCATTAGTTGTTTCAAATTTATAAAGAAAAAGAGTTGTATTATTTCATTCTAGTTTGATTAGCGTCAAACGGAGAAACCCATGACTATTGCGTTCAAAACCATGAGTACATCTCATACAAGTCTTTATTTTGGGAGACCTTCTTATTGTTTCATTGGTTCTCTAAAATTGTCAAAAAAGGGGTGATTAGGAGTCCTATAACTTTGTTCTAGTTTGATTAGCATCAAAAGTAGCAATCCCATGACTAACGCGTTAAAAACGATACGCACATCTCACACAAGTCTTCATTTAAGGAGACATTCGAATTGTTTCATTGGTTCTCTAAATATGTCAAAGAAAGAGGTGATTAGAAGTTCTATTACTTCATTCTAATTTGATTAACATCAAAAGGAGCAATCCAATGACTATCGCTCTAAAAACGATGCGTACTTCTCACACAAGTCTTTATTTAGAGAGAGCTTCTTATTATTTTATTGATTCTCTCAAATTGTCAAAGAAAGATGCGATTATGAGTCCTATGACTTCGTTCTATTTTTATTAGCATCAAAAGGAACAATACTATCACTAGTGCCTTCAAAACGATCCGTACATCTCACACAAGTCTACGTTTGGAGATGCTTTATTGTTTCATTAGTTCTCTCAAATTGTCAAAATATAGGTGGTTATGAGTCCTATTACTTCGTTCTAGTTAAAATTAGCATCAACCGAAGCAATCACTGATAGTAGTGTGCATACAAGCCAATCATGTATGATGATAAAGCTCGTACTTTGTAAACAATCTTATTTATTTATTAATGAAATATTCATTTATTACAGGCATTTAATTATCTACATGTTGCTGTTTTTATAATATGTAAATAACCCATAGTTTTAAGCAATGCTTTTAGAAGCATGATGATGATCATGCTAATGAGATCTAAATTCTTAGAAAGTTTTAAAACTTAAATAGTTCCCAATCGTGGGATTACTAAAAAGGGGATTAGTAAATCCGGATAGATTGGTACATATGTTGCTTGCTCATTGGATGAGGATGATTGATCTCATGATCATTTGTGTGGAGACACTAAAGCAAGTATGTAGGTGCTTATTGAAGAATAAGTTCACTGAACGTGATTCGCTATGGAATACCTAATGGAGTTTTACTCGCATGTCAATAGGAATTCCTAATGTGATAGTAGTACAAGTGATCCTTGGACTTGAGATCATCATAGTATCTTGTATATAACAAATTATACTTTGACTTATTCCTTAAAACCTTTTAAGGCATATATAGGGTATGCTTGGGTATAATGAGTTACATATGGAGATAATGAATGATCAATAAAGAATCTACCACCTCTAGTAAAAGAGGAGATATGTCCTATGTGATTCGTTAAATGACAACCCAGGAATCCTTGGCCAAGGTGAAATGAAATTAGAAAGGAGTTTTTAATTTGCATTATTTGGAGTTGTGCATTTTCTAATCGAAATACATATAATTAAATAAAATAAGACTTGACAGTAAATCCATGTCTTATATTTAATTGGGACATTGTATGGTGGAAGGATTGAATTGTATGGTAACTATTAACTCACAGGTTCTTTTATGATTAATGTTGAAATCTATATTATCTGGAAAGTCGTTGATCGCTAGGGAGGCTTATCCCTATTGTAGAATAAATATTATTTATTTAAATAAATTATTAGTTTAATTTATTTATTTAAATAAGATTAAAATTGTTTTAATTGATTTATTTACAACCGGTTTAATATGGAGAACCTAAAGGGTCACACCATAAAAGGAAGAATAATTATTTAAGAAGGTAATGGCATAATCGTAATAATGCATTAAGTATAATTAATTTAATCTATGGTGATAGAATAAATTAAATAGCTTAATGTTTATTATTTAATATTTTAGAAATATTAAATATAAATTAATAAGAGGAGTCTTATTAATATTATTACAATTATTATTATTTTAATTTCTAAAGGAGTTTAGTAATTAATTTAATATTTAGTACTCTCATTTATTCCTAATAAGATTAGGAGACAAATTAATTAAATGAATTTAATTAATTATTCCCATGTGGTGGGAAGCCTAAATTAATTAAAGGAGTTTAATTAATTAAAAGAAATCCCATGTCTAATAGGATTAGAAGGGTTGACCAATGTCTATATAAGAGAAGTCTTATAATAGATATTAGATTGATGCAATTCTAATTGTTGGAGAGTACTCCTTTTCTATAGAGGATAGAACACTAAGCCAAACACCCTCCTTCTTGATAATTTCTCTTTCTTGGTGGATCACCTCTAGAGGCCAAACACTTGGGTGGCTAACGTTGATCAAAGGAAAGAATCTAACCCGGAAATTCAAGGAGATCACGAAGAACAAGGAGTTGAACTAGTACCTGTGGAAGCTTCGTTCTACAAGGGTATGATTCCATAACTTCTTATTTATCGTTTTAAATTAATAATTTGCATAAAGGATGATCCGGGTAATGGTTTTGTAGAAATTTTTAAACTCTGATATACCATGCTTCCGCTAATTTTTGCAATTTGATTGCGTCACGATTTCGTACAAACCCAACAATCACATCACTATCGCGTTCAAAACGATGCGTAGACCTCACTCACTCAAGTCTTCATTTAGGGGGACCTTCATATTATTTCATAGGTTGTTTCAAATTTACAAAGAAAGTGTTGATTAAGAGTTGTATTACTTTGTTCTAGTTTGATTAGTATCAAAAGGAGAAATCCATGGCTATCGCGTTCAAAACTATGCGTACATCTCACACAAGTCTTTATTTAGGGAGACATTCTTATAGTTTCACTAGTTCTGTTAAATTATCAAAGAAAGAAGTGATTAGGAGTTCTATAACTTCATTCAAGTTTGATTAGCATCAAAAGTAGCAATCCAATGACTATCGCGTTCAAAAAGATGCGTACATCTCACACAAGTCTTCATTTAAGAAGACCATTCTATTGTTTCATTGGTTCTATAAAATTATCAAAGAAAAAGAGGTGCTTAGAAGTCCTATTAATTCTTTCTAAATTGATTAGCATCAAAAAGAGCAATCTAATGACTATCGCGTTAAAAATGATGCGTACATCTCACACAAATCTTAATTTAGGGATACATTCTTTTTATTTTATTGGTTCTCGATGTGATTATGAGTCCTATTACTTCGTTTTAGTTTGATTAGCATCAAAGTTGCAATTGCATGACAATTGCCTTCAAAATGATCCGTACATCTCACACAAGTCTTCATTTAGAGAGACCTTTTTATTGTTTCATTAGTTCTCTCAAATTATCAAAATATAGGTGATTATGAGTCCTATTGTTTCGTTCTAGTTGAAATTAGCATCAAAAGGAGCAATCCAATCACTATCGCGTCCAAAACGATGTGTAGATCTCACACAAGTCATCATTTAGCTAGACCTTCATCTTATTTCATTAGTTGTTTCAAATTTATAAAGAAAAAGAGTTGTATTATTTCATTCTAGTTTGATTAGCGTCAAACGGAGAAACCCATGACTTTCGCATTCAAAACCATGCGTACATCTCATACAAGTCTTTATTTTGGGAGACCTTCTTATTGTTTCATTGGTTCTCTAAAATTGTCAAAAAAAAGAGGTGATTAGGAGTCTTATAACTTCGTTCTAGTTTGATTAGCATCAAAAGTAGCAATCCCATGACTATCGCATTCAAAACGATGAGCACATTTCACACAAGTCTTCATTTAAGGAGACATTCATATTGTTTCATTGGTTCTCTAAATATGTCAAAGAAAGAGGTGATTAGAAGTCATATTACTTCATTTTAATTTGATTAGCTTCAAAAGGAGCAATCCCATGACTATCGCGCTAAAAACGATGTATATTTCTCACACAAGTCTTTATTTAGAGAGAGCTTCTTATTGTTTTATTGGTTCTCTCAAATTGTCAATGAAAGATGTGATTATGAGTCCTATGACTTCGTTCTATTTTGATTAGCATCAAAAGGAGCAAAACTATCACTAGTGCCATCAAAACAATCCGTACATCTCACACAAGTCTACATTTGGAGATGCTTTATTGTTTCATTAGTTCTCTCAAATTGTCAAAATATAGGTGATTATGAGTCTTATTACTTCGTTCTAGTTAAAATTAGCATCAACAGGAGCAATCCCATCATTATTGCTTCCAAAACGATTCGTAGACCTCACTCACTCAAGTCTTCATTTAGGGAGACCTTCATATTGTTTCATTGGTTGTTTCAAATTTACAAAGACAGAGGTGGTTAAGAATTGTATTATTTCGTTCTAGTTTGCTTAGCATCAAAAGGAGAAAACCATGACTATCGCGTTCAAAACCATGCGTACATCTCACAAAAGTCTTCATTTAGAAAGTGTGACACCCCCAAATCCGGGTACTTCAATTTCCACGGGACTTGGTGTTCACTGTACAAATATCATCTATCTATCTACCCATAGTAAATGCAAACCATGAAATAAATAGAAATAATCCTCCCCTTATGGGGTTACAACATCTGAAAAGAAATACATCAATCCCAGGTCGTACTTAACCTTAAATCTCAAGTGCGGAAATATAAATAATTAAATAAGTCTTACACAACTTTAACATAAGTCTGAAACATAAACACATAAAATAAACAACAAGTCTTCATCACTTGTTGACCTTGCCCTTGCCTTTGCTAGTAGAAGGCTCGTTGGACCTTTCGTTCTTAACTGCAATGTTATTATTACGCAAGAGTGAGCACGATTGCCCACAAGTATAATAATATGACAACAATATAATAACATGCGAGTGAATCAAAGACATCTGAATAAAGAAACTCAACTTTTGACTCAAGAATGAATAACAGGAATCAAAAGAACGTCTGAGGGTCATAAGACCTTGAACTATGTCCTAGGTTGTAAAGTTTTTATGCTTTAAACCTTTAACAGTCATAAGACTATGGACTCTACTTCTCGTACTTAGGGGGATCAGCCCTTAGTACCATACTGTGCACAATATCTCAACGCTAAAGCGTAAATAATCCCCTTTTACAGGGTTGTTCATCTCAGTTTTGACATCAGAGTCCGCACCAAAGGAAGTTTGGTTTGGATAAGCTCAATAAGTATTTTGGAATTTAGAACGTTCATCAACTATGGACTAGTCGAATCAATAAGGGTTCACTAGTCCTATAAGGTTCAACAATAACATCGATATTCAACTTGAATAATAAATCTCAAGAGTATACAATCGAATAAGTATTGTATCACTGAATCATGCTTTTAAAAGAGTTACAATATGTAATATGAATTTCGAACTTGAACAATTAAAAACACGAGCTTACTCGATATAGAAACACAAGTCTAAGGCTTAATAAATGAATAAATTAGAATTTAGGGAACTTGCTAAATCAATAAATTAGGGATAGGATACTTGCCTCTTGCACAAGCTACAATTATAATTCACGTTCTTTATTACATCCTACATATCAATACGTTCACAATACAAATTAATCAATAACTCGATATACGTATCGAATCACACACATCGGTTTTGAGCACGTTATTGGACTATACAATTAACGATTCAAGTCATGTAATTAACTTATTAATTACTCACGTAATATAAGTTATTAACCTCTTATTATATGTTTAGCATATCTTTATGTTCATTACATTAGGTTTTAAACCACCTCTTAGAACACACGAACACTTAGCAAAAAAATTTCAAATTTCTGCAAGGGGCGCGGCCGCGCGCCAGTTACCCTTGGGACCAGCGCGGCCGCGCGGCAACGCAGACCCAGATTTCCAGTTCGCGAATGACACACAGAGCAACCCAAATAAATCCAAATTAAACTAACGAAATGAATTTAAGGCTACCCATGAGATATAGAATTTACAGAAACATCATACCATGTTCTAAGCATGCTTTTAACACTTTAAATCACGGAATTACACAAATCACAACATTTAATTTCACTATTTTCAATATTTTATAAAGTTTTGAAAGAAAACAAGAATTCAACGTTACGGATTCGTTATAACACCGAATCCGTTCGTTTAACTTCCATTTTGTTCGTTTAAATGTACACAATCACATTCAAGTGTTAATTTAAGTTAAATAAACGCATAAGGTGTGTAAATTTTGTACGTAAGGGCCATATGGGCCATATGTACAATTTTTACACTCTATAACTTTTGAAAACCCAATTATCAACAAAATTCCATGGTGTGATCACTGAAAGTTATGCATATATGGCATATAATATGTTATGGACATCAATTAATATATATATAGCCATATCATGAACAAGTCATCAATTTAGTCTTTTACAGAAAACTTCAAAGTACGTTAATGGAAGTTTTGAAAACTTAATTAAGACGTAATTACATAAAATTGATCACTGTGATTTATGTATACATGGTATAAAACATGTTATAAACATAATTTAACCCATATAAAACCATATAACCAACAATGATTCAAAATTGACGATTACAGAGAACTTCAAAGTACGTAAAAATAGAAAGCTTAAAACTTAATATAACTGAATTTACCCTTGCTAGTTGGTGAAGATGATTCAAGGATGATGATATAAATTTCTCAATTTCTTCTTCCTCAATCTTTTCTCTCAAAATTCTCTCTGGTATGAATATATGAATTGATATAGTATATATGTATATAAGTATAATACGTATAATATATAATGGGTGAGTGGTTGTCAGTTGGTCCCTTAGTGGGTTAACTGACCAACTCCCCTTAAGGCCTTGTTTGGCTAGCTTAAGGAATCCTTTCTCATTTATTTTAATTAATTTATTATAATATAGTTAATTAATGTCACACCCAATTAAATCAAATAATGCTATTTAAATCAATTAAATAAAATAGCATAAATCTACATTAAATCACATAGTCACATAATTAAAATTCTTATTTATTAATTATGTCTAATCATAAATCTCTAATTAATTAATAAATTAATTAGAATAACATTATGCTTATTAATTAATATATTAATCAAATAAGCTCAATTAAATACATACTTTGAATATAAAAATTTCACCACATTAATTTAACTAATGTGACACATATAATTAAATTACTCTACCACAAATTCATCAATTAATTATTTAACTCAATAATTAAATCATCGAAAATATTTATTTAATTCAATAAATATTCAAAATAAATTACAAAAATCTTGTTTGTCACATCTTTCCCCCCTTAAAAGGATTCTGTCCCCAGAATCACGGTTCAATTAAATTTCGTCCCGTTACATTCTCCCCCCCTTACAAAGATTCTGTCCCCAGAATCGCATAAACAAAAAAATTAAGTAAATAAATCTGGGTAATTCTTCATCATATGCTCTTCGAGTTCCCACGTAGCTTCTTCAGCATTGTGGTTCCTCCAAATTACCTTAACAGAAGGTATAACTTTATTTCTGAGGACTTGCTCTTTCCTGTCAACAATCTGAACAGGAATTTCTTCATAGGATAAGTCTTTCTCAAAATGTAGGGGTTCATATTCAATCACATGTTTGTAATCGGGTGTAGGGGCGTAAAACTGACACATGAAAGACGTTGTGGACATTCTCAAGGGCCGGAGGTAAGGCTACCTCATACGCAACTTCTCCAATCCTTCGCAGTACTTCAAAGGGTCCAATGAACCTTGGGCTCAATTTTCCCTTCTTACCGAATCTGATCTTTCCCTTCCAGGGAGAGACTTTCAAGAACACATAGCTACCCGATTCAAACTCAACGTTCTTACGGTGTGGATCGGCGTATTTCTTCTGCCTATCCTGAGCTACTACCAGTCTTGTTCTGATCACTTTGACTATCTCTGCTGTCTGCTGTACCAGTTCTGGACCTAGTAGTTGTCTCTCGCCAACTTCATCCCAGTATAGCGGAGTTCTGCATTTTCTTCCGTACAACGCTTCGTAAGGCGGCATACCAATACTAGCGTGGTAACTGTTGTTGTAACTGAATTCCACAAGCGGTAGGTGATCATCCCAATTTCCTTTAAAATCCATGATGCATGCTCTCAACATATCTTCCAATGTCTGGATCGTTCTTTCACTCTGCCCGTCTGTCTGAGGGTGATAAGCCGTACTCATTCTCAACTGTGTCCCCATGCATTCTTGTAGTCGCTTCCAGAAGTTCGATGTGAAACGCGGATCTCTGTCGGAAACAATTGACACCGGAACTCCGTGCCTCGAAACAATCTCTTTCACATATAGCCTTGCCAACTGGTCTAAGTTGAATCTGATTTTGATCGGAAGGAAGTGTGCGGATTTCGTCAGTCGGTCAACGATAACCCATACTGCGTCGTAGCCTTTCTGAGTCGTCGGAAGGCCAACCACGAAATCCATCGTAATGTGTTCCCATTTCCATTCTGGGATTTCCAGGGGTTGTAGCAAACCACTTGGTCTCTGATGTTCTGCTTTCACTTTCTGACAGGTTAGACACTTTGCAACACACTCAGCAACATCTCGTTTCAAATTCGGCCACCAGAAGTGCTGTCGAAGATCCTGGTACATCTTGGTACTACCGGGGTGAATCGAATATCGTGAGCTATGAGCCTCGCTCAAAATGTTATCCTTAATCTCTGGCACTGACGGTACCCAAACTCTGTTCTCAAATCTCAGTAGTCCCTCACTGTCTATCTTGAATCTCGGTTCGGTTCCTTCAGATATCTTTTTCTTAACCTTTTCACATTCTTCGTCCTGAAGTTGAGCTTCCTTAACTTTATCCAATAGGGTTGTACCAGTTTGCATCTGAAACAACTTCTCGTCAATCTCTATCGGATACTTCACTTCCAATTCCAACTTTTCCATTGCCGAAATTAGCTCCTCCTGAGCAGTCAACATCATCAATTTCTCCCGACCCTTTCTGCTTAAGGCGTCGGCAACCACATTAGCCTTACCCGGATGGTATAAGATTTCACAGTCATAGTCCTTAATTAACTCCAGCCATCTTCTCTGGCGCATATTCAAGTCCTTCTGTGTAAAAATATATTTCAGACTCTTGTGGTCTGTATATATTTCACACTTCTCCCCATAGAGATAGTGTCTCCAAATTTTTAAAGCAAATACCACTGCAGCTAACTCCAAGTCATGGGTCGGATACCCCTTCTCATAGTCTTTCAATTGTCGTGACGCATACGCAATGACCCTGCCGTTTTGCATAAGTACACAGCCAAGTCCTTTATGCGACGCATCACTATAAATCACAAAATTTCCTGTGTCATCCGGAAGGGATAACACAGGTGCCGAACTCAATCTCCTCTTAAGCTCTTGGAAACTTTCCTCACACTTCTCTGTCCAAACGAATTTCACCGATTTTCTAGTCAAATTCGTTAGCGGAGTTGCGATCTTGGAAAAGTCCTGAATAAATCTTCTATAATAACCCGCCAATCCAAGAAAACTCCTCACTTCCGATGGTGTTTTCGGCTGATCCCAGTTCATCACAGCTTCGACTTTAGAGGGATCTACCGAAATTCCGTCCTTGTCGATCACATGTCCAAGAAATTGCACTCTTTCAATCCAAATTCACATTTAGAAAATTTGGCGTACAACTTCTCTCTTCTCAACGCCTCTAATGTTAACTTCAGATGTTCTACATGTTCTTCCTTGGTCTTCGAGTATACCAAAATATCGTCGATAAAGACCACCACGAATTTGTCCAAAAACGGCTTGAACACTCCATTCATTAAGCCCATGAATGTTGCAGGAGCATTCGTTAGACCAAATGACATTACCAAAAATTCGTAGTGACCATATCGAGTCCTAAATGCTGTCTTTGGAACATCCTCTGGCCTCACCTTCAGTTGATGATAGCCACTCCTCAAGTCTATCTTTGAAAAGTACCTTGCACCCTTCAATTGGTCGAACAGATCGTCGATCCTCGGTAATGGATATCTATTCTTAATTGTGACCTTATTCAGTTCTCTGTAGTCGATGCAAAGCCGCATCGTCCCGTCCTTCTTTTTCACAAACAACACTGGCGCTCCCCACGGCGATACGCTCGGTTGGATGTACTTCTTGTCCAGTAACTCTTGTAGTTGTACCATTAACTCTTTCATCTCTACCGGAGCCATCCGGTATGGTGCCTTCGATATTGGGGCCGTCCCTGGCGCCAAATCGATCACAAACTCAACCTCTCTGTCTGGCGGAAGTCCTGGCAGATCATCCGGAAATACGTCTAAGAAGTCCCTCACGACTGGTATATCTTCTAATTTCGAATTTTCTTTACGACTATCGACTATGTAGGCTAAATATCCTACACAGCCTTGTCTTAACAACTTCCTGGCCTGCATCATCGTCAGACAACTCGCTTGTCTAGGCGATTTACTGCCATAAAACACAACCTTTGACGGGGTCATAAGGTTGATACACTTCCTCTGGCAATTAATTACAGCCCCATAATTGACTAGCCAATCCATTCCCAGAATAACATCGAATTCCCCAAGTCTAATCGGGATAAGATTTACGTTCATAATGTTACCCTTAATATCTACTCTACAGTTCTTGTGTACATATTTAACAGGGATTACTTCTCTATTCGCAATCTCTATATTCATGGGGTATTCTAACTCGTCCATAGGAAGTTCTAAGTTCTTAGCAAAGTCATCGGATATAAATGAACAAGTAGCACCCGAATCAAATAGTACATAAGCATTAACTTTATTGATCGGAATGATACCTGACACCACATCGCGAGACTGCACAGCATCCTGCACGGTCATGTTGAAGGTCCTGGCGGTTGGTCGGTTGGTTGCGGTTGGTCCCGTGATAGTTAAAGCACTTCCACCGCTGTTTCCCCTGTTTCCACCTGATCCTTCCCTTCCAGATCCCTTCTTGGGACAGTCCCTTGCCAGATGGTCCTTTGAGCCGCAAGTGAAGCAAGCGCCCTTCTTTGGGTTCGGACAGTTAGGTGCTATGTGGCCTTCCTGACCACAATTATAACATACTCGTTTTCCCTTCATACAGACCCCCAGGTGAGCTTTCCCGCAGGTCGAACAAGCTTCGATCCTCTTTTTCTGACCACCTTGCTGATTCCCAGTCGATGAGTTATCATTCCACCTCCTCTTCTGATTATTACTCCCTCCCGTGTTGCTACCACTAGCCTTGTTAATTCCTTCACCTTCACTCTTCTTCTTTTTCTGATCTTGGTTATACTTTGTAACTGCATCACTCCCGCCTTCAGCGAGAATGGCCTTCTCCAACACCCCAGCAAAAGTGTTCAATTGGAACATTGACACTTTGCTATACAACCAGGGTTTCAGGCCCTGTTCAAACCTCCTTGCCTTCCTCTGATCGGTGTGCACTTGATACGTGGCAAACCTAGCCAACTCATTGAATTTCGCCGCATATTCTGGTACGGACATATTTCCCTGTTTCAGTTCCAAGAACTGGACCTCCATTTGATTCTGCGAGCTGGTCGGAAAGTACATCTCGAAGAACATCTCCTTGAACCTCTCCCAGGTAATCACACCTTCACCTCCCCGGACCTTATTCGCTTGCCACCAATAGCTGGCCTCAGATTTCAGCATGAACGTTGCATAGGCGGTTTTCTGGTCCTCTCTGACTCTGGCGACGTCAAAAACTTTTTCCATCTCCATGACCCAGGTTTGAGCTTCTATCGGGTTCATGGTGCCTTTAAACTCTGGCGGTCCCACCGCCTTGAAGTCCTTGAACGTTGTGGTCGGTGGAGCTTGAGGTTGGTTGTTAAGCGCTCCAGCAAGTAAGTTCGCCAACTGCTGAACGGGGTTAGCATTGGCGTCGTTGTTGTTGTTAGTTGACCCTTCTTGGGCCTGTTGACGGTTAGATCGTCTCCTTGGCGGCATTTTACTGTTAAGAAATACGCGTATTAGGAACTTTATTCAATCTTTTAAATATCTAAGGCTTAACTTAAACATTTAGACACAATCAGTCAACACATTATCTCAAATAAACTCTGATATATTACTAAATCAAAAGTTTTAACATAATACGATAGCATCACTGCTATTTACATCAACTATCCTGAGATAAAGAATCTACAGGATTTAAAACGTAAAATATTCCTCTGTTTATAAACACATTGGAATTTACATTATTAACTACTAGATAGGTTTCACAAAATCAAATGTTCCTATCACTGCCCATTAAGGCGACGAACAGCTTTGCCACGCTCTTCTTCCATAATCCGAGACATCGTCCTGCGATCTAGCATGTACGACGGTAGTCCTTCAAACTGAATTGGGTACCTCATAACCCGATCCTGGGCCTCGTCAATTGCATACTGAAGTATAGAGTACGTCTCTTCAAGCTTGGCCTTCTTCGCCCGACAATTATCTTCTGCGAGATCTGCTCGTCGTGATTCCCTTACCCAAGCCTCCTCTGCTATGGCCAGCCTTGCTGATTTCTCTTTTAGTTCATTCTTCAATTCCTCAATTTCCTCTGACTTCTGCTCGGTTTGGCCCTTCTCGTGAGCCAAATTCCACTCTACATTTCCCAAACGTGTGTGAAGAGCCTCAACCTCTCCATCCCTCAGCTCGATGGTAGACTGTTGAGTAACCGACCGCTCCCTCAGCTCCTGAACAGTCTCCCTCAGCTCCTGAACAGTATCACGTAACTCTATGTTACGGTCATACAGCTCGTCATACATCTCAGCACTGATAGAGCTCGGCGGGAACTCTTCAGGGTCTTCCTCCTCCTCTTCAGCTGCCTCAGCCTGAACTTCAATCTCCTCAGGGTCTTCCTCAGAGTCCTCCTCTGAATTAGACACCGGCACAATCTCCTGACCAATGACTGTGATCAAGGGTGATGGCTCTCGTTGGACTAACTGCTCCCAAACTACGTGGATATCTCGGGGCTCCTCCTCTCTAGCCTCTAGGGGTACAAGGTCCCTGGACTGACTAGGTTCTCCAGCATTCGTCATCCTGACAAATAAAATTTTAAGTTTTAGTAATTACGTGATGCTAATCGAGACTCGAATATATAAGTATAAGCACGTAGCACATAAGGTAAGTTATTATCTTTCTTAGAACTCGATAAGAGTTATCATTACTATGTTCTCGATCTCTAAAAAGGCTACTATCCTAAGGTTTTTCCCCACCTAAGGTTCATAACCTACAGCTTTGATACCAACCTGTGACACCCCCAAATCCGGGTACTTCAATTTCCACGGGACTTGGTGTTCACTGTACAAATATCATCTATCTATCTACCCATAGTAAATGCAAACCATGAAATAAATAGAAATAATCCTCCCCTTATGGGGTTACAACATCTGAAAAGAAATACATCAATCCCAGGTCGTACTTAACCTTAAATCTCAAGTGCGGAAATATAAATAATTAAATAAGTCTTACACAACTTTAACATAAGTCTGAAACATAAACACATAAAATAAACAACAAGTCTTCATCACTTGTTGACCTTGCCCTTGCCTTTGCTAGTAGAAGGCTCGTTGGACCTTTCGTTCTTAACTGCAATGTTATTATTACGCAAGAGTGAGCACGATTGCCCACAAGTATAATAATATGACAACAATATAATAACATGCGAGTGAATCAAAGACATCTGAATAAAGAAACTCAACTTTTGACTCAAGAATGAATAACAGGAATCAAAAGAACGTCTGAGGGTCATAAGACCTTGAACTATGTCCTAGGTTGTAAAGTTTTTATGCTTTAAACCTTTAACAGTCATAAGACTATGGACTCTACTTCTCGTACTTAGGGGGATCAGCCCTTAGTACCATACTGTGCACAATATCTCAACGCTAAAGCGTAAATAATCCCCTTTTACAGGGTTGTTCATCTCAGTTTTGACATCAGAGTCCGCACCAAAGGAAGTTTGGTTTGGATAAGCTCAATAAGTATTTTGGAATTTAGAACGTTCATCAACTATGGACTAGTCGAATCAATAAGGGTTCACTAGTCCTATAAGGTTCAACAATAACATCGATATTCAACTTGAATAATAAATCTCAAGAGTATACAATCGAATAAGTATTGTATCACTGAATCATGCTTTTAAAAGAGTTACAATATGTAATATGAATTTCGAACTTGAACAATTAAAAACACGAGCTTACTCGATATAGAAACACAAGTCTAAGGCTTAATAAATGAATAAATTAGAATTTAGGGAACTTGCTAAATCAATAAATTAGGGATAGGATACTTGCCTCTTGCACAAGCTACAATTATAATTCACGTTCTTTATTACATCCTACATATCAATACGTTCACAATACAAATTAATCAATAACTCGATATACGTATCGAATCACACACATCGGTTTTGAGCACGTTATTGGACTATACAATTAACGATTCAAGTCATGTAATTAACTTATTAATTACTCACGTAATATAAGTTATTAACCTCTTATTATATGTTTAGCATATCTTTATGTTCATTACATTAGGTTTTAAACCACCTCTTAGAACACACGAACACTTAGCAAAAAAATTTCAAATTTCTGCAAGGGGCGCGGCCGCGCGCCAGTTACCCTTGGGACCAGCGCGGCCGCGCGGCAACGCAGACCCAGATTTCCAGTTCGCGAATGACACACAGAGCAACCCAAATAAATCCAAATTAAACTAACGAAATGAATTTAAGGCTACCCATGAGATATAGAATTTACAGAAACATCATACCATGTTCTAAGCATGCTTTTAACACTTTAAATCACGGAATTACACAAATCACAACATTTAATTTCACTATTTTCAATATTTTATAAAGTTTTGAAAGAAAACAAGAATTCAACGTTACGGATTCGTTATAACACCGAATCCGTTCGTTTAACTTCCATTTTGTTCGTTTAAATGTACACAATCACATTCAAGTGTTAATTTAAGTTAAATAAACGCATAAGGTGTGTAAATTTTGTACGTAAGGGCCATATGGGCCATATGTACAATTTTTACACTCTGTAACTTTTGAAAACCCAATTATCAACAAAATTCCATGGTGTGATCACTGAAAGTTATGCATATATGGCATATAATATGTTATGGACATCAATTAATATATATATAGCCATATCATGAACAAGTCATCAATTTAGTCTTTTACAGAAAACTTCAAAGTACGTTAATGGAAGTTTTGAAAACTTAATTAAGACGTAATTACATAAAATTGATCACTGTGATTTATGTATACATGGTATAAAACATGTTATAAACATAATTTAACCCATATAAAACCATATAACCAACAATGATTCAAAATTGACGATTACAGAGAACTTCAAAGTACGTAAAAATAGAAAGCTTAAAACTTAATATAACTGAATTTACCCTTGCTAGTTGGTGAAGATGATTCAAGGATGATGATATAAATTTCTCAATTTCTTCTTCCTCAATCTTTTCTCTCAAAATTCTCTCTGGTATGAATATATGAATTGATATAGTATATATGTATATAAGTATAATACGTATAATATATAATGGGTGAGTGGTTGTCAGTTGGTCCCTTAGTGGGTTAACTGACCAACTCCCCTTAAGGCCTTGTTTGGCTAGCTTAAGGAATCCTTTCTCATTTATTTTAATTAATTTATTATAATATAGTTAATTAATGTCACACCCAATTAAATCAAATAATGCTATTTAAATCAATTAAATAAAATAGCATAAATCTACATTAAATCACATAGTCACATAATTAAAATTCTTATTTATTAATTATGTCTAATCATAAATCTCTAATTAATTAATAAATTAATTAGAATAACATTATGCTTATTAATTAATATATTAATCAAATAAGCTCAATTAAATACATACTTTGAATATAAAAATTTCACCACATTAATTTAACTAATGTGACACATATAATTAAATTACTCTACCACAAATTCATCAATTAATTATTTAACTCAATAATTAAATCATCGAAAATATTTATTTAATTCAATAAATATTCAAAATAAATTACAAAAATCTTGTTTGTCACATCTTTCCCCCCTTAAAAGGATTCTGTCCCCAGAATCACGGTTCAATTAAATTTCGTCCCGTTACAGAAAGACCTTCTTATTGTTTCATTGATTAAGAGTCCTATTACTTCGTTCTAAATTGATTAGCATCAAAAGGAGCAATCTAATGACTATCAAAATGATGTGTACATCTCACACAAATCTTGATTTAGAGAGGCCTTCTAATTATTTTATTGTTTCTCTCAAATTGTCAAAAAAAAGATGTGATTATGAGTCCTATGACTTCGTTTTAGTATATTAGCATCAAAAGTAGCAATCCCATGACTATCGCATTTAAAAAGATCCGTACATCTCACACAAGTCTTCATTTAGGGAGACCTTCTTATTGTTTCATTAGTTCTCTAAAATTATCAAAATATAGGTGATTATGAGTTATATTACTTCGTTCTAGTTGAAATTAGCATCAAAAGTAGCAATCCCATGACTAACGCGTTCAAAACGATACGCACATCTCACACAAGTCTTCATTTAAGGAGACATTCGAATTGTTTCATTGGTTCTCTAAATATGTCAAAGAAAGAGGTGATTAGAAGTTCTATTACTTCATTCTAATTTGATTAACATCAAAAGGAGCAATCCAATGACTATCGCTCTAAAAACGATGCGTACTTCTCACACAAGTCATTATTTAGAGAGAGCTTCTTATTATTTTATTGATTCTCTCAAATTGTCAAAGAAAGATGCGATTATGAGTCCTATGACTTCGTTCTATTTTTATTAGCATCAAAAGGAACAATACTATCACTAGTGCCTTCAAAACGATCCGTACATCTCACACAAGTCTACATTTGGAGATGCTTTATTGTTTCATTAGTTCTCTCAAATTGTCAAAATATAGGTGGTTATGAGTCCTATTACTTCGTTCTAGTTAAAATTAGCATCAACCGAAGCAATCACATCACTATCGCGTTCAAAACGATGCGTAGACCTCACTCACTCAAGTCTTCATTTAGGGGGACCTTCATATTATTTCATAGGTTGTTTCAAAATTATAAAGAAAGTGTTGATTAAGAGTTGTATTACTTTGTTCTAGTTTGATTAGCATCAAAAGGAGAAATCCATGGCTATCGCGTTCAAAACTATGCGTACATCTCACACAAGTCTTTATTTAGGGAGACATTCTTATAGTTTCACTAGTTCTGTTAAATTATCAAAGAAAGAAGTGATTAGGAGTTCTATAACTTCGTTCAAGTTTGATTAGCATCAAAAGTAGCAATCCAATGACTATCGCGTTCAAAAAGATGCGTACATCTCACACAAGTCTTCATTTAAGAAGACCATTCTATTGTTTCATTGGTTCTATAAAATTATCAAAGAAAAAGAGGTGCTTAGAAGTCCTATTAATTCT
The DNA here is from genome assembly GCA_020205555.1 of Panax stipuleanatus. Classification (NCBI taxonomy): domain Eukaryota; kingdom Viridiplantae; phylum Streptophyta; class Magnoliopsida; order Apiales; family Araliaceae; genus Panax; species Panax stipuleanatus. Next base: position 97,963,416 of record CM035117.1, on the reverse strand, counting down.
TTCTAAATTGATTAGCATCAAAAAGAGTAATCTAATGACTATCGCGTTAAAAATGATGCATACATCTCACACAAATCTTAATTTAGGGATACATTCTTTTTATTTTATTGGTTCTCGATGTGATTATGAGTCCTATGACTTCGTTTTAGTTTGATTAGCATCAAAAGTAGCAATTGCATGACAATTGCCTTCAAAATGATCCGTACATCTCACACAAGTCTTCATTTAGAGAGACCTTTTTATTGTTTCATTAGTTCTCACAAATTATCAAAATATAGGTGATTATGAGTCCTATTGTTTCGTTCTAGCTGAAATTAGCATCAAAAGGAGCAATACAATCACTATCGCGTCCAAAACGATGTGTAGATCTCACACAAGTCATCATTTAGCTAGACCTTCATCTTATTTCATTAGTTGTTTCAAATTTATAAAGAAAAAGAGTTGTATTATTTCATTCTAGTTTGATTAGCGTCAAACGGAGAAACCCATGACTTTCGCGTTCAAAACCATGCGTACATCTCATACAAGTCTTTATTTTGGGATACCTTCTTATTGTTTCATTGGTTCTCTAAAATTGTCAAAAAAAGAGGTGATTAGGAGTCTTATAACTTCGTTCTAGTTTGATTAGCATCAAAAGTAGCAATCCCATGACTATCGCATTCAAAACGATGAGCACATTTCACACAAGTCTTCATTTAAGGAGACATTCGTATTGTTTCATTGGTTCTCTAAATATGTCAAAGAAAGAGGTGATTAGAAGTCATATTACTTCATTTTAATTTGATTAGCATCAAAAGGAGCAATCCCATGACTATCGCGCTAAAAACGATGTATATTTCTCACACAAGTCTTTATTTAGAGAGAGCTTCTTATTGTTTCATTGGTTCTCTCAAATTTTCAATGAAAGATGTGATTATGAGTCCTATGACTTCGTTCTATTTTGATTAGCATCAAAAGGAGCAAAACTATCACTAGTGCCATCAAAACAATCCGTACATCTCACACAAGTCTACATTTGGAGATGCTTTATTGTTTCATTAGTTCTCTCAAATTGTCAAAATATAGGTGATTATGAGTCTTATTACTTCGTTCTAGTTAAAATTAGCATCAACAGGAGCAATCCCATCATTATTGCTTCCAAAACGATTCGTAGACCTCACTCACTCAAGTCTTCATTTAGGGAGACCTTCATATTGTTTCATTGGTTGTTTCAAATTTACAAAGACAGAGGTGGTTAAGAATTATATTATTTCGTTCTAGTTTGCTTAGCATCAAAAGGAGAAAACCATGACTATCGCGTTCAAAACCATGCGTACATCTCACAAAAGTCTTCATTTAGAAAGACCTTCTTATTGTTTCATTGATTAAGAGTCCTATTACTTCGTTCTAAATTGATTAGCATCAAAAGGAGCAATCTAATGACTATCAAAATGATGTGTACATCTCACACAAATCTTGATTTAGAGTGGCCTTCTAATTATTTTATTGTTTCTCTCAAATTGTCAAAAAAAAGATGTGATTATGAGTCCTATGACTTCGTTTTAGTATATTAGCATCAAAAGTAGCAATCCCATGACTATCGCATTTAAAAAGATCCGTACATCTCACACAAGTCTTCATTTAGGGAGACCTTCTTATTGTTTCATTAGTTCTCTAAAATTATCAAAATATAGGTGATTATGAGTTATATTACTTCGTTATAGTTGAAATTAGCATCAAAAGGAGAAATTCCATCACTATCACGTCCAAAAAGATGCGTAGATCTCACACAAGTCTTCATTTAGGTAGACCTTCATATTGTTTCATTAGTTGTTTCAAATTTATAAAGAAAGAGGTGATTAAGAGTTGTATTATTTCGTTCTAGTTTGATTAGCGTCAAATAAAGTAACCCATGACTATTGCGTTCAAAACCATGCGTACATCTCACACAAGTCTTCATTTAGGGAGAACTTCTTATTGTATCATTGGTTCTCTAAAATTGTCAAATAAAGAGGTGATTAGGAGTCCTATAACTTCGTTATAGTTTGATTAGAATCAAAAGTAGCAATCCCATGACTATCGCGTTCAAAACGATGCGTAAATCTAACACAAGTCGTCATTTAAGGAGACATTTTTACTATTTCATTGGTTCTATTGTCAAAGAAAGAGGTGATTAAGAGTCCTATTACTTCGTTCTAATTTGATTAGCATCAAAACGAGTAATCCCATGACTATCACATGAAAAACGATTCGTATATCTCACACAAGTCTTGATTTAGGAAGACATTCTTATTGTTCCATTGGTTATCTCAAATTATTAAAGAAAGATGTGATTATGAGTCCTATAACTTCGTTCTAGTTTGATTAGCATCAAAAGGAGCAATCCTATCACTAGTGCCTTCAAAATGATCCGTACATCTCACACAAGTCTTCATTTAGTGAGACATTCTTATTATTTTATTAGTTCTCTTAAATTGTCAAAATATAGGTGATTATGAGTCCTATTACTTCGTTCTAGTTAAAATTAGCATCAAAAGGAGCAATCCCATCACTATCGCTTCCAAAAAGATGCGTAGATCTCACACAAGTTTTCATTTAGGGAGACTTTCATATTGTTTCATTGGTTGTTTCAAATTTACAAAGAAAGAGGTGATTAAGAGTTGTATTATTTTGTTCTAGTTTGATTAGCGTCAAAAAAAGAAACCCATGACTATCGCGTTCAAAACCATGCGTACATCTCACAATTGTCTTCATTTAGAGAGACCTTGTTATTGTTTCACTGGTTCTCTAAAATTGTCAAAGAAAGAGGTGATTAGGAATCCAATAACTTCGTTCTAGTTTGATTAGCATCAAAAAGAACAATCCCATAACTATTGCGTTCAAAACGATGCGTACATCTCACACAAGTCTTTATTTAAGGAGACCTTCTTATTGTTTAATTGGTTCTCTAGAATTGTCAAAGAAAGAGGTGATTAGGAGTCCTATAACTTCGATCTAGTTTGATTAGCGTCAAAAGTAGCAATCCAATGACTACCGCGTTCAAAACAATGCGTACATCTCACTCAAGTCTTCATTTAAGGAGACCTTCTTATTGTTTCATTAGTTTTCTAAAATTGTCAAAGAAAGAGGTGATTAGGTGTCCTATTACTTCGTTCTAAATTGATTAGCATCAAAAGGAGCAATCTAATGACTATCGCGTTAAAAATGTTGCATAGATCTCACACAAATTTTAATTTAGGGAGACCTTCTTATTGTTAAATTGGTTCTCTCATATTGTCAAAGAAAGATGTGATTATTAGTCCTATGACTTCGTTTTATTTTGATTAGCATCAAAAGTAGCAATCCCATGACTATCGCCTTCAAAACGATCCGTACATCTCACACAAGTCTTCACTTAGGGAGACATTCTTATTGTTTTATTAGTTCTCTCAAATTGTCAAACTATAGGTGATTATGAGTTATATTACTTCGTCCTAGTTGAAATTAGCATCAAAAGGAGCAATCCCATCATTATCGCTTCCAAAACAATGCGTAGATCTCACACAAGTCTTCAATTAGGGAGACCTTCATATTGTTTCATTGGTTGTTTCAAATTTACAAAGAAAGAGGTGATTAATAGTTGTATTATTTTGTTCTAGTTTAATTAGCGTCAAAAGGAGAAAACCATGACAATTGAGTTCCGAATCATGAGTACATCTCACACAAGTCTTCATTTAGGAAAACCTTCTTATTGTTTCATTGGTTCTCCAAAATTGTCAAAGAAAGAGGTGATTATGAGTACTATAACTTCGTTCTAGTTTGATTAGCATCAAAAGTAGTAATCCCATGACTATCGCGTTCAAAGCGATGCGTACATCTCGCACAAGTCTTCATTTAAGGAGACCTTCTTATTGTTTTATTGGTTCTCTAAAATTGTCAAAGAAAGAGGTGATTAGGAGTCCTATTACTTAGCATCAAAAAAAGCAATTCCATGACTATCGCGTTAAAAACGATTCCGACATCTCACACAAGTCTTGATTTAGGGAGACCTTCTTATTGTTACATTGGTTCTCTCAATTTGTCAAACAAAAGATGTGATTATGAGTCCTATGACTTCGTTCCAGTTTGATTAGCATCAAAAGGAGCAATCCTATCACTAGTGCCATCAAAACGATCCGTATATCTCACACAAGTTTTCATATAGTGAGACCTTCTTATTATTTCATTAGTTCTATTGAATTGTCAAAATATAGGTGATTGTGAGTTCTATTACTTCGTTCTAGTTAAAATTAGCATCAAAAAGAGCAATCCCATCACTATCGCGTCCAAAACGATGCGTAGACCTCACACAAGTCTTCATTTAGGGAGACCTTCATATTGTTTCATTGGTTGTTTCAAATTTACAAAGAAAGAGGTGATTAATAGTTGTATTACTTCGTTCTAGTTTGATTAGCGTCAAAAGGAGAAACCCATGACTATCGCATTCAAAACCATGCGTACATCTCACACAAGTCTTCATTTAGGGAGTCCTTCTTATTATTTCATTGGTTCTCTAAAATTGTCAAAGAAACTGGTGATTAGGAGTCCAATAACTTCGTTTTAGTTTGATTAGCATCAAAAAGAGCAATCCCATGACTATCGCGTTCAAAACAATGCATACATCTCACACAAGTCTTCATTTAAGGAGACCTTATTGTTTAATTGGTTCTCTAGAATTGTCAAAGAAAGTGGTGATTAGGAGTCCTATAACTTCGTTCTAATTTGATTAGCATCAAAAGGAGCAATCTAATGACTATCGCGTTAAAAATGATGTGTAGATCTCACACAAATCTTGATTTAGGGAGGCCTTATTATTTTATTGGTTCTCTTAAATTGTCAAAGAAAGATGTGACTATGTGTGCTATGACTTCGTTTTAGTTTGATTTGTGACGAACGAGATTTTATAATTTAATTTGAATATTTATTAAATTAAATAAATATTTTTTGATGATTTAATTATTGAATTAAATAATTAATTGATGAATTCGTGGTAGATTAATTTAATTATATGTGTTACATTGATTAAATTAATGTGGAGTATTTTATTATTCAAAGTATGTACTTAATTGAGCTTATTTAAATGAATTCTTTAATAAGTATAATACTATTCGATATTAATTTAATAATTAATTAGAGATTTAATGATTTGACATAGTTAATAAATGAGAATTTTAATTATGTGATAATGTGGAATTGTTCTATTTTATTTAATTGATTTAAATAAGATTATATGATTAATTGGGTGTGACATTATTAAACTATATAATAAGAGTTTAATTAAATTAAATGGAAAGGTGATATAAAGGAATAGTCAAACAAGGCCTTGAGGGGAGTTGCACCAGTTAACCCATTACGGATTAACTGATGCCACTAACTTATTGTTATATACATATTATGTTATATACGTATATTATAGCCTTATATCTATATCAGTTCATATATCGTATTCATATTCCATCCGAGAACTAAATAGAGAGAATAGAGAGAAAAACTTGAGAGAGATTGAGAATTGAAGAAGAATGCTTAAGGTTCTAGAGTTCTTTATCATCAACTTATCAAGAAGCAAAGGATAATTCCTTATCTGAGATTCTAAGTTCGTGTTTTTATGCTTTCTCTATGAAAACTATTTTTAAAACTCTCTGTAATTAAAGTATGGATGAATTATTGTGTATATGATGATATGTATGTTAGTATATGTTCTTAATATATTTTATATCATGTATTCATGTTTTAAAACAATCAATGTCATGTAAGCATGCTTTAATTGGAGTTTCATGAACTACAGAGTATAAAAGTTATATATATGGCCCTTATGGCCCTTACAAATAATTGTTTGCCATGAATTGTTTGTTTAACTTAAATTTGACATTATATTTTGATAATACATGTTAAAACAAAGAAAACAAACTTTGAACGAATGGATTCGAAGTTATAACGAATCTGTGACGTCAAATTTTATGTTTTTCTTCAAAACCGTCAAGAACACCAAGAACAGTGAAATTTCATGATTTAAGATGTTAAAAACATGTTAGTAGCGTTGTATAATGTTTCTATGAAGTTTATACTTCATAGAAATCACGGTGTTCGTTTAATTTGCATTTAATTGGAGTAATTGGGCCAACGAACTGTCAAAATTGCAAACCAGAACATGCACCAGCAGGGGGGCCCACCCCAGCGGGTCCTCATAGGCTTAAAGCCTTGCCCCAGCGGGGGTGGGTGCTGTCCGGAGTGTAAAAAGTGTAAAATAAGCATAACTTCTTCATACGAACTCTGATTAAGGCGATTTAGAATGATTCAGAAAGATAACAAGTAGACCTACAACTTTTATTCTTTAAGTTTTTCGATTTGAAGTCGTTAACATGGGTCAAAATGGCTTTCTTTGTGACTGATGCGTATTCGAAGGCAATCAGAGGGCGTCGGACATGCACATGCGCAAATGTAATGCTCTCGACGACAAAAGATGTTGTTCTAAGTTATAAAACATGAATATTATAAAATATAATAATGTTTAACATTAATCAATGATATTTTTAACAAGTTGTATAATCATGTTAAGCGTACGCAAGAAGGACGAATCGGGCGTGCGACGAATGAACTTCGAAATGTCGTGCCAAGTGTAATACTATGCTATAACCTACTTGAGGACTTCATGAACATGTAATGTTATGCTATAACATGTTATTAACAAATATTATATGATTTGAAGTTCATGTTAATAAATTAAGTTGTTGACATGTATAAGATAATGTGAAGGTTCAAGTTAACAAACTAAGTGCGAACTTGAATATTGTGATTGTAAAACTTGATTATGATTGTTTAAAGGATTATACCTATGTGATAAGCATATTGTGAATTCATATTTATGTTATGTGATTAGTTAATAAATTATCACTTGGAACCAAGTTGTAAGTTGAACTTAAATGAAAAGTTCAACAGTTGAACATAGAAGTTATGAAACTAATCGACATCGTATGCATAATGTAATGTGTAGAACGTTGAGGAATTGAATTGTAATTATAATTGTATCTTGCGTACGAGGCAAGTATTCTATCCCTAATATGACAATCCAAAAATTTATAAAATCTTAAATAATTAAAATAAAGGTTAAATGATAAAACCTAGATGGGAAGTTGAGGAATAATTTAAAAATTTTAAAGAAGAACCAATATGGTTTACTAGTTGAATGAGAATAAAGAAAATATAGGTTACAAAATTTCAAACCCTATATTAAATTAGCTTAATATATCATGTATAGAGCAAGTTTAATAATGACCCAATTTAATTATGGGTGAAAGCCCAAATTAATTTTTGTTAGTAGGCAAAACCATAAAAAAATGCAAGCCCAATTGAAATTTAATTAAAAACCCAAGTTGAGCCAAGTGTGGAAGGGTAAATTAGTCATTAAATGAATCATTTAATAAAACAAAAGTGGGATGATATTATGGCCAAGTGGCCGAATTTAGTGGGGAGGAGAAAAGAGGAGGAATGTAATAATGATATTTACTTTAGTTGGTAAGTAACTTTTTAGTTGTTGAATTATTAGTGGTGCCAATACACTTATCATTGTTTGCAAGTTACCTTAAGAGATAAGGCAAAAGAAGAAGGGGCCAAGTGGCCGGATGGATAAGAAGAAAAGAATAAGGAAGAGAAAAAGAGAGATAAGAAGGAAAAAGAAAGAAAAAAAAAAGATAAGAGAAAGAGAGAAAGAGAAAGGAAAAAGAAAGAACGGGAGAAGAGGGAAAGAAAAGGGGAAAGGCGGCAGCCCTTAGGGGAGAAAAAGAAAGAGAAATTCCACCATGGAAGAGGAGAAGAAGAAGAAGAAGAAGAAGAATAAGAAAAGGTATAAAACCTATGTTCTCCTAAGCTTTCTTCTAATTTATTTTATGGATTTGATGAAAGGGGTTTATGATATGGATGTATAAAACCCTTTAATCTATGTGTTTTATGTTTGGGTCTACCCATATTGGGTGGTGATTTGTGTGGAAATCAAAAGAAAAAGAAAAATAATTTTTATAGTTATGAAAACCCTAATTTTTATGTATTTTAGATGTTCACCGTTTTTGATCTACACCTTCTTTTCGCGATTCGTAGAAGAGAGGTGCTAGATATAGGTGTTGACTAGTAAATCCAAGTGGTAGAACTCAAAAATCACGTTTCCAAAAGTTGTGGTGTGGGTTTTGGTAAAAATAATCCCGTTTTCTTGGAACTGTTTTGGTTCAGTCTGCCTCGGGGCATTTTCGTCCAATTGTTTTACTTTAAAAATTCTAAAAAAATTTGGAGTGTTAACATTAGAAGATATGAAGGTCCTGTAAAAATTTGAGAATTTTTGGCCATACGATTTGAGAGATATGTATTTTACGATGAAGGGCTATGTTTATGAAGCCACCAGAATAACTCTCTGTGTATAAGTCCAAAAATTATGAAATTCTTACTAAAAGTACATGTATATAACAGGAGCCTACCATGTTAAATTCAGAATTTTTGGAGTTAATCTCTATTTATAATAAATCTGAGAAGATTTGGCGATTATGGACTATTTAAATATAGTAAATTTATTTTAAAAATTCCGGGAAATATATATGTTCAATGTGGGACTATATTCTGCCAAATCCTAGAAAATAAATAGTTTTGGGATTGATTTGTTATTTTTCATATAAATGATGTTATATGGATTAAATAGAATATATGATGTGAAAAATATGGAAAATACGGTTTTATGACTTGAGACCCTTTAGCATGGATTGTGCAGATTTTTGATGAATGTTTGGGTCGGGTGGTGAAGAGTTGATATATGTATGGCATTTCAAAGTGCTTAAATGAATTAATTAAGGAAAAGAAAATAACTAAAATAAATTATTTATTAATGTGATTAATGACTTAAATTATTTTTATATGACTAATAATATTGGATCAAGATATTATTAGTAATATTTGACTTGAATGTTATTAAAAGGTTAATAACCTTAGTTTGAAATATTATTAAATAATTATAATATTAAACGGAGAATTAAAATAAGAGAATTAAATTATTTTTCACTATAGTTGTTGAATTTGGTATTCTAGAAACTATATTATACATGTAATAGACTAAAATGAGAATTCAGGGTGCTGAATTAAATTTTAGGTTGCTGAAATAATTTTGGTTTGCTGAAATTGAATTCAGTCTGCTGAAGTTGATTATGAGATGCTGAAATAGTAGTTTCAGGATGCTGAAATGAAACCTGGTTTACTGAAATAATAATTTCAGTTTACTTAAATGTTCTCTAGTTTACTAAGATAACATAGAAAGGAATAACTTATAAGTACAAGTTATAACATGATTAAAAGATTATCAAAGCATAATGATAATAGTAAAACTATAATGTAATGTCTAATACTTAACTATGTTAGATAAGTTAATATAAGAACTTATTAAGTAAGTGATTAAGTTTTAAGTCTAAAGTAGTACAGTCGTATTCTGCAATAGTTGATGTATAATATCTGGGCTAAATGATTCCTTCATATGGGGAAGGTATATACAAATTAGTAACCGATCTAACTCACTGTGAAAACAGTGTAGACGAGACGGAAACTAATTTGTTGGTTGTTTGTAGGAAACCACTCAGTATACTATATTAAATACTATTAAAGACTCGATGTATGCTAGGTTTAGACTTGTGAATGTGTATGGTGTTAAGGTATTATCTAGTATTTAACTTTGTGGTTAAATGTTAGATAGTTTACGAGATAAAGTGTGATATGCTAATTGAAATATCAATCTTATAACTGATAGGTCTTTTCAATAAGGAGATTAAATTAGATTGCTTAGCGGTAATCAGTGGTGCAGGCAAGTTTTCTTAACTCAAACTCGAGTTATTATCTCAAAGAATGTTAGTGGTTTAATTATTTATAATTATTCCACATCTTTGATTATTGATTTGCACTTAGTGCAAATTGCATATGTTCATCAGGTATGAAAGGCTGATCACCTTCATTACCCTAAGGTTCAGTTAAAGTTGTTCATGGTTCTTGTGACATTAAATGTTATTGATTCAGTCATTCAATTATTGACATGTTGATTCATGCTTTTACACAATTATTATATTGTTGAAAACTTGAAAGCTTATTATTCTTTCAATCATGATATATCTTTATTGAATTTAAACTTGTTGGGCAAAGTAGTTGCTCACCCTTGCTATATCATGATAATAAATTTCAGATTAAGGCGAAGGCTTGAAGAAGGACAGAGACAAGAGCAAAGAACAATAATATATGGTTATGCACGAATAACTACTTAGTTATCTTATGTAAACCTTTTATAATTTTAAAGGTATGATTTCAGTTAAGGTTAATAAACCTGGGGAAATGTTATAGAATTATATGAAATAAATAATATATGTTTATTATTCCGCATTAGATGATAGAATATGTATGATAATGAAGTACCGTAACGTATCAAGTCCGAGGTTCTTGGGACCCGGATTTGGGGGTGTCACACCTAACTTATTATCGTTAAGCAAGTTCCTTATCTAAACTCTTTAAGTTGAATAAGCGTTCTATTCCTTATTCTTATGTCAAGCAAGTTACTAAACTCAAAGTTTACTTTTATTGAGCAAATTTTTTATTCTTGAAATATTATCATGATACAAGTTCTTATACTTGTTAGTTAAGTTGAGATTTCATATGAGATATTATATTACCTTTAAAAGCATGATTCCTGTTATACAATACTTATTCGATTGTATACTCTTGAGAAGTTATTATTCAATTTGAACATCGTTTATTGTTGAACCTTGTAAGACTAGCGAACCCTTATTGATTCGACTAGTCCATAGTTGATGAGTGTTCTAAATTTCAGAACTATTATTGAGCTTATCCAAACCAAACTTTCTTTGCTGGGACTCTGATGTCAAATTGAGATGAACCACCCTATTACAGGGGATTGATGATGCTTTAGCGTTAAGATATTGTGTGCACAGTATGGTACTAAGGGCTGATCCCCCTAAGTACGAACAATAGAGTCCATAGTCTTATGACTGTTAAAGGTTTAAAGTATAAACACTTTACAACCTAGGACATAGTTCGAGGTCTTATAACCCTCAGATGTTCTTTTGATTCTTGTTTTTCATTCTTGATTCAAAAGCCGAGTTTCTTTATTCAGAAGTCTTTGATTCACTCGCATGTTATTATATTATTGTTATATTGTTATACTTGTGGGCAATCGTGCTCACTCTTGCGTAATAATAACATTACAGTTAAGAACGAAAGGTCCGAAGAGCCTTCTACTAGCAAAGGCAAGGGCAAGGTCAACAAGTGAGGAAGACTTGTTGTTTATTTGATATGTTATTGTTTAAGACTTATGTTAAAGTTGTGTAAGACTATTTATTTGTTTACATTTCCGTATTTGAGATTTAAGGTTATTATGACCTATGATTGATTTTGTATTATTATTTAGATGTTGTAACCCCATAAGGGGAGATGTTGGTTTTATTTCTATCTATTGCGTGGTTGCATTTATTATAGGTAGATAGTTAGATGATATTTGTACAGTGAACACCAAATCCCATGAAAATTGAAGTACCTGGATTTGGGGGTGTCACATGATTAGCATTAAAAGTAGCAATCCTATGACTATCGCCTTCAAAACGATCCGTACATCTCACACAAGTCTTCATTTAGGAAGACCTTATTATTGTTTCATTAGTTCTCTCAAATTGTCAAAATATAGGTGATTATGAGTCCTATTACTTCGTTCTAGTTAAAATTAGCATCAAAAGGAGCAATCCCATCACTATCGCTTCCAAAACGATGCGTAGATCTCACACAAGTCTTCATTTAGGGAGACCTTCATATTGTTTCATTGGTTGTTTCAAATTTACAAATAAAGAGGTGATTAAGAGTTGTATTATTTCGTTCTAGTTTAATTACCGTCAAAAGGAGAAACCCATAACTATCGCGTTCAAAACCATGCGTACATCTCACACAAGTCTTCATTTAGGAAAACCTTCTTATTATTTAATTGGTTCTCCAAAATTATCAAAGAAAGAGGTGATTATGAGTACTATAACTTCGTTCTAGTTTGATTAGCATCAAAAGTAGCAATTGTGATACCCCCAAATCCGGGTACTCCATTTCCACATGACTTGGTGTTCACTTTCTAAATATAACATACATCTATCCAGTAATAAATAATTTCAAAATAAATTACAACTCTTATAAATAATAAAATCTTCCTTATAAAAAGGATTACAACTTTTCAAAAATAATTCCCAGGGTTTAATCTAACCTTGATATAAATATTAATGCGAAAAATAAAAACATCATATAAAGTCTTATTAAAATTTTAAAATAAAACGAGTCTTCATTTGTTCAGCTTTCCTTTGCCGTTACTAGTTGACCGAGCGTCAACGCTTTCAACCTTAGCTGCAATGGTTATTTAATGCAAGAGTGAGCAAACAACAGCTCACTGGAATACAAAGATAAATAAGAAATACAAGAATATCTTTGAAAAGGTTTGAATAACTGTACTTTCACAACGATAAAGAATTGAATAATAAACATTTCTATTTAAAAACCTTTAACAATCATTAAGACTATGGACCTTAACTCGTACTTAGGAGGATCAGCCCTTCGTACCATGTATGTGCACTACATTTAACGTTTCTGCGTAGTAACCTCCCCTAATAAATAGGGTTGTTCATCTCAGTTTTTGAATACAAGTCCGCACCAAATAAAAGTTTGGTTTGGATAAGCTTACAAGGGTAATTTAGAATTCACGTTCATCAACTAAGAAATAGTTGAATCGACTTATAACAATCAAGAACAATTTATAATTTAAAAGATTATGAATTTCTTATATGCTGTAGAATCAAACTTAAAGTATTTAAAAGATAATATAGACCTTGCTTGAACAATTAAGTCAAGGGCATGTTAATTTCGTAAGGTTTATCGATTTCTTCTGACAGTCGATTAACGCCCCATGGTTGAACAACCAGTCTATACCCAGTATGACATTGAATTCGCCAAGTTTTATCGGAATCAAATCTACCCTCAGCTCCTGACCCTTAATGTCCAATCAACAATTCTTGTACACACACTTAACAGGAATGACCTCCCTATTCGCAGTCTCTATGTTCAAGGGATAAACTAACTTCTCTATAGGTAAGTCTAGGGTTTTAGCAAAATTATCAGATATGAATGAACAAGTAGCACCTGAATCAAATAATATATATGCATTTATACTATTGACCAGAATAATACCTGCCACCATGTCTTTTAATTGCACAGCATTCTGCACCGTCATATTGAATGTCCGGGCAGTGGGTCTAACAGCTTGCAGTGGTGCGGCGATAGTCAAATTACTGCCGCTCCCATTTCATCCGCTTCTTGCTGACCCAGCCGACAACTTCTTCGGGCAACTACGGGCCATGTGATCCTTAGATCCACATGTGTAGCAAGCTCCCTTCTTCGGGTTCGGGCAATTCGGTACAATGTGGCCTTCTTGACCACAGTTGAAGCACACCCGCTTCCCCTTCATGCACACTCCAATGTGATTTTTCCCGCATATAGCACATGCTTTGAACTTCCTCTTATGCTGCCTTCCTTGCTGACTCCCAGCAGAGGTGTTGTCGTTCCACTTCCTCTTTTGGTTGATAGTCTCGCTACCCCCAGCTTTGGTCTCTGTCTCATTCTTTTTCTTCTTATCTTGATTAAATTTTGTCACTGTATCGCTTCCACCCTCAGCGAGAATGGCCTTTTCTAGCACAGCTGCAAACGTGTTCAGCTGGAACATGGAGACCTTTCTGTAGAGCCAGGGTTTCAATCCCCGCTCAAACCTCCTCGCGTTCCTAATGTAAGTGCTGACCTGGTATGTAGCGAACCTGGCTAGCTCGTTAAATTTTACGGCATACTCGGACACCGTCATCCTTCCCTGCTTCAGCTCTAGAAACTGGACCTCCATCTGATCCTGCGAGCTCACTGGGAAGTACATTTCAAAGAACATCTCTTTCAAACGTTTCCACGGTATCGTTCCCTCACCCTCTCTGGTCTTGTTGGCCTGCCACCAGAAACTAGCATCTGACTTTAACATGAAAGTCGCAAATGTTATCTTCTGGTCTTCACCGACTCTAGCTACGTCGAAGACCTTCTCAATTTCCATCACCCACGTCTAGGCATCTATAGGGTTTATAGATCCCTTGAACTTAGGCGGTCCTACTGCCTTAAACTCTTTGAAAGTAGTACCCTGCACTTGCAGCTGATTTACAAGTGCTTCCGTCAGTAGGTTCACTAACTGCTGAACCGAGTTGGGATTCGTCCCATCATTATTGTTGTTGTTGTTGTTATTCGTCGAACCCTCGGGGTTTTGACGTGTTGGTCTTCTTCTAGGAGGCATTTTCTGTTAAGAAAATATTATTATTAGATCTTTTATTCAATTCTTAAGTATTCAAGTTCATACTTAAACGTTTGAATAACTCAGTTCACATAAAACACATAGCACATCATAAAACATCTTTTATTCATTACTCGTAGTTTAAAAACATCAATTAGATAGCATCTCTGCCATTTACATCATCTTTCCTAAACTAAAAAAGTTGCAGAATTACATCATTAACTCATCACATTCTTATCTCAAATTATGGGATTTACATTATTTAATACAAAAAGCAACACATAAATAAAAACTCTATTGCCTAAGCATATTAAGGCATCGCACAGCTTCTCCGCGGTCCTCTTCCATCACCCAAAACATCGTCTTTCGGTCCACCACATACCATGGAAAACCTTGGAACTAAGCTGGGTAATAAAAGACACGATCCTGGGCCCTATCTATGGCCGTATGAAAAGCATATTCTGTTTTCCTAAGCTTAGCCCTCTTGGCTTCAGTCTCATCTTCAGCTCGATCTGCTCGTTGAGTAGCCCTCAAGCTTGTTTCCTCCGCTCTAGCACGCTTCGTCGACTTTTCCTGGATGTCTTGCTTCAGCTTTGCTAGTTTATCTCGGGCCTCGTCTCTTTCATTCTCTACGTGTATTAGATTCCACTGCGCTTCTCCTAGCTCACTATCCATCTCTTCGATAGTCTCGTCCCGCTGCTGGATGGTTTCTTCGAGCTCTCCGACTCTTCAATGTAGCTCCACATTGCTGTCGTAAACTGTCTCGTACATCTCAGCACTAGTAGAGTGAGGTGGGAATTCCTCTTCAGGATCCTCTTCCTCCTCTTCAGACTCGTCTTCGTCATCTTCCTCTGGAATAAGTGTCAGCTCACGCTCTCGACCAGCTATGGTGATCTATAGAGATGGCTCTCTCCTAACCAGCTGCTCCCAGACAACATGGATGTCTCGGGGCTCCTCCTCTCTAGGCACCTGAGGTATATCCTCTCTAGCCTGACTAGATCCTCCAATGTTCGTCATCCTGACAAAAGAATTTTAAAGTTTAATTATTACATGATATCGAGTCGTCACTCTTCGAATACTATAACATAAACACATAGCACTTAAGGTAGTTTATTATCTTTACCTATCACTACTATCTTTTCGATCTTCCTATAAGGCTACTACCTAAGGTTTTTCCCCCCACCTAAGGTTCATAACCTAAGGCTTTGATACCAACCTGTGACACCCCCAAATTCGAGTACTCCATTTTCACATAATTTGGTGTTCACTTTCTAAATATAACATACATCTACCCAGTAATAAATAATTTCAAAATAAATTACAACTCTTATAAATAATAAAATCTTCCTTATAAAAAGGATTATGACTTTTCAAAATAATTCTCAGGGTTTAATCTAACCTTGACATAAACATTAATGCGGAAAATAAAAACATCATAAAAAGTCTTATTATAATTTCAAAATAAAACAAGTCTTCATTTGTTCAGCTTTCCTTTGCCTTTACTAGTTGACCGAGCGTCGACACTTTCAACCTTAGCTACAATGGTTATTTAATGCAAGAGTGAGCAAACAACAACTCACTAGAATACAACGATAAATAAGAAATACAAGAATATCTATAAAAAGGTTTGAATAACTGTACTTTCACAATGATAAAGAATTGAATAATAATTCTTTGATCACATTTATAATTCGAGTATAGAATTCATCTGAGGGTCGTAAGACCTTGAACTTTTGTCCTAGGTCATAAATATTTCTATTTAAAACCTTTAACAGTCATTAAGACTATGGACCTTAACTCGTACTTAGGGGGATCAGCCCTTCGTACCATGTATATGCACTACATTTAACGCTTCTGCGTAGTAATCTCCCCTAATAAATAGGGTTGTTCATCTCAGTATTTGAATACAAGTCCGCACCAAAGAAAGTTTGGTTTGGATAAGCTTACAAGGGTAATTTAGAATTCACGTTCATCAACTAAGGAATAGTTGAATCGACTTATAACAATCAAGAACAATTCATAATTTAAAAGATTATGAATTTCTTATATGCTGTAGAATCAAACTTAAAGTATTTAAAAGACAATATAGACCTTGCTTGAACAATTAAGTCAATGGCATGTTAATTCAATAATAAACTTTGATAATATTTGCTCAATATGAATTTATAAGGAATACAAATAATTTGCATCATTATGATCAATAAAATCACTCAAGGAAGGTTTGAGTTTAGAGAACTTGCCTCAAGCGCAAGCTACAGTTACAACTCACGTTCTTTAACACTTCCTACACATATATGTTTAATCACAATAATCTAAATTAGTTAACACGTAACTAATTCACATAATTGGTTAACCCTTCTAGGTTAACCCATTCTTATTTAATTAAATAGTTAATAATTAACCATCACATAATTAATTACACCACATAGGCATGCTCACATAAATAAATCAATTAATACTTATGTATTTCATATTAATTAAATTATATTTAAATGAATTATAATTTAAACATTTAATCTACTTATAATTACTCAAATTATAATCACATCTTATATTAATAAAATTATAATTAATTTATAATTTATAATTAATTAAACTACATCATGCATTATAATTACGCAAATTAGAATTAATCATGCAAACATTAAATTATAATACGCAAGATTATAATCTATAATTAATCATGCATTTATTATAATTACATAAATTTTAAATTTTAAATTTACATTCACTTGATCAAACAATATTCATTATAATTTAACAAAATTATAATTTAAATTAAACCATTTCTCTAATTATAATTATTCAAAATTATAACCACACTATATATTTTATTAATATAATAATATATTAATAATCATTTTTATGTTATCAAATTATCACATTCAATTAGCCTTTTATGGTACAACAAAATACATAAAAAAATAACCCATATTGACTTTCTACACCCCCACCCCCCCCCCCCCCCGGCCGGGGCGGGGGTTTTGCTCTTGATAGGCCTGCCGGGGCAGGGCCCTTGCAAGGTCGATAGACAAGCTAGCGAACTGTGCAGAGAAAAAGCCAATTTGGCTTATTTCTCCACACCAAATTCTAATTCCGGTTCATACAATTCATATCAATTTTTAGAAAATACAAACTTAAAGTTTTTAACATGATTCCAACATAAATAAACATTATAACACATAATTAAAACAACCAATTTCATGATTTTTGAAGATAAATCATTGATAAGTGTTCTTCATGAAATTGAACACTGTACTACAGTTTTTAAATCAATTCACCCAATTTCAAGCATGGTAAATCAATTTCTAAATATTCTGTCATCATCTATACTTAATTTAAACAAAGATGAACAATCAAACATGAATTCCTTTGATTTTAAAAGCAAAATTATACATATACATATATATATATATATATATATATATATTCAAAATAAATCAGTGTAACTCTTTGATGATCATGAATTCCTCATGTTTAATATATAAGCATGAATTAAACAATCCAATTTATTATACTAATCAATTACAAACAACTTATATACACCATATAACTTTAATCCATCAACATCACCATGTTCATGAAGAACTAAACTTTTTACAGAGAACTAAATATTGGTGAATAACATAAAAAAACATAATTTAAATTTAAGATTATACCACTTGATTAAAGCTAGGAGAAAAGATGAAGATGATGATGTAAAGCTTTTTTTTGGATTTCTCAAAGTCCTCTTCTTCTTCTCTCTTCTTCCTTTTCTCTTTATCCTTTCTCTGTTTTATTCTTCTGACTAACTCTTGTTCTAAAACTAACTAACATAAAACTATTGATCTACATATATTATACATATATCATATATACATATAGCTGACAAGTAATTAACCCATATAATAAATATATTAATTATAATTAATACATGAGTTACACAATTTTAATTTAAAAAGTCATAAGGCTTTGTTTGGCAATCCTTTTAAATAAAAATAGATTTTTAGTGCTAAGACATCATTTGGTAAAAATGGATTTAAAACAAGTGCAAGGGCCCTGTTTGGCAAAAGCCTTTTAAAACAAAAGTAAGGGCCTTGTTTGGTTAAAACTAATTTAAAACCCTTTTTATTCTTTTAATAATTTTTTTTAACACATATCCTTAATGTTACACTTTAATTAATTAAATCTTTTATATTCTTATTTAATTAATTAAAATCTAACATTAATTAATCACATAAAAATTGTCACATAATTATAATTACTCGCTAATTATAATTCATGTAACACTTATCACATAATTCATCTAATTTAATTATCTCAATTGAATTAGAACCATATTATAAAATCAATACACATAAATTAAATTAAATATTACTCTTAATTAAATCATTCCACAAAATCACATAATTTATTTATTTAACTCAATAAATAAATCACATAAAATGTTTATTCACTCAACAAATATTAAAATTTAATATATAAAATCTCAATCGTTACAATCTCCCCTCCTTAAAAGGATTCTGTTCCCAGAATCACAACATAAAAAAAAATCTCATAAAAAGAATTCTCATCTGTTATATTTTCCCCCCCTTAAAAGGATTCTGTCCCCAGAATCGATATATATGGGGTTACACAATCAATTAAGCAAATAATTGAGGAGACGACTTCCTCATTACATCTTCGAGTTCCCACGTGGCTTTTTCAGCACTGTGGTTCCTCCAGATTACCTTAACATAAGATATTACTTTATTTCTAAGTACTTGTTCCTTCCTATCAACTATTTGAACAAGAACCTCTTCATAAGTTAAGTCTTTATCAAACTGCAAAGGCTCATATTCTATTACATGTTTATAGTCGTGGTTGTAAGGTCTCAACATAAAAATGTGGAAGACGTTATGTATATTCTCTAGCTCCGGAGGTAACGCCACCTCGTAAACTACCTCGCCAACTTTTCGTAGTACCTCGAAAGGTCCAGTAAATCAGGGACTCAGCTTCCCCTTTTTGCCAAATCAAACCTTCCCCTTCCAGGGAAATACTTTCAGGAAAACGAAGCTCCCTGGTAAGAATTCTCGGTTCTGTCGATGTTGATAAACATACTTCTTCTGTCTGCCTTGAGCAACAACTAGTTTTAATCTGATCAACTTCACGATTTTAGTAGTTTGTTGTACCAGATCCAGTCCCAACAGTTGACGTTCACCGACTTCATTCCAGCACAATGGCATTCTGCATTTCCTGCCATATAACACTTCGTAAGGCGGCATGCAGATACTCGCATGATGACTATTATTATAGGCGAACTCCACCAATGGTAGATGATCATCCCAACTTCCCTTGAAATCCATAACGCAAGCTCTTAGCATATCCTCAAGCATCTGAATCGTTCTCTCGCTATGGCCATCGGTCTGAGGATGGTACGCCGTACTCATTCGTAACTGCGTTCCCAGACACTCTTGCAAACACTTCCAGAAATTTGACGTAAAACGTGGATCTCTGTCAGACACAATCGACACCGGAACGCCTTGTCGAGAAATGATTTCCTTCACATACAGCTTCGCTAGCTGATCCAAGTTGTACTTAATCCTGATAGGTAAAAAGTGGGCTGACTTTGTCAGTCGATCCACTATAACCCATATCGCATCAAATCCCTTCTGAGTAGCTGGAAGACCAACCACGATATCCATCGTGATGTGCTCCCACTTCCACTCTGGAATTTCCAACAGTTGCAGCAACCCGCTAGGTCTCTGATGTTCTGCCTTAACTTTCTGGCATGTTAAGCACTTTGCAACACTTTCAGCAACGTCCCTCTTCATATTCGGCCACCAGAAATGGTGCTTGAGATCCTGGTACATCTTCGTACTCCGAGGGTGAATCGAATATCTCGAATTGTGAGCTTCGCTAAGAATCTCTTCTTTGACCTCTGGTACTAGCGGTACCCAGATTCTCCCTTCAAATCGTAACAGTCCCTCGTTATCGATCTTGAATTTGAACTCTTTGCCATCGATTATTCTCTTTCAAATCTTCTCGCATTCCTCATCGTGAAGTTGTTCTTCTTTCACTTTGTCTACCAGAGTAGAACCAGTAGTTACTTGAAATAACTTCTCATCCGATTCCTTCAGAAATTTCACTTCCAGTTCTAATCTAGCCATCTGTTCTATCAACCGATCCTGATCAATTAACACATTCAGCTTCTTCCGACCTTTTCTGCTCAAAGAGTCGGCGACGACATTAGCTTTACTCGAATGGTAAAGTATCTCGCAGTCGTAGTCCTTGATCAGTTCCAACCACCTTCTCTGGTGCATGTTCAGATCCTTCTAGGTGAAGATATACTTCAGACTCTTATGATCTGTGTATATTTCACACTTATCTCCATATAAGTAGTGTCTCCATATCTTCAGAGCAAACACTACTGCCGCCAATTCTAAATTATGGGTCGGATACCCCTTCTCGTAATCCTTCAGTTGACGCGACGCATAGGCAATGACTTTGCCGCTCTGCATCAGCACACAACCTAATCCCTTATGTGAGGCATCACTATATACTATGAAATTTCCCTTACAATCCGGCAAAGACAATACAAGCGCAGTACTCAACCTCTTCTTCAGCTCCTGAAAACTTTCTACACATTTTTTCGTCCAAACAAACTTAACTGTCTTACGAGTCAAATTCATCAACGGAGTGGCGATCTTGGAAAAGTCTTGGATAAATTTTTTGTAATAACCTGCCAATCCTAAGAAACTCCTCACTTTAGACGGCGTCTTCGGCTGATCCCAATTCATTACGGCTTCAACCTTCGACGAATCTACCGAAATACCCTCCTTGTCGATCACGTGGCCAAGAAATTGCACACGTTCCAACCAAAATTCGCATTTCGAGAATTTTGTATAAAGCTTCTCTCGTCCCAGCGATTCTAAGGTTAGCCTAAGTGTTCTGTGTGTTCCTCCTTGGTCTTGGAATAAACTAGAATGTCATATATGAACACTACTACGAACTTATCTAGAAATGGCTTAAACACCCTGTTCATTAGGTCCATAAATGCAGCTGGGGCATTCGTTAGACCAAATGACATCACCAAGAACTCGTAATGTCCATACCGAGTCCTACAAGCCATTTTCGGTATATCTTCTCTCCTCACCTTCAATTGATGATACCCGCTTCTCAAATCAATTTTCGAGAAGTATCTAGCACCCTTCAGTTGATCGAACAAGTCATCGATCCTAGGTAAAGGATACCTATTCTTGATCATAACTTTGTTCAATTCCCTATAATCAATGCAAAGACGCATCGGTCCATCCTTCTTCTTAACGAATAAAATGGGCGCTCCCCACGGTGAAACGCTTGGCTGAATATACTTTTTTTCTAGCAATTCTTACAGTTGAACCATCAACTCCTTCATCTCGACTGGGGCCATATGGTACGGAGCTTTCAAAATTAGAGAAGTTCCCGGTGCTAAGTCGATCACGAACTCTGTCTCCCTATCTGGCAGAAGTCCTGGCAAATCGCTCGAAAACACGTCCACAAACTCCATAACCACTGATATCTCTTCTATCTTAGGGCTCTCCTTACGCGTATCTACTATATAGGCTAGATATCCTATACAGTCTTGCGTCAAAAGTTTCTTGGCTTGCTTAACCGTCAGACAACTCGCTTTTCTAGGCGATTTGCTACCATAGCACACCAACTTCGACGGAGTCGTAAGGTTTATCGATTTCTTCTGACAGTCGATTAACGCCCCATGGTTGAACAACCAGTCTATACCCAATATGACATCGAATTCGCCAAGTTTTATCGGAATCAAATCTACCCTCAGCTCCTGACCCTTAATGTCCAATCAACAATTCTTGTACACACACTTAACAGGAATGACCTCCCTATTCGCAGTCTCTATGTTCAAGGGATAAACTAACTCCTCTATAGGTAAGTCTAGGGTTTTAGCAAAATTATCAGATATGAATGAACAAGTAGCACCTGAATCAAATAATATATATGCATTTATACTATTGACCAGAATAATACCTGCCACCATGTCTTTTAATTGCACAGCATTCTGCACCGTCATATTGAATGTCCGGGCAGTGGGTCTAACAGCTTGCAGTGGTGCGGCGATAGTCAAATTACTGCCGCTCCCATTTCATCCGCTTCTTGCTGACCCAGCCGACAACTTCTTCGGGCAACTACGGGCCATGTGATCCTTAGATCCACATGTGTAGCAAGCTCCCTTCTTCGGGTTCGGGCAATTCGGTACAATGTGGCCTTCTTGACCACAGTTGAAGCACACCCGCTTCCCCTTCATGCACACTCCAATGTGATTTTTCCCGCATATAGCACATGCTTTGAACTTCCTCTTATGCTGCCTTCCTTGCTGACTCCCAGCAGAGGTGTTGTCGTTCCACTTCCTCTTCTGGTTGATAGTCCCGCTACCCCCAGCTTTGGTCTCTGTCTCATTCTTTTTCTTCTTATCTTGATTAAATTTTGTCACTGTATCGCTTCCACCCTCAGCGAGAATGGCCTTTTCTAGCACAGCTGCAAACGTGTTCAGCTGGAACATGGAGACCTTTCTGTAGAGCCAGGGTTTCAATCCCCGCTCAAACCTCCTCGCGTTCCTAATGTAAGTGCTGACCTGGTATGTAGCGAACCTGGCTAGCTCGTTAAATTTTACGGCATACTCGGACACCGTCATCCTTCCCTGCTTCAGCTCTAGAAACTGGACCTCCATCTGATCCTGCGAGCTCACTGGGAAGTATATTTTAAAGAACATCTCTTTCAAACGTTCCCACGGTATCGTTCCCTCACCCTCTCTGGTCTTGTTGGCCTGCCACCAGAAACTAGCATCTAACTTTAACATGAAAGTCGCAAATGTTATCTTCTGGTCTTCACCGACTCTAGCTACATCGAAGACCTTCTCCATTTCCATCACCCACGTCTAGGCATCTATAGGGTTTGTAGATCCCTTGAACTTAGGCGGTCCTACTGCCTTAAACTCTTTGAAAGTAGTACCCTGCACTTGCAGCTGATTTACAAGTGCTCCCGTCAGTAGGTTCACTAACTGCTGAACCGAGTTGGGATTCGTCCCATCATTATTGTTGTTGTTGTTGTTATTCGTCGAACCCTCGGGGTTTTGACGTGTTGGTCTTCTTCTAGGAGGCATTTTCTGTTAAGAAAATATTATTATTAGATCCTTTATTCAATTCTTAAGTATTTAAGTTCATACTTAAACGTTTGAATAACTCAGTTCACATAAAACACATAGCACATCATAAAACTTCTTTTATTCATTACTCGTAGTTTAAAAACATCAATTAGATAGCATCTCTGCCATTTACATCATCTTTCCTGAACTAAAAAAGTTGCAGAATTACATCATTAACTCATCACATTCTTATCTCAAATTATGGGATTTACATTATTTAATACAAAAAGCAACACGTAAATAAAAACTCTATTGCCTAAGCATATTAAGGCATCGCACAGCTTCTCTGCGGTCCTCTTCCATCACCCGAAACACTGTCTTTCGGTCCACCACATACCATGGAAAACCTTGGAACTGAGCTGGGTAATAAAAGACACGATCCTGGGCCCTATTTATGGTCGTATGAAAAGCATATTCTATTTTCCTAAGCTTAGCCCTCTTGGCTTCAGTCTCATCTTCAGCTCGATCTGCTCGTTGAGTAGCCCTCAAGCTTGTTTCCTCCGCTCTAGCACGCTTCGTCGACTCTTCCTGGATGTCTTGCTTCAGCTTCGCTAGTTTATCTCGGGCCTCGTCTCTTTCATTCTCTACGTGTATTAGCTTCCACTGCGCTTCTCCTAGCTCACTATCCATCTCTTCGATAGTCTCGTCCCGCTGCTGGATGGTTTCTTCAAGCTCTCCGACTCTTCAATGTAGCTCCACATTGCTGTCGTAAACTGCCTCGTACATCTCAGCACTAGTAGAGTGAGGTTGGAATTCCTCTTCAGGATCCTCTTCCTCCTCTTCCTCCTCTTCAGACTCGTCTTCGTCCTCTTCCTCTGGAATAAGTGTCAGCTCACGCTCTCGACCAGCTATGGTGATCTATAGAGATGGCTCTCTCCTAACCAGCTGCTCCCAGACAACATGGATGTCTCGGGGCTCCTCCTCACTAGGCACCTGAGGTATATCCTCTCTAGCCTGACTAGATCCTCCAATGTTCGTCATCCTGACAAAAGAATTTTAAAGTTTAATTATTACATGATATCGAGTCGTCACTCTTCGAATACTATAACGTAAACACATAGCACATATGGTAGTTTATTATCTTTACCTATCACTACTATCTTTCCGATCTTCCTATAAGGCTACTACCTAAGGTTTTTCACCCCACCTAAGGTTCATAACCTAAGGCTTTGATACCAACCTGTGACACCCCCAAATTCGAGTACTCCATTTTCACATAATTTGGTGTTCACTTTCTAAATATAACATACATCTACCCAGTAATAAATAATTTCAAAATAAATTACAACTCTTATAAATAATAAAATCTTCCTTATAAAAAGGATTATGACTTTTCAAAATAATTCTCAGGGTTTAATCTAACCTTGACATAAACATTAATGCGGAAAATAAAAACATCATAAAAAGTCTTATTATAATTTCAAAATAAAACAAGTCTTCATTTGTTCAGCTTTCCTTTGCCTTTACTAGTTGACCGAGCGTCGACACTTTCAACCTTAGCTACAATGGTTATTTAATGCAAGAGTGAGCAAACAACAACTCACTAGAATACAACGATAAATAAGAAATACAAGAATATCTATAAAAAGGTTTGAATAACTGTACTTTCACAATGATAAAGAATTGAATAATAATTCTTTGATCACATTTATAATTCGAGTATAGAATTCATCTGAGGGTCGTAAGACCTTGAACTTTTGTCCTAGGTCATAAATATTTCTATTTAAAACCTTTAACAGTCATTAAGACTATGGACCTTAACTCGTACTTAGGGGGATCAGCCCTTCGTACCATGTATATGCACTACATTTAACGCTTCTGCGTAGTAATCTCCCCTAATAAATAGGGTTGTTCATCTCAGTATTTGAATACAAGTCCGCACCAAAGAAAGTTTGGTTTGGATAAGCTTACAAGGGTAATTTAGAATTCACGTTCATCAACTAAGGAATAGTTGAATCGACTTATAACAATCAAGAACAATTCATAATTTAAAAGATTATGAATTTCTTATATGCTGTAGAATCAAACTTAAAGTATTTAAAAGACAATATAGACCTTGCTTGAACAATTAAGTCAATGGCATGTTAATTCAATAATAAACTTTGATAATATTTGCTCAATATGAATTTATAAGGAATACAAATAATTTGCATCATTATGATCAATAAAATCACTCAAGGAAGGTTTGAGTTTAGAGAACTTGCCTCAAGCGCAAGCTACAGTTACAACTCACGTTCTTTAACACTTCCTACACATATATGTTTAATCACAATAATCTAAATTAGTTAACACGTAACTAATTCACATAATTGGTTAACCCTTCTAGGTTAACCCATTCTTATTTAATTAAATAGTTAATAATTAACCATCACATAATTAATTACACCACATAGGCATGCTCACATAAATAAATCAATTAATACTTATGTATTTTATATTAATTAAATTATAATTAAATGAATTATAATTTAAACATTTAATCTACTTATAATTACTCAAATTATAATCACATCTTATATTAATTAAATTATAAACAAATTATAATTTATAATTAATTAAACTACATCATGCATTATAATTACTCAAATTATAATTAATCATGCAAACATTAAATTATAATACACAAGATTATAATCTATAATTAATCATGCATTTATTATAATTACATAAATTTTAAATTTTAAAATTTACATTCACTTGATCAAATAATATTCATTATAATTTAACAAAATTATAATTTAAATTAAATATTTTCTCTAATTATAATTATTCAAAATTATAACCACACTATATATTTTATTAATATATTAATAATGTTTTTCATGTCATCAAATTATCACCTTCAATTAGCCTTTTATGGTACAACAAAATACATAAAAGAAATAACTCATATTGACTTTCTGCATCCCCCCCCCCCCCCGGCGGCCGGGGCGGGAGTTTTACTCTTGATAGGCCCGCCGGGGCGGGCCCCTTGCAGGGTTAGCAGACAAGCTAGCGAACTTTGCAGAGAAAAAGCCAATTTGACTTATTTCTCCACACCAAATTCTAATTCTAGTTCATACAATTCATATTAATTTATAAACAACACAAACATAAAGCTTTTAACATGATTTCAACATACATAAATATTATAACACATAATTAAAACAACCAATTTCATGATTTTTGAAGAAAAGCCATTGATAAGTGTTCTCCATGAAATTGAACACTGTACTACTATTTTTAAATTAATTCACCCAATTTCATGCATGTTAAATCAATTTCTAAATATGCTATCATCATCTATACTTAATTTAAATAAAGATAAAAAATCAAACATGAATTCCTTTGATTTTAAAAGAAAAACTATATATATATATATATATATATTTTTAAAATACATCACTGTAAGTCTTTGATGATCATGAATTCCTCATGTTTAATATATAAGCATGAATTAAATAATCTAATTTATCATACTAATCAATTACAAACAACTTATATACACCATATCACTTTCATCCATCAACATCACCATGTTCATGAAGAACTAAACTTTTTACAGAGAACTAAATATTGGTGAAGAACATAAAGAAACATAATTTAAATTTAAGATTATACCTCTTGATTAAAGTTGGAGAAAAGATGAAGATGATGGTGTAAAGCTTTCTTTTAGATTTCTCAAAGTCCTTTTCTTCTTCTCTCTTCTTCCTTTTCTCTCTATCTTTTCTCTGTTTTGTTCTTCTGACTAACTCTTGTTCTAAACTAACTAACGTAAAACTATTGATATACATATATTATACATATATCATATATACATATAACTGACAAGTAATTAACCCATATAATAAATATATTAATTATAATTAATATATGAGTTACACAATTTGAATTTAAAAAGTCATAAGGCTTTGTTTGGCAACCCTTTTAAATAAAAATAGATTTTTAGTGCTAAGGCATCATTTGCTAAAAATGGATTTAAAACAAGTGCAAAGGCCCTGTTTGGAAAAAAGCCTTTTAAAATAAAAGTATGGGCCTTGTTTGGTTAAAACTAATTTAAAACCATTTTTGTTCTTTTAATAAAACCTTTGAACACATATCCTTAATATTACACTTTAATTAATTAAATCTTTAACATTCTTATTTAATTAATTAAAATCTAACATCAATTAATCACATAAAAATTGCCACATAATTATAATTACTCGCTAATTATAATTCATGTAACGCTCATCACATAATTCATCTAATTTAATTATCTTAATTGAATTAGAACCATATTATAAAATCAGTACACATAAATTAAATTAAATATTACTCTTAATTAAATCATTCCACAAAATCACATAATTTATTTATTAAACTCAATAAATAAATCACATAAAATGTTTATTCACTTAATAAATATTAAAATTTAATATATAAAATCTCAATCGTTACAGCAATCTCATGATTATCGCGTTCAAAGCGATGCGTACATCTCACACAAGTTTTCATTTAAAGAGACTTTTTTATTGTTTCATTGGTTCTCTAAAATTGTCAAAGAAAGAGATGATTAGGAGTCCTATTACTTCGTTCTAATTTGATTAGCATCAAAAGGAGCACTCCCATGACTATCGCGTTAAAAACGATTCGTACATTTCACACAAGTCTTCATTTAAGGAGACCTTCTTATTGTTACATTGGTTCTCTCAATTTGTCAAAGAAAGATGTGATTATGAGTCCTATGACTTCGTTCTAGTTTGATTAGCATCAAAAGGATCAATCCTATCACTAGTGCCTTCAAAACGATTCGTACATCTCACACAAGTCTTCATTTAGTGAGACCTTCTTATTATTTCATTAGTTCTCTTGAATTGTCAAAATATAGGTGATTGTGAGTCCTATTACTTCGTTATAGTTAAAATTAGCATCAAAAGGAGCAATCCCATCACTATCGCATCCAAAACGATACGTAGACCTCACACAAGTCTTCATTTAAGGAGACCTTCATATTGTTTCATTGCTTGTTTCAAATTTACAAAGAAAGTGGTGATTAAGAGTTGTTTTATTTTGTTCTAGTTTGATTGGCGTCAAAAGGAGAAACCAATGACTATCGCGTTCAAAATCATGCGTATATCTCACACAAGTTTTTCTTTAGGGATTCTTATTGTTTCATTGGTTCTGTAAAATTGTCAAAGAAAGAGTAGATTAGGAGTTTTATAACTTCGTTCTAGTTTGATTAGCATCAAAAATAGCCATCCCATGACTATCGCGTTCAAAATGATGCGTACATCTCACACAAGTCTTCATTTAAGGAGACCTTCTTATTGTTTCATTGGTTCTCTAAAATTGTCAAAGAAAGAGGTAATTAGGAGTCCTATTACTTCGTTCTAAATTGATTAGCATCAAAAGGAGCAATCTAATGACTATCGCATTAAAAATGATGCGTACGTCTCACACAAATCTTGATTAAGGGAGACCTTCTTATTGTTTCATTGGTTCTCTCAAATTGTCAATGAAAGATATTCTTATGAGTCCTATGACTTCGTTTTAGTTTTATTAGCTTCACAAGTAGCAATCCCATGACTATCGCCTTCAAAATGATCCGTACTTCTCACACAAGTCTTCATTTAGGGAGACGTTCACATTGTTTCATTAGTTCTCTCAAATTTTCAAAATATAGGTGATTATGAGTCCTATTACTTCGTTCTAGTTGAATTTAGCATGACAAAGAGCAATCCCATCACTATCGCGTCCAAAACGATGCATAGATCTCACATAAGTTTTCATTTAGGTAGACCTTCGTATTGTTTCATTAGTTGCTTTAAATTTACAAAGAAAGAGGTGATTAAGAATTGTATTATTTCATTTTAGTTTGATTAGCTTCAAAAGGAAAAATCCATGACTATCGCGTTCAAAACCATGCGTACATCTCACACAAGTCTTCATTTAGGGAAACCTTCTTATTGTTTCATTGGTTCTCCAAAATTGTCAAAGAAAGAGGTGATTATGAGTACTATAACTTCATTCTAGTTTGATTAGCATCAAAAGTAGCAATCCCATGAATATCGCGTTCAAAAAGATGCGTGCATTTCACACAAGTCTTCATTTAAGGAGACGTTCTTATTGTTTCATTGGTTCTCTAAAATTGTCAAAGAAATAGGTGATTAGGAGTATTATTACTTCGTTATAATTTGCTTAGCATCAAAAGGAGCAATCCTGTAATAGACGAGAATTTTTTTATGTGTGGTTCTGGGGACAGAATCCTTTTAAGGAGGGAAGATTGTAACGATTGTGATTTTATATAATAATTTTAAATATTTATTGAGATAAATAAATATTTTATGTGATTTATTTATGGAGTTAAATAAATAAATTATATGATTTATGAAGTTATTTAATTAAGTGTTATTTATTAATTAAATGAATGTTTAATATTTATTTAATTAATGTATATTAATTTTATATTATAGTTCTAATTTAATTGAGATACTTGAATTAGATGAATTATGTGTTAAGTGTTACATGAATTATAATTAGCGAGTAATTATAATTATGTGACAAATAATTTTATGTGATTAGTTGATGTTAGATTTTAATTGATTAAATTAGTGGATTAATATTTAATTAATTAAAATGTGACATTAAATTATGTGTTAAAATGATTTGTTAAAATAAAGAAAAAGGATTTTAAATGATTTTACCAAACATGGCCTTAGTTAATAATAATCTGTTTTTAAAAATAATTCTGTTCTGGCCAAACAAGCCTTGTGGCTATTCAAATTCAAAAATTTTATAACCTATGTATTAATTAGTAATTAGTATATGTAATTATATTAGGAGTTACATATTCTATAATTATATGTGTATACACTAAGTTACGTTAGTTTAGAGTTAGTCAATTAGAGAAACTAAGAAAAGAAAGAGAGAAAGAGCAGAGAAAATAACAGAGAAGAAGATAGAGAGAAGAGGAAGAGAAAGAAAAGATAAAGCTTGAGAAGCTTGAAGGGAATCACTATCATCTTCTTCTTCAATCATATAAGCAAAAAGGGTATTATATCAATTCCTTTATATTTCTATATGTTTTCTTTATAATATTCGTGAATATGAGTTCTCTGTGTATATGATTTAGCATGAAAGTTATACAAATATGATGTACATATATAAATTGCGTTTATAATGGTTATTATATGAATTGTATGTCATGATTAAGGATTTTCAGAAATCAAATTTTGTCAGAACATGTTTTAATGGAGAAATTGATGTTCTTATGATTTTATATGTTATTGGTCAATTTTAGAGTAAAAGTTATGATTTGAGTATGTATTAGCTTGTTTAGAATTGTTTTTTTTATGTTGTCTTCAACCATAAAATAAATGCATGTGTTATAAGTTGAAATTGATTGAGAATTGAATTTACAGTGACTTATTTTGTTAAAATATGAGTTTTCATGAAAATGGCCAAATTGGATTTTTTAAAACTTGTTATTATCATTGTTAACGCCAAGATTCGTCCACGCGCCTCAATCACTAAGCGCGTCCAATCCTGCACAAAAACTGGTAAACACCAAAGCTTGACGGCTTGGGCCGCCGGGGGATAGCTCCGGTGTGAGAGTAAGTACAGGCTGACAAGGTTTAACAATGGAGGGATAAATTACTCTATTGCTGGAATAATAAAGTGTTGTGTACCTTATGAGGGTCGAGCCATATATTTATAGGTTCTCACATCCCTGCTTGAATCCACTTTCTCCTAGGATTAGGGTTCCCCCGTGTATCCTTTTTATAATAGGATAATACCAAATCTCCCAAGATATAGGAAGTCTAATCAATGCATGATTCCTCCTTTCATAAATAGAATCTCCATATAATTAGGAGTGTCCTTCAACATGGACCAACCGGATCCCCCACGGCCCCCCATGGCCCAACCATAGCCTTAACCAAGGCCTGGCCCAACTCGGGTCCTCAAATATTCGGACCCCAACATTGCCCCCCAGTCTTTCATTAAATGGAACATTTGATGGAAGAGTATATAGCCCCTAACATGCAAACTGTCCATCCATCCGGCTAAGGTTTGTCACCCTTTGTCCAAACCCAACGAGCCCAAAGACTGGTACCTTCCAACCAAGCCCAGCCAATCAAGACCAATCTAATCAATACTGGCCTACCTTACACGGCCCAACAGTTTTTAACCTGTCCATGCAAGGAACCGGTACATCCAAACAACCCCCCTGTCTCCACCCCTTCACCTCCTCACGTGCCTTATCATTAATACACCGTCCTTTGGGATTCGGGTCCAGCCGCCAAAAAGACATTTAAAAACCCCCAAACATCCCAATCATTCCTTTTACCAATCTCAAGACATTGCATCCTCCTTCCCCACTCTCTCTCGCCTGTAAAGACAATCATTTTTCTTCAAAGCCTCTGAATCTCCAAAATGTCATCCTCTAACCACTTCTCCGGTCCCGAATCCAACACCCCCGGCCCCATTCCTGCCATTCCGCTCTCGTCCATTCCGGCCCCCATCATGCCCCTTACCACTCAAGCTGCTATCCCTGTGGCCGTCACCACCAACTCCACCACTACAGCAACTACCTCAGCAGAGACCGATACGGAGAAAGCTCAACGCCAATACTCCGACGCCTCCACCTACCCTATTTCCAACACACGCTCGAAATTCCAAGAGGAAGATATGGAGGTCATCCGCCAGTCTTTCCAGATTCCAGCCACCCATTCTCTGAAAGCTCCTTCCCCTACCGAGCGAATGTACCATTCCAACAATGGTTGGGTTGCCGTACCCCTCACCTTACTGGAAAAGGGGATTCGATTTCCCTTGCACGCCTTCATTCTAACCCTTCTGGGGTTCATCGGCATCGGCTTCAGTCAGCTGGTGCCGAACTCCTATATCCATATACTATCCTTTGTTGCCTTCTGCGTGGAAGCCGAAGTGGAACCTTCGGTCGACCTCTTTTTCGCTCTCTTCAAATTGACTGGTTCTCGAGAAGAAGGTTTTAAACAACTGAACAAAATAGCAAACAAGCCGAACGCAAAAATTGCGAGACGCCAACTGATGGACACCCCTTCTAGCAACAAGGGATGGCACTCCGAATGGTTCTTCGTCCGAGGACCCGAAACCAGCCAACTACCAGACTGGGCATCACACAAACGTCCGAACCCCCCATTCGGCGACCTTTCTTCTGAGCGAGCCGTAGAAATAGCTAGAGTGATCGAGAAGATGCCGAAGACGGAATGGAGCCACACCATACTCACCAAGCAAGCATGGCTCTATGATCATCAATGTAAGTCCTTGAATCTTTAATCTTTTAAACAGGATACATTTTTTGCTGACTCTTCTTCACCCTTTTTAATAATGCAGTATCCCTTATCAAGCCTACGTCCTCCGAACGCCGGGATTTGGATCTATACCTTTCTGGTCATCATCCCACCCAATCTGCCGAGGCCGCAACAACCCTGATTCCAACAGCCGAAGTCTTTATCGACGCCACCCTTACTGCCGAAATTCCTTCCTCAGCCATACCAAACAACGCACCCATTCCCGCTGTTACCACCGAACCCGAAGCCGCCACGAAGGCTCGTCATAAGAAGAGGGCTTCAAAGAAATCTTCGAAGCGAAAAGCTAGTCCCTCCTTTCCCATTCCAGGAAACATCATAGACCTCCCCGAGAAAGAAAGAGCACAAATTCTTCGCTTCAAAACCAAACGGGCCAAGGTAACCCCGTTATCCACTGAAGAACTAAGGGTCCCTTCTTCTTCAACAATCGCCCCTTCATCCAATACTACCCCTGACCATCCGACCCATATATCTCCCCCAACCGAAGACCGAAACCCCGAACCACCAACCGTAGAACAGCAGGACGAACAACCCTCCGCTTCAGCCGTACCTCCACCTTCATCAAGTCCAACACCAATCCGTAAAACATTCTTTTCCAACGACCCAAAAGACTATCCCATGGAGGCCTACCAATCCTTCGTCTTACCGGCCGATGACAACCGATTTCAAGGCATACCGTTTCAGGCCCTTGTAGTAGATGGCCTCATTGAGCAGGGCCGGGTAATCCTTCTATGCCTCTTCAAGTTTTATTTTGATTATCCTACTATGTCTCCTTACTTTATATAACAAGATTCGCCTTCTGCAGACCAATGCTATATGGGGACGCGTCGTTAACCGATGGAGAGAACGGGAGGCTGAGATTAAGGGACTTGCCGAAGAGGTGAGAACCCTCCAAACTTCTTTGCATCAAGAAAAAGCAGCACACTCCCGGTCCAACCGTACCAATCTACAACTTCAGCATGAAGCCACTGTACTTCAAGCTGAGGTTACAGAACATATCAAGCGGTCGGCCCAAAGCGACGCTAAGTGTCGAGCGGTGATGGAGAAGTCCGATGCTGATCAATTCCTGATTCAACAGCTGAAACAGAATATCCTTGCCCTTCAACAGGACAACTCATACTTGAAGAGGAAAGAAGAAGACTCTCTCCGGACACGCACTGCACTTGAAGAGGAGATAGTAGAACTTAAGGCTTCCAGACCTATACTCACCGAAGATCTTCGTCTTCAAGTTATCAAAGAGTACAAGGAGTCGGCCGAGCTAAATGAAAAAATACTGAAGATGTACTCTGAAGGCTACGAAGCCTGTCGGGCCAAAGGGAAAGCGAAAATGCTCAAACATTGTGTGAACCCAGCTTTGTTTGAAACCGAGTCTGAAGATGGCACAGATGAAGATACAGACGATAATCCTTCGGCTTCCGAGTAGGAGTCTTCTCTGTTTAATATCGAGACTTTCCTGTAACCTTCAAACTATTAATCAATGAAAAAAGCATCCGTTTTATCTTCAGTTCCAACTTGCATTTTCTTTAAGCACATATATCATTTGTCTCTAAAAATAATCACAAAAAAATTGTCAAAGTCTTCAACGCCACCAAGGCTAATTAAATCCAACCTTAAACCTCTGAATTCCTTCTCTCCGAGAGCCGAAGGAACAACATGAGAAATATTCACATCGCTCCGAAGAGGCGAAGGAATCCCACCTTAGTCACTCCAATGTACCCTCTCTCCGAGAGCCGAAGATACATTGGGAAAATTTGCTTCTAAGAGAAGCCCACCATAGTCACTCCGATGTGCCCTCTCTCCGAGAGCCGAAGGCACACCAGGAAAAATATTGCTTACACATGAAGCCCTCCATAGCCCCACTGATGACCTTCTCTCCGAGAGCCGAAGGCACATCAGGAATGATCCAAGACGCTCCGAAGAGGCGCTGGAACCCAACCTTTAAACACTCCGATGTACCCTCTCTCCGAGAGCCGAGGGTACACCGGGAAAAGTTGCTTCTATCACGAAGCCCTCCATAGCCCCACCAATGACCTTCTCTCCGAGAGCCGAAGGCACATCAGGAAAAGTCGCTTCTATCGCGAAGCCCACCAAAGCCCCACTGATGACCTTTTCTCCGAGAGCCGAAGGCACATCAGGAATAAACCTTCACTTCGCTACAGAGAGACGAAGGAATTCTGCCGCGGATCCTCCGATGACCTTCTCTCCGAGAGCCGAAGGTACACTGGGAAAAATAAAAGCTCCGCTCGTATGAGACGAAGGGTCTTCCCCCATAGCAACAAAGGCCGACCCGCTGATTGGTTAAGCAGGTTTTGTTCCGTTGATAGACAAACATGAACACAGAATAAAGTTCAAACGGAGAAAAAATGTGTTTTTTATTGATGAATCCCTGGCACTATTACAGACGCTTGACTCTGAACTCGGGAAAACCGAATAATCTACGATACGGAGGATTCTTCCTACTGAAAATATTTCCTAAGTCTGCCGGCATGCCAGGTATTCTGGACATCGGTGCCATCCAATGCCCGGAGGCGGTAAGTGCCAGGCTTTGGTACTCCTGTGATCTCATAAGGCCCTTCCCAACTTGGCATTAGTTTTCCTTGATTTTTGGGCATGGAGGCCTCTACTTCCCGCAGAACAAAATCTCCGACTTCGAACCTTCTCAACTTTACTCCCCTGTTATAGTGTCTAGCCACCCTGCGTTGGTAAGCAGTGAGCTTCACCAAGGCAGCCTCTCGTACTTCATCAAGTAGATCCAGATTGGTCCGAAGTCCGTCTTCGTTATATATCTCTTTGTATTGGCTAACCCGAAGGGAAGTGGAACCGATCTCTACCGGTACTAAAGCATCTGTCCCATAGGCGAGCCTGAAGGGGGACTCACCAGTGGTGGATCGAGGTGTGGTTCGATAGGCCCACAAAACACTGAGCAGTTCTTCCGGCCATCTTCCCTTTGCTTCGTCGAGTCTCCGTTTGATTCCATTCAGTAGAGTTCTGTTAGTGACCTCGACCTGTCCGTTAGACTGAGGATGTGCCACTGAGGTCTTTCTGTGCTGTATACCGAGGTCGGCCAAGAATGACTCGAATTTAGACCCCATGAACTGTCGGCCGTTGTCTGAAACTACCGCCATAGGTATGCCGAATCGAAACACGACACACTCCTTTAGGAATTTCAGGCACTCTTGTTCGGTGATCAACTTGAGTGGTTTGGCCTCTACCCATTTTGTCATATAGTCAATTGCTACAATGACGAAGCTCACTTGCCCCTTTGCTTTTGGTAATGGCCCTAGTATATCAATCCCCCAAACGGCGAAAGGAATGGGTGATAATACCGAGTACAATTCTTCTGGCGGTTGATGTGTGATAGGGCTATTCAGCTGGCACTTCAGGCACTTCTTTACATACTCAGAAGCTTCCTTGAAAATTGTGGGCCAATAATACCCTTGCCGAAGTACTTTGTAGGCTAAGGATTTGGCTGCCATATGATCCCCACATATCCCCTCATGAACCTCCCGGAGGGAATATTCCGCTTCGGAAGGCGTTAGACACTTTAGTAATGGGGATGAATAGGCCCTTCGATACAAATCTCCATCTATTAATACAAAATTTGCACTTCTGTGTTTGACCTTTTTGGCCAGCAACCGATCCGAGGGCAGTACACCATCTGCGAGATAGTCCAGGTATGGAGCTATCCAGCTAGTTGAACGCTCTATACACATCACCTCAGTATGCTGAACACTTGGTTTATTCAGTGTTTCCAGGTAGACCGAACCGCTGAAGGTACTGGCTTAGTTGTTGCCAATCTGGCTAATGCATCTGCTATGGTATTGTCTGCCCGATCTACTCCCTGAAAATCAAAGAACTCGAGCCTCTGCAACCAATCCTTGGTTTCCGCCAAATATTTCACCATTCTGGATCCCCGGGCCTCATACTCCCCAGATACCTGTTTAACGATCAATTGAGAATCACTAAAGATAACCAGTCTATGCACTTCCAGGCTCTTTGCAAGCCGAAGCCCCGCCAGAACTGCTTCATATTCAGCCTCATTGTTCGTTGCTTTGAATCCGAATCTGATCGCCTGTTGAATTTTGAACCCTTCGGGGCTCGTCAAGATGACCCCGGCTCCACTAATATCCGAAGTCGTTGATCCGTCCGTATACAAGGTCCAAGTACTCTGCCCTGGCAGAATAGCGGCCACCGTTTTTTCAACCCCCTCAGCTTTCTTCGAGCTATCGTCTGCTTCCGAGAAGGAGCATTCCACCACGAAATCTGCTAAGGCTTGTCCCTTGATTGCTGTCCGAGGGTGGTATTCTAGCATGAATTGGGACAATTCCATAGTCCAAGCTGCAAGTCTCCCAGAGACCTCTGGTCGTCCCAAAACTTTCTTCAAAGGCTGATCTGTATAGATTACTATCAACCGTCCCTGGAAATACTGTCGGAGCTTCCTGCTTGCTATTACTAGGGCATATGCGAATTTTTCCAGGTTCGGATACCTTGTTTCTGCATCCCTTAGGGAGTGGTTTATGTAATAAACCGGGTGCTGCTTACCCCCAATCTCCCGCACCAGTACAGCCCCTACTGCCAAAGAACTTGCCGCCAAATACAAGTATAAGGGCTCTGTAGGAACAGGTTTCACCAGCAAAGGTGCCGAAGATAAATATCTTTTTATCTCTTGAAACGCATCTTCACATTCTGTTGTCCACTGAAAACTCTTTGCGTTCTTCGGCCCCTTCAGAGTATCAAAAAATGGCAGACATCTTTCTGCTGATTTGGACATGAATCGCCTCATAGCTGCTATCCTCCCGGTTAGACGCTGAACGTCTTTAAACGATTGTGGGGACTTCATATCCAGGATGGCCTTAATTTTTTCGGGATTGGCTTCTATCCCCCTTTGACTGATCATGTAACCCAAGAATTTCCCTGCTCCCAGCCCAAATGTACACTTTGTAGGGTTCAATCTTAGGTTATAATGCCGAACTGTCTGGAAGCAATTCTCCAAGTCATCCAAATGCCCTCGGACTGACAGACTTTTCACGATCATGTCATCTACGTATACTTCCATAGTTTTTCCCAGCTGGCTCCTGAAGACATAGTTCATCATTCTTTGGTAAGTGGCCCCGGCGTTTAATAAACCAAATGTCATCTTCTTATAAGCATATACCGATCGATGGGTTATAAAGGCCGTCTTCGGTATATCTTCCTTGCACATTGAGATCTGGTGATAGCCTGAGAATGCGTCCATGAAACTAAGTAGTGCATATCCCGAAGTGGCATCGATTAGCTGGTCGATATGTGGCAGAGGATAGAAGTCTTTCGGGCATGCTTTGTTTAGATCAGTATAGTCGATGCAAACCCGCCATTTGCCATTCTGCTTCTGGACTAAGACTACGTTCGCCATCCACTCCGGGTAGTCTATTTCAAATATGAAATCTGCCGCTAATAGTTTTGCTATTTCCTCATCAATTATCCTCTGTCTTTCGGGGGCGAAGATTCTTCTCTTTTGCCGAACTGGTTTCTTTGCTGGGTCTACATGGAGTTTGTGTTCGGCAACTTTTAAATCCACCCCCGGCATGTCGCTGGGGGCCCACGCGAAGATGTCAGCATAGCCCTGCAATAGCTCTATCAGATGGGTCCGAAAAGACGCTGGCAGCCCCCTCCCGATTTTTACTATTTTGTCTGGCTTTCCTGGTACCAACTCTACGTCCTCGGTCTCTCCGGCCGGGGTAACTAATGGCTCCTGACTACTTTCGGTAAAGGGCTCGATCTCTATTGCCATAGTTTGCTTCTGCTTGCTAACCCCCACGCCCGAGGTGATCAGGGAATTCCGGTAACACCTCTTCGCCAGATCGAGGTCCCCTGCTACTTCTCCAATCCCATGCGGGGTAGGGAACTTTATTTTGTAATGGGGTATGGAAGTTACCGCCTGGAGGGCCGTCAATGTGGGTCTCCCAAGGATAGCGTTGTATGCCGAGTCAACATGTACCACATAGAATCGGCATCTGATTTTCGCCTGTCGAGGAGCTGTGCCGAAGATAACCGGCAACTCAATGGTCCCTGCCACTTTGACTGGTTCGTTGCTGAAGCCGTAGAGGGGAGATTCTTGCCCGATCTCCATCTTCCTTCCATCCAAACTCATCCTCTGGTAGGCATGAGCGTACAAAATATCTACTGATGATCCGTTGTCTATCATCATTCTTTTCATATCCACTGACCCTACTTGTGCCGTGATCACCAATGCTCCTTCATGCGGTTCGATCGACTCGGTAGGGAAGTCCTCGTCCGTGAAGGATATGACCGAACCTGGGAAAGGCTTCTCCAGTCTCGCGGGTTGGTCTGCCACAGACATCACCGCATCTAGATAATTGCGTCGCTTTTGCCCCGAAAGTTTCCCCATCATGCCTCCCGTTATGACATCGACCACATGGCGAGCCCCCTGTGTTGGGTTCGGCTGGGGCTGCTGATCGGCCTGAGTTGGGGTAGTTATCTTCCGAGTCTGTTCTTCTCTTCCCGAAACGAATCGTATCAGGCCTCCGTGCTATACGTTTGTTTCAATCAAATCTTTTAACGCCAAACAATCTTCGGTATAATGTCCCATGCACTCGTGGTAATCACAGTATCTGCCGGAATACTCTTTCTTAGGCTTGTAGCCGTCATCTGGCTTCTGGTAACCCGGCTGTTTCTTTAAGTGCTCCAGGATGTCGGGTCGAGGGGTGTTAAGTAGAGTGTAGACCCTTCCTTCTTGATCTCTTGGCAGAGGGGGCCGGGTTCCCCTCGACCCTTTGTTGTTGTCGTACCGCTTTGGGTAGCCTCCCGATCTATCGCCTCCATATCGCCTTGAATTTCCCTCGGGTTTGCTCTTCTCCTTCTCTTTGGATCTCTCCGTAGAGCCTCGTTTCAGACTTTCCATGGCTTCTTCCATAGTTATGAAGCTTTCTGCTTTTTCAAAGGCTTCGGCTAAACTCCTCGGATGGTTGAACATCAGTTTTTTCATTAATTTTTCGGACCTAACCAGATCCAAACCATTCTGGAAGAGTCCTACGGCCTGTAGATCATTAAGTTCGGTTACCTGCCCGACCGCTTCTCTGAATCTCTTCACGTACTGAGAGAGCGTCTCGTTAGAATGTTGTCTGACTTGGGCCAACGACCCAGTAGGCTTCCCTCTCTTTCTATTACTCCCAAATCGGGCGTGGAATTTATCACATAGTTCTTCCCATGACGAGACTGAGTTTGGGGCCAGTGTGTTCATCCATTGTCGGGCATCTCGCCTTAGAGAGGTGATGAAGGTGTTACATTTTGCCGCATCGGTGTAGTCGTAATAATCTAACAGCCTGTCATATGTCTGGCTATGCTCATAGGGGTCGCCCGTCCCGTCATAACTTTCGATGTATGGCAGTCTTTTATTGAGGTCACCCTTTTCCCGAAGGATCTCTTCGGAGAATGGGGAGGCCTTCTTCCCCGAAGTTACCTTTTCCTGCTGGCTTGCGATCAACTGTTTCTGCATGTCCTCTAGCTTCCTTGTCAACACCTCTACGGCCGCCAGAGCTGGGTCCGAACTCTTCTTCGGGGACAACTTTTCTCTCAGGTCTCTCCGGTTCTGAGGGCTTCTGCAGTCTCTGTCTTGATCATGCCGAGGGCTGCCTTGGAGACCATCTTTCGGATGGTGCATTGATGCTTGGGCCTCCTGATGAGATCGCTTCCCACGGGGACTGTCGTGTCTTCGGTCCCGGCGATGACCTTCTTGATAGCTTCGATCATCGTGCCGAGAACTGTTAGTGCAGTGTGTTCTCGAACGTCTCCTGGTTCGACGATCTCCGGATCTGCTTCTTTCCCGAGAGCGGCTCCGAAGCCTCTTTTCGGTGTCTTTGGTGTGGTTGTCATGCCCTTGGGATCCTCGGCGGGGAGACCTCCCTCTCCCCAAGTGTTTAGGGTGGCTGGAAGCCTCATCTTCGACTATATTCAGCACCTGTCTGGCGAGCTCTTCCTTTTGCACCCGGAGGACTTTTAGGGCCTGTTCTGTGTCCTCTATCTCTTTCATCTTCCTAGCTATGGCCGCTTCTCGATCTTCGAAGGGGTGGGTTCGAGGCTGGGCACCTTCCACCTGTATCCGATCTCTTTTTTCCTGGCTGGTGGTGCGGAACAGTCTTCGTTGGGCAGCGGGGTGGCCCCCTACTTGGGAGCCAACCGAATTGTTCTGAGGGCCAAGTCGTGAGTGGATGCTAGATGGCCCCAACCTATCTTTCACCGAGCCTCTTTGTGCTGATGCTGCCGCCGATGGCTGTCTTTTACCAGAAACTTCTTTGCTATTCACCATGTTTTATGGTTAACCGTTGGTTGTGATTGAAAAGCCCTCCTTCTAGCGCCAATGTTAACGCCAAGATTCGTCCACGCGCCTCAATCACTAAGCGCGTCCAATCCTGCACAAAAACGGGTAAACACCAAAGCTTGACGGCTTGGGCCGCCGGGGGATAGCTCCGGTGTGAGAGTAAGTACAGGCTGACAAGGTTTAACAATGGAGGGATAAATTACTCTATTGCAGGAATAATAAAGTGTTGTGTACCTTATGAGGGTCGAGCCATATATTTATAGGTTCTCACATCCCTGCTTGAATCCACTTCCTCCTAGGATTAGGGTTCCCCCGTGTATCCTTTTTATAATAGGATAATACCAAATCTCCCAAGATATAGGAAGTCTAATCAATGCATGATTCCTCCTTTCATAAATAGAATCTCCATATAATTAGGAGTGTCCTTCAACATGGACCAACCGGATCCCCCACGGCCCCCCATGGCCCAACCATAGCCTTAACCAAGGCCTGGCCCAACTCGGGTCCTCAAATATTCGGACCCCAACAATCATTATTTAAATAGTTGT
Organism: Panax stipuleanatus; assembly: GCA_020205555.1. Taxonomy (NCBI): domain Eukaryota; kingdom Viridiplantae; phylum Streptophyta; class Magnoliopsida; order Apiales; family Araliaceae; genus Panax; species Panax stipuleanatus. The sequence goes on along the minus strand of CM035117.1, from coordinate 97,921,709 downwards.
TATGTTGTAGAAACATGTTATATATATGTATTATTGCATATGTATGCTTTACGTTGTCGGTGTTGCTGTGTGTTGCCGATTGTTGGCATGTGGGGGATGAACAGTGAAGTTGGGTGCCATGGCTGTCTGCCTCTGCCCGCGTTCCGGCGCAGCTGCCCCTGCAACAAAGGTAGAGGTGGCGCAGCTGCTCCTGTTGAGTTTTTCAAGTTTGACACCTGCGCAGCTGCGCCAGTGACAAGGCAAAGGGTGGCGCAGCTGCGCCGTTGCCTGAGCAGAGGCAGTGAAGGTTAGCTAATTGTGCAGTGTTTTTTTTGAATCTAGTTCAATTATGCTATGACAGTGAGCATGTATCTAGTTGCTATAACATTTCGTTAATAATTTTTTTTTGACATATTGTATATAGTATTTAAAAGGTGAAGTTTAATTGTTTAATTGGAGTTTAGTTAATATGAATTACTTAATTAGAATTTGAATAATTATAATTAAGAGTAAATTTTTAAATTAAATTATATTTTTTGTTAAATTATAATGAATATTAGTTGATTTATTTTAATCAATTAGATGTTAATTTAAATTATAATTTAATAAATGCATGTTTAATTATGGATTATAAATTGATAATTCATGATTAATTATAAATTGTGTGATTATAATGCATGATATAGTTTAATTGATTATAAATTATAAATTGTTTATAATTTAAAAGGTAATTATAATTTAAGTAATTATAATTTGATTAAGTGTTTAAATTGTAATTGTTTAATTATAATTTAATTAAATACATAATTAATTTAATTATGTGAATATGTAAGTGATGTAAGTAATTATATGATGGTTGATTATTATTATTTATTATTTAGAGAGAGTTAACCATGAGGGTTAACCACTTATGTGAATTAGTTACGTGTTAACTAATTTAGGTTGTTGTGATTGAATATGTATATATGTAGGAAGTATTAAAGTACATGGTTGAGTTAAGTAGCTTGCGTGTAAGGCAAGTCTTCTAAACCCTAAACTCGCTATTTCTACGCAAGTTTCTTTGAGTTTATATATTCATTGTTGAAAATGTCCTTTTCATTTCTGTACTGGACAATTATTTACTTAACCGAAGAGATCTTGACTTATTGTTCAAGTAAGATCCAGTTATTATTATAAATGCTTTAAGTTGATTCTAAAGCATATGTTAATTCATAATTCTTTTATTTATAAATTATTGCAATTCAACTAATCCTTAGTTGATGAACGTGAATTCTAAATTACCCTTGTAAGCTTATCCAAACTAAACTTTCTTTGATGCGGACTTGAATTCAAATTTCTGAGTTGAACAACCCTAATTATTAGGGGAGGTTATTACGCATAGCGTTAAGATGTTTGTGCACAATACATGGTACGAAGGGCTGATCCCCCTAAGTACGAGTTAAGGTCCATAGCCTTATTGACTGTTAAAGGTTTAAATAGAAATATTTATAACCTAGGACAAGAAGAGTTCAAAGGTCTTATGACCCTCAGATAAATTCTATATCTGAATATTAATGTTGATAGAGAATTATTATTCAATTCTTTATTGTTGAAGTAAGATAAGTTATTCAGAATTTTTTTTAAATATCCTTTCATGTATTTATTATTGTTAAACTCCAGTGAGCTGTTGTTTGCTCACTCTTGCATTAAATAACAATTGCAGTTAAGGTTGATAGCGTTGATGCCCCGTCTACGAGTAAGGGTAAGGGAAAGCAAAGTAAGTGAAGACTTGTTTAATTATTTTGAAATGATTGTAATAAGACTTTTATGCCATGTTTTTATTTTGCACTCTATTGTTATGTCAAGGTTAGAGTAACCCTGGGATTGAGTTTTGAGAAGGTTGTAACCTTTATTTTAAGGGAGATTTTATATAAAGTATGTAATTCATTTTGAGATATTTTGGGTAGATGTTTGTTATAATTGGAAAGTGAACACCAAATCATGTGGAAATGAAGTACCCGAATTTGGGGGTGTCACAAATCCCATGACTATTGCGTTAAAAACGATTCCTACATCTCACACAAGTTTTCATTTAAGGAGACCTTCTTATTATTTTATTGGTTCTCTCAAATTGTCAAAGAAAAATATAATTATGAGTCCTATGACTTCGTTCTAGTTTGATTAGCATCAAAAGAAGCAATCCTATCACTAGTACCTTCAAAACGATTCGTACATCTCATACAAATCTTCATTTAGTGAGACCTTCTTATTATTTCATTAGTTCTCTTGAATTGTCAAAATATAGGTGATTGTGAGTCCTATTACTTTGTTCTAGTTAAAATTAGCATCAAAAGGAGCAATCCCATCACTATCGGGTCCAAAACGATGCGTAAACCTCACACAAGTCTTCATTTAGGGAGACCATCATATTGTTTCATTGCTTGTTTCAAATTTACAAAGAAAGAGGTGATTAAGAGTTGTATTATTTTGTTCTAGTTTAATTAGCGTCAAAAGGAGAAACCAATGACTTTCGCGTTCAAAACCATCTCACACAAGTTTTCATTTAGAGATACCTTCTTATTGTTTCATTGGTTCTGTAAAATTATCAAAGAAAGAGGTGATTAGGAGTTCTATAACTTCGTTCTAGTTTGATTAACATCAAAAGTAGCAATCCCATGACTATCGCGTTCAAAACGATGCGTACATCTCACACAAGTCTTTATTTAAGGAGACCTTCTTATTGTTTCATTGGTTCTCTAAAATTATCAAAGAAAGAGGTGATTAGTAGTCCTATTACTTTGTTCTAAATTGATTAGCATCAAAAGGAGCAATCTAATGACTATCGCGTTAAAAATGATGCGTACATCTCACATAAATCTTGATTTAGGGAGACCTTCTTATTGTTTCATTGATTCTCTCAAATTGTCAAAGAAGGATGTTTTAATGAGTCCTCTGACTTCGTTTTAGTTTGATTAGCATCACAAGTAGCAATCACATGACTATCGAATTCAAAACGAGCCGTACATCTCACACAAGTCTTCTTCATTTAGGGAGACCTTCTTATTATTTCATTAGTTCTCTCAAATTTTCAAAATATAGGTGATTATGAGTCCTATGACTTCGTTCTAGTTGAAAGTAGCATGAAAAGGAGCAATCCCATCACTATCGCGTCCAAAACGATGCGTAGATCTCACACAAGTCTTCATTTAGGTTGACCATCATATTGTTTCATTAGTTGCTTCAAATTTATAAAGAAAGAGGTTATTAAGAATTGTATTATTTCGTTCTAGTTTGATTAGCCTGAAAAGGGCAAACCCATATCTATCACATTCAAAATCATATGTACATCTCACACAAGTCTTCATTTAGGAATACATTCTTATTGTTTCATTGGTTCTCTAAAATTGTCAAATAAAGAGGTTATTAGGAGTCCTACAGCTTTGTTCTATTTTGATTAGCATCAAAAGTTGCAATCTCATGACTATCGCGTTCAAAACGATGCGTACATCTCACACAATTCTTTATTTAAGGAGACATTCTTATTGTGTCATTAGTTCTCTAAAATTGTCAAAGAAAGAGGTGATTAGGTGTCCTATAACTTCGTTCTAGTTTAATTAATATCAAATAGAGCAATCTCATGACTATCGCGTTCAAAACTATGCGTACATCTCACACAAGTCTTCATTTAAGGAGTCGTTCTTATTGTTTCATTGGCTCTCTAGAATTGTCAAAGAAAGAGATGATTTGAAGTCCTATTAATTCGTTCTAAATTTATTAGCACTTAAAGGAGCAATCATATGACTATCGCATTTAAAACAATAAGTACATCTCATACAAGTCTTTATTTAGGAAGACCTTCTTATTGTTTCATTAATTCTCTCAAATTGTCAAAGAAAGATGTGAGTATGAGTCCTATGACTTCGTTCTAGTTTGATTAGCATCAAAAGGAGCAATCCTATCACTAGTGCCATTAAAACGATCCGTACATCTCACACAAGTCTACATTTGGGGAGACCTTTTTATTATTTTATTAGTTCTCTAAAATTGTCAAAATATAGGTGATTATGAGTCCTATTACTTCGTTATAGTTAAAATTAGCATCAAAAAGAGCAATCACATCACTATCGCGTCCAAAATAATGCGTAGATCTCACACAAGTCTTCATTTAAGGAGACCTTCATATTATTTCTTTTGTTGTTTCAAATTTACAAAGAAAGAGGTGATTAAGAGTTATATTATTTTGTTTTAGTTTGATTAGCGTCAAAAGGAGAAACCCATGACTATCGCGTTCAAAACCATGCGTACATCTCACACAAGTTTTTATTTAGAAAGACCTTCTTATTATTTCATTGGTTCTGTAAAATTGTCAAAGAAAGAGGCGATTAGGAGTTTTACAACTTCGTTCTAGTTTGATTAGCATCAAAAGTAGCAATCCCATGACTATCGCATTCAAAACGATGCGTACATCTCACACAAGTTTTCATTTAAGGAGACCTTCTTATTGTTTCATTGGTTCTCTAAAATTGTCAAAGAAAGAGGTGATTAGGAGTTCTATTACTTCGTTCTAAATTGATTAGCATCAAAATGAGCAATCTAATGACTATCACGTTAAAAATGATGCATACATCTCACACAAATCTATATTTAGGGAGGCCTTCTTATTGTTTCATTGGTTCTCTCAAATTGTCAAAGAAAGATGTTATTATGAGTCCTATTGCTTTGTTTTAGTTTGATTAGCATCACAAGTAGCAATACCATGACTATCGCCTTCAAAATGATCCATACTTCTCACACAAGTCTTCATTTAGGGAGACTTTCATATTGTTTCATTAGTTCTTTCAAATTTTCAAAATATAGGTGATTAAGAGTCCTAGTAATTCGTTCTAGTTGAATTTAGCATGAAAAGGAGCAATCCCAACACTATCGCGTCCAAAATGATGTGTAAATCTCACACAAGTCTTCATTTAGGTAGACCTTCATACTGTTTCATTAGTTACTTCAAATTTACAAAGAAAGAGGTGATTAAGAATTGTATTATTTCTTTTTAGTTTGATTAGCCTCAAAAGGAGAAACCCATGACTATCGCGTTCAAAACCATGCGTACATCTCACACATGTCTTCATTTAGGAATACATTCTTATTGTTTCATTGGTTCTCTAAAATTGTCAAATAAAGAGGTGATTAGGAGACCTACAACTTCGTTCTATTTTGATTAACATCAAAAGTAGCAATCCTATGACTATCGCGTTCAAAACGATGCGTACATCTCACACAAGTCTTCATTTAAAGAGACATTCTTATTGTTTTATTGGTTCTCTAAAATTGTCAAAGAAACAGGTGATTAGGAGTCCTATTACTTCGTTCTAATTGGATTAGCATCAAAAGGAGCAATCCCATGACTATCACGTTAAAAATAATTCGTAGATCTCATACAAGTCTTTATTTAGAGAGACCTTTTTATTGTTCCTTTGGTTATCTCAAATTGTCAAAGAAAGATGTGATTATGAGTCTTATGACTTCGTTCTAGTTTGATTAGCATCAAAAGGAGCAATCCTGTCACTAGTGCCTTCAAAACGATCCGTACATCTCACACAAGTCTTCATTTAGGGAGGCCTTCTTATTGTTTCAATAATTCTCTCAAATTGTCAAAATAAAAGTGATTATGAGTCCTATTACTTCGTAGTAGTTTAAATTAGCATCAAAAGAAGCAATCCCATTATCGCTTCCAAAACGATGCGTAGATCTTACACAAGTCTTAATTTAAGGAGACCTTCATATTGTTTCATTGGTTATTTCAAATTTACGAAGATAGAGGTGACTAAGAGTTGTATTATTTCATTCTATTTTAATTAGCGTCAAAAGGAGAAACCCATGACTATTGCGTTCAAAACTATGTGTACATCTCACACAAGTCTTCATTTAGGAAAACCTTCTTATTATTTCAATTGTTCTCCAAAATTGTCAAAGAAAGAGGTGATTATGAGTACCATAACTTTGTTCTAGTTTGATTAGCATCCAAAGTAGCAATCCCATGACTATCGATTTCAAAACGATGCGTACATTTCACATAATTCTACATTTAAGGAGACGTTCTTATTGTTTCATTGGTTCTCTAAAATTGTCAAAGAAAGAGGTGATTAGGAGTATTATTACTTCGTTTTAATTTTCTTAGCATCAAAAGGAGCAATCCCATGACTATTGCGTTAAAAACAATTTGTACATCTCACACAAGTCTTTATTTAAGGAGACCTTCTTATTGTTTTATTGGTTCTCTCAAATTGTCAAAGAAAGATGTGATTATGAGTCTTATGACTTCGTTCTAGTTTGATTAGCATCAAAAGGAGCAATCCTGTCACTAGTGCCTTCAAAATGATCCGTACATCTCACACAAGTCTTCATTTAGGAAGGCCTTCTTATTGTTTCATTAATTCTCTCAAATTGTCAAAATAAAAGTGATTATGAGTCCTATTACTTCGTATTAGTTTAACTTAGCATCAAAAGAAGCAATCCCATTATTGCTTCCAAAACGATGCGTAGATCTTACACAAGTCTTAATTTAAGGAGACCTTCATATTGTTTCATTGGTTATTTTAAATTTACGAAGATAGAGGTGACTAAGAGTTGCATTATTTCATTCTATTTTAATTAGCGTCAAAAGGAGAAACCCATGACTATTGCGTTCAAAACTGTGTGTACATCTCACACAAGTCTTCATTTAGGAAAACCTTCTTATTATTTCAATTGTTCTCCAAAATTGTCAAAGAAAGAGGTGATTATGAGTACTATAACTTTGTTCTAGTTTGATTAGCATCCAAAGTAGCAATCCCATGACTATCGAGTTCACAACGATGCGTACATTTCACATAAGTCTTCATTTAAGGAGACGTTCTTATTGTTTCATTGGTTCTCTAAAATTGTCAAAGAAAGAGGTGATTAGGAGTATTATTACTTCGTTTTAATTTTCTTAGCATCAAAAGGAGCAATCCCATGACTATTGCGTTAAAAACAATTTGTACATCTCACACAAGTCTCTATTTAAGGAGACCTTCTTATTGTTTTATTGGTTCTCTCAAATTGTCAAAGAAAGATGTGATTATGAGTCTTATGACTTCGTTCTAGTTTGATTAGCATCAAAAGGAGCAATCCTGTCACTAGTGCCTTCAAAACGATCCGTACATCTCACACAAGTCTTCATTTAGGGAGGCCTTCTTATTGTTTCAATAATTCTCTCAAATTGTCAAAATAAAAGTGATTATGAGTCCTATTACTTCGTAGTAGTTTAAATTAGCATCAAAAGAAGCAATCCCATTATCGCTTCCAAAACGATGCGTAGATCTTACACAAGTCTTAATTTAAGGAGACCGTCATATTGTTTCATTGGTTATTTCAAATTTACGAAGATAGAGGTGACGAAGAGTTGTATTATTTCATTCTATTTTAATTAGCGTCAAAAGGAGAAACCCATGACTATTGCGTTCAAAACTATGTGTACATCTCACACAAGTCTTCATTTAGGAAAACCTTCTTATTATTTCAATTGTTCTCCAAAATTGTCAAAGAAAGAGGTGATTATGAGTACCATAACTTTGTTCTAGTTTGATTAGCATCCAAAGTAGCAATCCCATGACTATCGATTTCAAAACGATGCGTACATTTCACATAAGTCTTCATTTAAGGAGACGTTCTTATTGTTTCATTGGTTCTCTAAAATTGTCAAAGAAAGAGGTGATTAGGAGTATTATTACTTCGTTTTAATTTTCTTATCATCAAAAGGAGCAATCCCATGACTATTACGTTAAAAACAATTTGTACATCTCACACAAGTCTTTATTTAAGGAGACCTTCTTATTGTTTTATTGGTTCTCTCAAATTGTCAAAGAAAGATGTGATTATGAGTCTTATGACTTCGTTCTAGTTTGATTAGCATCAAAAGGAGCAATCCTGTCACTAGTGCCTTCAAAACGATCCGTACATCTCACACAAGTCTTCATTTAGGGAGGCCTTCTTATTGTTTCATTAATTCTCTCAAATTGTCAAAATAAAAGTGATTATGAGTCCTATTACTTCGTAGTAGTTTAAATTAGCATCAAAAGAAGCAATCCCATTATCGCTTCCAAAATGATGCGTAGATCTTACACAAGTCTTAATTTAAGGAGACCTTCATATTGTTTCATTGGTTATTTCAAATTTACGAAGATAGAGGTGACTAAGAGTTGTATTATTTCATTCTATTTTAATTAGCGTCAAAAGGAGAAACCCATGACTATTGCGTTCAAAACTGTGTGTACATCTCACACAAGTCTTCATTTAGGAAAACCTTCTTATTATTTCAATTGTTTTCCAAAATTGTCAAAGAAAGAGGTGATTATGAGTACTATAACTTTGTTCTAGTTTGATTAGCATCCAAAGTAGCAATCCCATGACTATCGAGTTCAAAACGATGCGTACATTTCACATAAGTCTTCATTTAAGGAGACGTTCTTATTGTTTCATTGGTTCTCTAAAATTGTCAAAGAAAGAGGTGATTAGGAGTATTATTACTTCGTTTTAATTTTCTTAGCATCAAAAGGAGCAATCCCATGACTATTGCGTTAAAAAAAATTTGTACATCTCACACAAGTCTTTATTTAAGGAGACCTTCTTATTGTTTTATTGGTTCTCTCAAATTGTCAAAGAAAGATGTGATTATGAGTCTTATGACTTCGTTCTAGTTTGATTAGCATCAAAAGGAGCAATCTTGTCACTAGTTCCTTCAAAACGATCCGTACATCTCACACAAGTCTTCATTTAGGGAGGCCTTCTTATTGTTTCATTAATTCTCTCAAATTGTCAAAATAAAAGTGATTATGAGTCCTATTACTTCGTATTAGTTTAAATTAGCATCAAAAGAAGCAATCCCATTATCGCTTCCAAAACGATGCGTAGATCTTACACAAGTCTTAATTTAAGGAGACCTTCATATTGTTTCATTGGTTATTTCAAATTGTCAAAGAAAGAGGTGATTAGGAGTATTATTACTTCGTTTTAATTTTCTTAGCATCAAAAGGAGCAATCCCATGACTATTGCGTTAAAAACAATTTGTACATCTCACACAAGTCTTCATTTAAGGAGACGTTCTTATTGTTTCATTGGTTCTCTAAAATTGTCAAAGAAAGAGGTGATTAGGAGTATTATTACTTCGTTTTAATTTTCTTAGCATCAAAAGGAGCAATCCCATGACTATTGCGTTAAAAACAATTTGTACATCTCACACAAATCTTTATTTAAGGAGACCTTCTTATTGTTTTATTGGTTCTCTCAAATTGTCAAAGAAAGATGTGATTATGAGTCTTATGACTTCATTCTAGTTTGATTAGCATCAAAAGAAGCAATTCTATCACTAGTGCCTTCAGAACGATCCGTATATCTCATACAAGTCTTTATTTAGTGAGACCTTCTTATTATTTCATTAGTTCTCTTGAATTGTCAAAATATAAGTGATTGTGAGTCCTTCGTTCTAGTTAAAATTAGCATCAAAAGGAACAATCCCATCACTATCGCGTCCAAAACGATGCGTAGACCTCACGCAAGTCTTCATTTAGGAAGACCTTTATATTGTTTCATTGCTTGTTTCAAATTTAAAAAGAAAGAGGTGATTAAGAGTTGTATTATTTCGTTCTAGTTTGATTAGCGTCAAAAGGAGAAACCCATGACTATCGCGTTCAAAACCATGCGTACATCTCACACATGTTTTCATTTAGGGAGACCTTCTTATTGTTTCATTGGTTCTGTAAAATTATCAAAGAAAGAGGTGATTAGGAGTTCTATTGTGACACCCCCAAATCCGGGTACTTCGTTTCCACATGATTTGGTGTTCACTTTCTAACTATAACAAACATCTACCCAATATATCTTAAAATAAATTATAATCTTTATATAAAATCTCCCTTAAAATAAGGGTTACAACCTTAAAAAAAATAATCCCAGGGTTACTCTAACATTGACATAAACAATAAAGTGCGGAACAAAAACATGACATAAAAGTCTTGTTACAATCACTTTAAAATAATTAAACAAGTCTTCACTTGTTCATCTTTCCCTTGCCTTTACTCGTAGACGAGGCATCAATGTTATCAACCTTAACTAAAATTGTTATTAAATGCAAGAGTAAGCAAACAACAGCTCACTAAAGTTTAACAATAATAAATATATGAAAGGATATCTTTAAAAAGATCTGAATATCTTAGCTTACTTCAACAATAAGAATTGAATAATAATTCTCTATCAACATTAAAATTTGAATATAGAATTTATCTGAGGGTCATAAGACCTTTGAACTCTTGTCCTAGGTTATAAATATTTCTATTTAAACCTTTAACAGTCAATAAGACTATAGACTTTAACTCGTACTTAGGGGGATCAGCTCTTTGTACCATGTATTGTGCACAAACATCTTAACGTTATGCGTAGTAACCTCCCCTAATAATTAGGGTTATTCAACTCAGTAATTTGAATTCAAGTCCGCACCAAAGAAAGTTTGGTTTGGATAAGCTTACAAGGGTAATTTAGAATTCACGTTCATCAACTAAGGATTAGTTGAATCGACTTTCAATAATTCATAAATAAAAGAATTATGAATTAACATATGCTTTAGAAGTAAACTTAAAGCATTTAAAATAATAAATTGGATCTTACTTGAACAATAAGTCAAGATCTCTTCGGTTAAGTAAATAATTGTCCAGTACAGAAATGAAAAGGACATTCTCAACAATGAATATATGAACTCAAAGAAACTTGCGTAGAAATAGCGAGTTTAGGGTTTAGAAGACTTGCCTTAAGCGCAAGCTACTTAACTCAATCACGTTCTTAACACATCCTACACATATATATTTAATCACAATAACCTAAATTAGTTAACACATAACTAACTCACATAATTGGTCAACCCTCATGGTTAACTCATTCTAATTAAATTACAATTAGGCATCACATATGCATGCTCACATAACTAAATCAATTATGTGTTTAACTAAATTATAATTAAACAATTATAATTTAAACACCTAATCTAATTATAATTACTTAAATTATAATTATCTCTTAAATTATCACCAATTCATAATTAATAATTAATTAAACTATATCATGCATTATAATTACACAAATTATAATTAATCATGCAATTATAAACTTAAAATCCATAACTAAACATGCATTTATTAAATTACAATTACTTAAATTATAAATTAAATTAACATCTAATTGACTAAAATAAATCAATTTCTATACATTATAATTTAACCATATTATACTTTAAATTAAACACATACTCTTAATTATAATTAATCAAATTATAATTAAGTAACTCATTTACAATAAAATATTTATAATCTAATTAAAGTTTTCAAAATTTCTTTTATTTACCAAATATGAATTTGTCACAATCATATAACAACATTTTATATCATTTAAATATATGTCCACTATCAAGGAATAATTAAACTAAGGCTTTAAAATAAACTGCACAAGAAACTAAAGTCACTGTCCAAGCACTGTGCACGGCGCAGCTGCGCAGCCAGCTGCCTTAAAATCGGCGCAGCTACGCAGGGAATGAATCAGGGAAGGGCAAGCGGCGTAGCTGCGCAGCAACGCGGCAAGCAACACAGACATTGAAAATCATACATATACCATAACTCATCTATATAACATGCTTCTAAAACACAATAATCATCTAAACCATAGGAATCAAGAGTTTTAATATTCAAATTTGGCTATTATCACAAAACTCATATTTCCTCTAAACAATTCACTGTAATAAAATTTTCTTACCAATTTAACTTATAAAACATGCATTATATTTGAAATTGAAGATAGCATCAAATAAATTCCTAATAAACATATTAACATATATCAATTTCATCAATTTCTTCAAACTAAAATCAACCATAATATCTAAAACTCATATGAACTCACATGAACATAACTTTTCTATTAAAACATGTTTCTACAATCAATTTCATTTCTGAAAATCATTATGGCATACAATCACTATTAGTATAACATTACAAAATACATATATTCAATTCATGATTATACCACTTTCATGAAAACGTTTTTACAGAGAAGTTCCACAACATAAAACACATTATTAAAACTAAATTTAGAAGTTATACCCGTTGATTAGGCTTAGGACAAGAAGATGATGACTTAGCGAGAATTCTTTCAAGGTCACTTTCCCCTTTCTTTCTCTTCTTCTTCCCTTCTTCTCTGTTCTTCTTTTTCCTCTACTCTTTTCTTTCTTTGTTTTTCTTAGTTTGTAAAACTAACGTAGTTGTAGTATATACAATATACATATAATAGAATATGTAACTCCCATATAGTAATTATATACACTAACTACTACTAATTACGTAAGTTACAAAAGTTGAATTTGAATAGCCATAAGGTTATGTTTGGCAAATACTTTATTTAAAAACGGATTATTAGCTAAGGCTTTGTTTGGAAAATAGATTTAAAAACAAATGCAAGGCCTTGTTTATTTAAAATCATTTAAAATCCTTTTTTTTTTATTTTAACAAATTATTTTAACACATACTTTAATGTCATATTTTAATCAATTAAATATTAAACAACTAATTTAATCAATTAAAATCTAACATCAATTAATCACATAAAATTGCCACATAATTATAATTATTCGCTAATTATAATTCATGTAACACTTCATCACATAATTCATCTAATTCAATTATCTCAATTAAATTAGAACTACATTATAAAATTAATATATACACATCAATTAAATAACATTCATTAAATTAATATGTAACACTTTATTAAATCACTCAAATAATTCACGTAATTTATTTATTTAACTCCATAAATAAATCACATAAAATATTTATTTAACTCAATAAATATTTAAAATTAAATATAAAAATCTCAATCGTTACAATCTTCCTTCCTTAAAAGGATTCTGTCCCCAGAATCACACATAAAAAAAAAATCTCGTCTATTACATTCTTCCCCCCTTAAAAGGATTTTGTCCCCAGAATCAGTACATAAGGCGTTACACACAAAAGTTAAGCAAATAACTACAGATAAGATTTTATCATAACATCTTCGAGTTCCCACGTAGCTTCTTCAGCACTGTGGTTCCTCTAGATTACCTTAACAGAAGGTATCACTTTATTCCTAAGTACTTGTTCCTTTCTATCAACTATTTGAACAGGCACTTCTTCATATGTTAAGTCCTTATCAAATTGTAAAGGTTCATATTCTATTACATGTTTATAATCATACTTGTAAGGTCTTAACACAGAAATATGAAAGACATTATTATTCTCGAGCTCTGGAGGTAATGCAATCTCGTAAGCTACCTTGCTAACTTTTCGCAACACCTCAAAAGGTCCAATAAATCTAGGACTCAACTTTCCCTTCTTACTAAAACGAATCTTCCCCTTCCAGGGAGATACTTTCAGGAACACCAAACTTCCTGGTAAGAATTCTTGGTTTTGTCGATGAAGATCGGCATACTTCTTCTATCTGTCTTGAGCAGCAACTAATCTCGTTCTAATCTGCTTCACAATTTCGGCGGTTTATTGTACCAATTCTGGTCCCAACAATTGACGTTCACCGACTTCATCCCAGCACAAAGGAGTTCTGCATTTTCTGCCGTATAATGCTTCGTAAGGCGGCATGCCAATACTCGTATGATGACTATTGTTGTAGGCGAACTCCACCAACGGTAGATGATCCTCCCAGCTTCCTTTGAAGTCCATCACACAAGCTCTTAGCATATCCTCAAGCGTCTGAAGCGTTCTCTCGCTCTGTCCATCAGTCTGAGGATGATACGCTGTACTCATTCGCAATTGCGTTCCCAGACATTCTTGCAATCGCTTCCAAAAATTAGACGTAAAACGTGGATCTCTGTCGGACACAATTGACACCGGAACACCATGTCTAGAAATAATTTCCTTCACGTGTAGCTTCGCTAGCTTATCCAGGTTGTACTTAACCCTGATCGGCAGAAAGTGGGCTGACTTCGCCAGTCGATCCACTATAACCCATATAGCATCAAATCCCTTCTGAGTCGTTGGAAGACCTACCACAAAATCCATCGTGATGTGCTCTCACTTTCACTCTGGAATCTTTAACGGTTGTAGCAAACCACTCAGTCTCTAGTGTTCTGCTTTAACTTTCTGGCACGTAAAGCATTTTGCAATGCATTCAGCCAAATCCCTCTTCATATTCGGCCACCAGAAATGATTCCTGAGATCCTGGTACATCTTCGTACTCCCGGGGTGAATAGAATATCTAGAACTATGAGCTTCGCTTAGAATCTCCACTTTGACCTCAGGTACTAGCGGTACCCAGATTCTACCTTCAAACCGTAACAGACCTTCATTATCGATCTTGAACTTGAACTCTTCGCCATCGGTTATCCTCCTCCAAATCTTCTTACATTCTTCATCGTGAAGTTGTGCTTCTTTCACTTTGCCTACTAGAGTAGAACCAGTGGTTACTTGAAACAACATCTCATCCGATTCCTTCAGAAGCTTCACCTCCAACTCCAATCTAGCCATCTGTTCTATTAACCGATCCTGATCAGTTAACACGTTCAGCTTCTCCCGACCTTTCTTGCTCAAAGCGTCGGCGACAACGTTAGCTTTACCCAGATGGTAAAGTATCTCGCAATCGTAGTCTTTAATCAGTTCCAACCATTTTCTTTGGCGCATGTTCAAATCCTTCTAGGTAAATATATACTTCAGACTCTTGTGATCTGTGTATATTTCACACTTTTCTCCATATAAGTAGTGCCTCCAAATCTTTCGGGCAAACACTACTGCCGCCAATTCTAGATCATGGGTCGGATACCCCTTCTCATAATCCTTTAGCTGACGTGACGCATAGGCAATGACTTTGTCGCTCTACATCAACACACAGCCTAATCCTTTATGTGAGGCATCGCTATATACTATGAAATTCCCCGAACTATCCAGTAAAGACAATACAGGCGCAGTACTCAGTCTCTTTTTCAGCTCTTAAAAAATTTCCTCACATTTCTCTGTCCAAACAAATTTAACCATTTTACCAGTCAAATTCGTCAATGGAGTTGCGATTCTAGAAAAGTATTGGATAAATCTACAGTAATAACATGCCAATCCCAAGAAACTCCTCACTTCAGACGGCGTCCTCGGCTGATCCCAATTCATTACAGCTTCAACCTTCGACGGATCCACCGAAATACCATCCTTGTCTATCACGTAGCCAAGAAATTGCGCACGTTCTAACCAGAATTCGTATTTCGAGAATTTAGCGTAAAGCTTCTCTCGTCTCAAGGCTTCTAAGGTTAGTCATAAGTGTTCAGCATGTTCCTCCTCGATCTTGGAATAAACCAGGATGTCATCTATGAACACTACCATAAACTTGTCCAGAAATGGCTTGAACACCCTGTTCATTAAGTCCATAAATGCAGCTGGGGCATTCGTGAGACCAAATGACATCACCAAGAACTCGTAATGACCATATCGAGTCCTAAAAGCCGTTTTAGGTATATCTTCCGTCCTCACCTTCAATTGATGATACCCGCTTCTTAAATCAATTGTTGAGAAGTACTTCGCACCTTTCAGTTGATCAAACAAGTCATCGATCTTAGGTAAAGGATACCTATTCTTGATCGTAACTTTATTCAACTCCCTAAAATCAATGCAAAGACGCATTGATCCATCCTTCTTCTTCACAAACAAAACTGGCGCTCCCCACGGTGAAACGCTTGGTTGAATATACTTCTTGTCTAGTAATTCTTGTAGTTGAACCATCAGTTCCTTTATCTCAACTGGAGCCATTCTATACGAATCCTTCGAAATCGGAGCAGTTCCCGGCGCTAGATCGATCACGAACTCTATCTCCCTATCTGGTGAAAGTCCTGGCAAATCGCTTGGAAAAACGTCCACAAACTCCTTAACTACCGATATCTCCTCCACCTTCGGGCTTTCCTTACGCGTATCTACTATGTAGGCTAGATATCCCACACAGCCTTTGTGACACCCCCAAACCCGGGTACTTCATTTCCACATGATTTGGTGTTCACTGTCTAACTATAACAAACATCTACCCAATATATCTCAAAATAAATTACAATCTTTATATAAAATTTCTGTTAAAACAAGGGTTACAACCTTAAAAATAATCCCAGGGTTACTCTAACCTTGACATAAACAATAAAGTGCGGAATAAAAATATGACATAAAAGTCTTATTACAATCACTACAAAATAATTAAACAAGTCTTCACTTGTTCATCTTTCCCTTACCTTTACTCATAGATGGGGCATCAACGTTATCAACCTTAACTGCAATTGTTATTTAATGCAAGAGTGAGCAAACAATAGCTCACTTGAGTTTAACAATAATAAATACATGAAAGGATATCTTTAAAAAGATCTGAATAACTTAGCTTACTTCAACAATAAAGAATTGAATAATAATTCTCTATCAACATTAAAATTCGGATATAGAATTTATCTGAGGGTCATAAGACTTTTGAACTCTTGTTCTAGGTTATAAATATTTCTATTTAAACCTTTAACAGTCAATAAGACTATGGACCTTAACTCGTAGTTATGGGGATCAGCCCTTCGTACCATGTATTGTGCACAAACATCTTAACGCTATGCGCAGTAACCTCCCCTAATAATTAAGGTTGTTCAACTCAGTAATTTGAATTCAAGTCCGCACCAAAGAAAGTTTGGTTTGGATAAGCTTACAAGGGTAATTTAGAATTCACGTTCATTAACTAAGGATTAGTTGAATCGACTTTCAATAATTCATAAATAAAAGAATTATGAATTAACATATGCTTTAGAAGTAAACTTAAAGCATTTAAAATAATAAACTGGATCTTACTTGAACAATAAGTCAAGATCTCTTCGGTTAAGTAAATAATTATCCAGTATAGAAATGAAAAAGACATTCTCAACAATGAATATATGAACTCAAAGAACTTGCGTACAAATAGCGAGTTTAGGGTTTAGAAGACTTGTCTTAAGAGCAAGCTACTTAACTCAACCACGTACTTAAACACTTCCTATACACATTCAATTATAATAATCTAAATCAGTTAACACATAACTAACTCACATAAGTGGTTAACCCTCATGGTTAACTCACTCTAATAAAATAAATAATAATAATCAACTATCACATAGTTAATTACATCACATCCGTAGTCACATAATTAAATTAATTATGTATTTAGCAAAATTATAATTTAAACACTTAATCTAATTATAATAACTTAAATTATAATTACCTTTTAAATTATAAATAAATTATAATTTATAATCAATTAAACTATATCATGCATTATAATTATACAAATTATAATTAATCATGAAATTATCAATTTATAATCCATAATTAAACATGCATTTATTAAATTATAATTACATAAATTATAATTTAAATTAACATCTAATTGATTAAAATAAATCAACTTCTATACATTATAATTTCACAGAATTATAATTTAAATTAAACATTCACTCTTAATTATAATTAATCAAATTATAATTAAGTAACTTATTTTACAATTAAACAATTATAGCTTATAATTTAAATACTATATTAGGTTTTCAAAACTTCCTTTTTCTCAAATTATAAAATTATCAACTTCATGTTAACACATGTTATAGCAGCTAGATACATGCTTATTATCTTAGCAATAATGTAAAGGAAACATAAAAACAAATTGCACAACCAACCCAGCTCACTGCATCTACACAGCCAGCGGCGCAGCTGCGCAGCCAGCAGCCTTGGCATCGGCGCAGCTGCTCGGGTGTCAAAACTGAGAAAGGCAGCCGGCGCAGCTGCACTGCTTCTGGCTGTGTTACCGGCGCAGCTGTGCAGGAACACGGACAAAAGCAGACAGTTCAGCACCCTGCTTCACTGTTTCACCCCAAATATGCCAAAAATTGACAGTTCACAGCAACTTAACCAACATAAAACACACACATGCCACAATACATATGTATGACATGTTTCTAAACACAAAAATCATCTAAGAAACAAGAATCAATGATTTTAAAAGTCTAATTTGGCTATTTTCATAAAACTCCTACTTTTCATAAAATAATTCACTGTAATTTCAATTCTAAACCAATTCAATTCATAATACCCACATTATTTCTGTTATATAAGCTAGTAACATGAACAACTATCAATTTGCACAATTCACATATATAATTCATCAATTTCTACTCTATAATCAACCAAAACATGAAAACTCCATATAAATACATATTCCCCATTTAAAACTTGCTTTTACAATACTTTGATTTATGAAAATCATTTATAGCATATAACCCACTATAAACAACACATGAATACAATCTATATATACACCATTCATGTTTAAACAATTATATAACAACTTATTTTTAACAGAGAACGAATATGAAAAATATATAACTAAGTTCTATAACAATTAGAGATTATAGATGATACCTTTTGTTAATAGGTTGAAAGAGAAGGTGATGTGAGTTCAATTCTAGCAATTCTTCTTCCTCTTTTCTCTTCTTCTCTAACTCTTCTCTGCTCTTCCTTCTCTCTGCTCTCTTTTCTTCTTAGTTCTTAGTTAGACTTAGGATTAGAACTAACGTAGTAGATATATTATAACTGATATAATATACGTATACTAATGATATATATGTAACTGCTAATTAATTAAGATATATAATAAATACATATTATTATATAAGTTACAACTATTTGAATTTGAAAAACCTTAAGACTTGTTTGGCCAAAACAACATTATTTTTAAAAACAAATTATTATTACTAAGACCATGTTTGGTAAAATGAGTTTAAAACAATTACAAGGGCCTTGTTTGGTTCAAATCATTTAAAATTCTTTTTTTCTTTTATTTTTACAAATTATTTTAACACATACTTTAATGTCATATTTTAATCAATTAAATATTAATCAACTAATTTAATCAATTAAAATCTAACATCAATTAATCATCTAAAATTGTCACATAATTATAATTACTCGCTAATTATAATTCATGTAACACTTCATCACATAATTCATCTAATTCAATTATCTCAATTAAATTAGAACTATAATATAAAATTAATATACATTAATTAAATAAATATTACACATTCATTTAATTAATATATAACACTTAATTAAATCACTCCATAAATCACATAATTTATTTATTTAACTCAATAAATAAATCACATAAAATATTTATTTAACTCAATAAATATTTAAAATTATTATATAAAATTACAATCGTTACAATCTTCCCTCCTTAAAAGGATTCTGTCCCCAGAATCACACATAAAAAAAAATTCTCGTCTATTACATTCTTCCCCCCTTAAAAGGATTCTGTCCCCAGAATCAGTACATAAGGGGTAACACAAAACTAAGCAAATAAATGCGGATAAGATTTCATCATAACATCTTCGAGTTCCCACGTAGCTTCTTCAGCATTGTGGTTCCTCCAGATTGCCTTAACAGAAGGTATCACTTTTTCCTAAGTACTTGTTCCTTTCTATCAACTATTTGAACAGGCACTTCTTCATATGTTAAGTCCTTATCAAATTGTAAAGGTTCATATTCTATTACATGTTTATAATCATGCTTGTAAGGTCTTAACACAGAAATATGGAAGACATTATGTATATTCTCGAGCTCCGGAGGTAATGCAATCTCGTAAGCTACCTCGTCAACTTTTCGCAACACCTCAAAAGGTCCAATAAATCTGGGACTCAGCTTTCCCTTTTTACCAAATCTAATCTTCCCCTTCCAGGGAGACACTTTCAGGAACAAGAAACTTCCTGGTAAGAATTCTCGGTTTTGTCGATGAAGATCGGCATACTTTTTCTGTCTGTCTTGAGCAGCAACTAATCATGTTCTGATCAGCTTCACAATTTCGGCGGTTTGTTGTACCAATTCTGATCCCAATAATTGACGTTCACCAACTTCATCCCAGGACAAAGGAGTTCTGCACTTTCTACCGTATAATGCTTTGTAAGGCGGCATGCCAATACTCGCATGATGACTATTGTTGTAGGCGAACTCCACCAACGGTAGATGATCCTCCCAGCTTCCTTTGAAGTCCATCACACAAGCTCTCAGTATATCCTCAAGCGTCTGAAGCGTTCTCTCGCTCTGTCCATCAGTCTGAGGATGATACGCTGTACTCATTCGCAATTGCGTTCCCAGACATTCTTGCAATCGCTTCCAAAAATTAGACGTAAAACGTGGATCTCTGTTGGACACAATTGACACCGGAACACCATGTCTAGAAATAATTTCCTTCACGTATAGCTTCGCTAGCTTATCCAGGTTGTACTTAACCTTGATCGACATAAAGTGGGCTGACTTTATCAGTCGATCCACTATAACCCATATCGCATCAAATCCCTTCTGAGTCGTTGGAAGACCTACCACAAAATCCATCGTGATGTGCTCCCACTTCCACTTTAGAATCTCTAACGGTTGTAGCAAACCACTAGGTCTCTGGTGTTCTGCTTTAACTTTTTGGCACGTAAAGCATTTTGTAACGTATTCAGCCACATCCCTCTTCATATTCGGCCACCAGAAATGATTCCTGAGATCCTGGTACATCTTCGTACTCCCGGGGTGAATAGAATATCTAGAACTATGATCTTTGCTCAGAATCTCCTCTTTGACCTCAGGTACTGGCGGTACCCAGATTCTACCTTCAAATCGTAACAGACCTTCATTATCGATCTTGAACTTGAACTCTTCGCCATCGGTTATCCTCCTCCAAATCTTCTTACATTCTTCATAGTGAAGTTGTGCTTCTTTCACTTTGTCTACTAGAGTAGAACCAGTGGTTACTTGAAATAACATCTCATCCGATTCCTTCAGAAGCTTCACTTCCATTTCCAATCTAGCCATCTGTTTTATTAACCGATCCTGATCAGTTAACACGTTTAGCTTCTCCCGACCTTTCCTGCTCAAAGCGTCGGCGACAACGTTAGCTTTACCCGGATGGTAAGTATCTCGCAATCGTAGTCTTTAATCAGTTCCAACCATCTTCTTTGGCGCATGTTCAAATCCTTCTAGGTAAATTTATACTTCAGACTCTTGTGATCTGTGTATATTTCACACTTTTCTCCATATAAGTAGTGCCTCCAAATCTTTTGGGCAAACACTACTGCCGCCAATTCTAGATCATGGGTCGGATACCCCTTCTCATAATCCTTTAGCTGACGTGACGCATAGGCAACGACTTTGTCGCTCTACATCAACACACAGCCTAATCCTTTATGTGAGACATCGCTATATACTATGAAATTCCCCGAACTATCCAGTAAAGACAATACAGGCGCAGTACTCAGTCTCTTTTTCAGCTCTTAAAAACTTTCCTCACATTTCTCTGTCCAAACAAATTTAACCATTTTACCAGTCAAATTCGTCAACGGAGTTGCGATTCTAGAAAAGTATTGGATAAATCTACAGTAATAACATGCCAATCCCAAGAAACTCCTCACTTCAGACGGCGTCCTCGGCTGATCCCAATTCATAACAGCTTCAACCTTCGACGGATCCACCGAAATACCATCCTTGTCTATCACGTAGCCAAGAAATTGCGCACGTTCTAACCAGAATTCGTATTTCGAGAATTTAGCGTAAAGCTTCTCTCGTCTCAAGGCTTCTAAGGTTAGTCATAAGTGTTCAGCATGTTCCTCCTCGATCTTGGAATAAACCAGGATGTCATCTATGAACACTACCATAAACTTGTCCAGAAATGGCTTGAACACCCTGTTCATTAAGTCCATAAATGCAGCTGGGGCATTCGTGAGACCAAATGACATCACCAAGAACTCGTAATGACCATATCGAGTCCTAAAAGCTGTTTTAGGTATATCTTCCGTCCTCACCTTCAATTGATGATACCCGCTTCTTAAATCAATTTTCGAGAAGTACTTGTTGGGTTTGTATGTAACGCAATCATGCAATCAAATCACATAAATAGGGCGGAAGCGTAAAAACTAGGTTTTCAAAATTTATACAAACCCATAACCATGATCATGCTTTGTGCTTGTTATCAATAACAGAAAAGAGAGAACATGGAATTATACCTTTGAAGATCTAAGCTTCCTCAGGTACAAGTTCTACTCCTTTGATTCCTTTGATTCCTCTGATAGTGGCTCCTTCCCTTGAATAATGTCAGCCACCCAAATGTTTGGCCTCTAACGGTGATCCACCAAGGAAGATGAAGAACTCAAGAAGATGGGTTATTGGCTTAACCCTTGTTTCTATCTCTATAGAATATGTGTACTCCCAACTCTTGGAAAATTTCACATCCCTTATTTCTAATATAAGACTCTCTTATATAGATATTAGGTTAACCCTCCTAATCCAATTAGAATAGAGTTTTATTTAATTAATTTATATCATAATCTTTATTAGGATTGAGAGAGAGTACTGATATTATATTAATTCTTAAACTCCTTTAGAATTAAAATAATAATAATAATAATAATAATATTAATAAGACTCCTCTTATTAATTTATATTTAATATTTCTAAAATATTAAATAATAAACATTAAGCTATTTAATTTATTCTATCATTATAGATTAAATTAATTATACTTAATGTATTATTACTATCATGCCATTTTCTTCTTAAATAATTCTTCTTCCTTTTATGGTGTGACCCTTTAGGTTCTCCATATTAAACCGGTTGTGAATAAATCAATTAGAACAATTCTAATCTTATTTAAATAAACAAATTAAACTAATAATCTATTTAAATAAATAATATTTATTCTACAATAGGGATATGCCTCCCTAGCGATCAACGACTTTCCAGATAATATAGATTTCAACATTAATCATAAAAGAACCTGTGAGTTAATAGTTACCGTACAATTCAATCCTTCCACCATACAATGTCCCAATTAAATATAAGACATGGATTTACTGTCAAGTCTTAATTTATTTAATCAAATGTATTTCGATTAGAAAATGCACAACTCCAAATAATGCAAATTAGAAACCTCTTTCTAATTTCATTCTACCTTGGCCAAGGATTCCTGGGTTGTCATTTAACGAATCACATAGGACATATCTTCTCTTTTACTAGAGGTGGTAGATTCTTTATTGTTCATTCATTATCTCCATATGTAACTCATTACACCCAAGCATACCCTATATATGCCTTAAAAGGCCTTAAGGAATTAGTCAAAGTATAATTTGTTACATACAAGATACTATGATGATCTCAAGTCCAAGGATCACATGTACTACTATCACATTAGGAATTCCTATTGACAGGCGAGTAAAACTCCATTAGGTATTCCATAGCGAGTCACGTTCAGTGAACTTATTCTCCAATAAGCACTTACATACTTGCTTTAGTGTCTCCACACAAATGACCATGAGATCAGTCATCCTCATCCAATGAGCAAGCAACATATGTACCAATCTATCCGGATTTACTAATCCCCTTTTTAGTAATCCCACGATTGGGAACTATTTTAGTTTTAAAGCTTTCTAAGAATTTAGATCTCATTAGCATGATCAACATCATGATTCTAAAAGCATTGCTTAAAACTATGGGTTATTTACATATTATAAAAAACAGCACCATGTAGATAATTAAATGCCTTTAATAAATAAATATTTTATTAATAAATAAATAAGATTATTTACAAAGTATGTGCTTTATCATCATACATGATTGGCTTGTATGCACACTACTATCAATCTCCCACTTGCACTAAAGCCAATCGCCATGGTATCTCATACCCATCTTCTCTAAGTGACGATCAAACTGCTGTTGTGTTAAAGCTTTAGTAAATGAATCTGCAATGTTGTCTTGAGAGTCTACACGCTCCAAGGTGACGTCTCCTCTTTCAATGATCTCCCTGATGAAGTGAAATCGCCGCAACACGTGTTTAGATTTCTGATGAGACCTGGGTTCCTTAGCCTGTGCAACCGCTCCGGTGTTGTCACAGTATACGGGAACTACTTCTCCAATGCTAGGAACCACACCAAGTTCAGTTATGAACTTCTTCATCCAAACAGCTTCCTTTGCAGCTTCACTTGCAGCTATATACTCTGCCTCTGTCACTGAATCAGCAACCGTTTGCTGCTTGGAACTCTTCCAACTCACTGCACCTCCGTTCAAGGTAAACACATACCCTGAAATAGATTTACTGTCATCTTGGTCTGTTTGAAAACTTGAATCCGTGAATCCCTCGAGTTTTAATTCAGACCCACCGTAGACAAGAAAAATATCTTTAGTCCTTCTCAAGTACTTTAGGATATTTTTCACTACCTTCCAGTGCTCTTCTCCTGGATTCGACTGGTATCTGCTTGTTACACTAAGTGCGTGAGCAACATCCGGTCTAGTACATATCATACCGTACATGATAGATCCTATTGCAGAAGCATAAGGGATCTTACTCATACGGTCTCTCTCCTCAAGTGTCTTTGGGGCCTGTTTCTTGGAGAGATTTATTCCATGGCTCATCGGCATGAGACCTCTTTTGGAATCTTCCATGCTAAACCTCTTTAGCATCGTATCAATGTACGTTCCTTGGGATAAGCCGAGCATCCTTTTAGATCTATCTCTATAGATCTTTATCCCCAAAATATAGGATGCTTCACCCAAGTCCTTCATGGAGAATTTTTAGATAACCAGATTTTAATGGATTGTAACATAGGAATGTCATTCCCTATCAGTAATATATCATCAACATATAATACAAGGAATGATACTGCGCTCCTACTAACCTTCTTGTATACACATGGTTCATCCTCGTTTTTGATAAAATCAAACTCTTTAATTGTCTCATCAAAACGAATGTTCCATCTACGAGAAGCTTGCTTCAACCCATAAATGGATCGTTGTAGCTTACAGACCTGATTTGTTCCAACTTTTAAAAAATCCCTCTGGTTGTGTCATATACACATCCTCCTCAAGTTTCCCATTGAGGAAGGCCGTTTTCACGTCCATCTGCCAGATCTCATAGTCGTTGTAAGCTGCAATCGCAAGCAAAATCCAAATGGACTTGAGCATGGCTACTGGTGAGAAGGTTTCATCATAGTCAACTCCTTGTCTTTGTTTGAAACCTTTTGCAACCAGTCGGGCCTTATAGGTCTCTACCTTTCCGTCTGCTCCAGTCTTTTTCTTAAAAACCCATTTACACCCAATAGGTTTAATACCTTCAGGTGGTGAAACCAAAGACCATACTTTGTTTTCATACATGGAGTCCATTTCAGATTTCATGGCTTCAAGCCATTTCCCTAAGTCTTTATTACTCATAGCCTGTTCGTAATTCAATGGATCATCATCATTCATGATGTGTACCTCATCGTCATCCTCTATAACGAATCCATACCTCTCAGGTATCTTCGGTACTCTTCCAGATTTATGAACATGGTGTGGTACAGTAGGTTCTTCTACTTGGTTAGGTACCTGACTTTGGTCCGTGGTAACTTGTGGTTCTTGAACTTCTTCAAGATATATCTTACTCCCACTGACCCCTTCATGGATAAACTCTTTCTCCAAGAAGGTAGCATGTTTCGCAACAAACACCTTTTGATCAGTTGGATGATAGAAATAATACCCTACGATTTCTTTAGGGTATCCCACAAATCTACACTTATCGGATTTAGTCTGTAGCTTATCATTTTCAAACTTTTTGACATAAGCTGGACAACCCCAAGTCTTAACATGCTTAAGATTTGGTTTCCTCCCTTTCCACATCTCATATGGAGTCTTTGGGGCGGATTTGGTAGGTACCTTGTTAAGTAGGTATGCAGCCGTTTCTAGGGCATATCCCCAGAAGGAAATTGGAAGGTCGGTAAAACTCATCATGGATCGAACCATGTCCAACAGTGTTCGATTTCTCCTTTCAGATACTCCATTTAACTGTAGTGTACCTGGAGGAGTCCATTGTGAGATTATACCATTTTCTCTGAGACAATTGAGAAACTCACTGCTTAAGTATTCTCCAGCTCGATCTGATCGAAGTATCTTAATACTCTTGCCCGTTTGTTTCTCTACTTCACTTCTGAACTCTTTGAACTTTTCAAATGATTCTGATTTGTATTTCATTAAATACACATATCCAAATCTTGAGTTATCATCAGTGAAAGTAATAAAATAAGAATACCTACCCCGTGCACTTATTGTCATAGGTCCACAAACGTCTGTGTGAATCAATGCCAACAACTCTGTAACTCTCTCCCCTTTTCCACTAAAAGGAGATTTAGTCATTTTACCCATGAGACAAGATTCACAAGTTGGATATGATTCATAATCAGATAGCTCGAGGAGCTCATCTTTATGCAACTTGGATAATCTTGTTTCATTGATATGACCGAGTCTACAGTGCCACATATAGGTATAATTAATATCATCTCTTTTCCTTTTCTTAATTTGTTCAATTTGAAATATATTTTCTTGCAAGTCAAGTGTATAAAGTCCATTTCGCAAATTTCCAATACCATATAAAACATCGTCTTTATAAATAGAACAACCATTGTTCTTTATAATAACGTCAAAACCTTCCATATCCAATACAGAAATTGAAATAATGTTTTTAATAATATTCGGAACATAATAACAATTATTAAGATAAATGGATTTGCCCGAAGGCATTGCTAAACAATAAGTTCCTACAGCTAATGCAGCAACTTTTGCTCCATTTCCCACTCGTAGGATCACCTCATCTTTGTTCAACTTTCTACTTCTGACCAGTCCCTGCACAGTATTTCATATGTGAGAACCACAGCCGGTATCCAATACCCAAGTAGAATTATGACTTTCAGAAAAATTAATTTCAATCATAAACAAACCTTGATTAGAAGTCGAAGCTTCTCCAAGCTTCTTCTCTGCTAGAAACTTCTTGCAGTTCCTCTTCCAATGTCCCGGCTCATTGCAATGAAAGCACATTCCTTTAGCTGGTTCAGGTTTCTTTTGCTCCTTTTCTTTCCCTTTTCCCTTAGCCTTCTTAGATTTCTTCTTTTCAGAAGACACCTTGGGCCTCTTCCTTTTATTGGAAGAATCCACCATCAAGACATGGTTCTTCTTGGATGAGAAGTGACCTTCTGCAGTTTTCAGCATGTTAAGCAGCTCATGTAAGCTGACATCTAGCTTATTCATGTGAAAATTAACCACAAACTGCGAGAAGGTCTCAGGGAGTGACTGCAAGACCAAGTCTTGACTCAACTCCCCATCCATGACGAACCCAAGCTGTCCAAGGCGTTCAATCAAATTGATTACCTTCATAACATAAGTCTCGATGGTAGTGCCCTCGGTCATCCGAGATCGGAAGAGCTCCTTAGATATCTCATATCTAGAAGTCCTACTCTGTTCACCATACAACTCCTTGAGGTGAAGCAGCATAGCAGGAGCATCCATTTTTTCGTGCTGACGCTGAAGCTCGTTATTCATGGATGCGAGCAGGATGCATTGAGCCACAGATGCATCATCTTGCCACTTATTGAAAGTGGCAATCTCTTCCTCAGAGGCTGTTTCTGAAACAGATTCAGGGATAGTGGAATTTAGGACATAAGAAATCTTTTCAGCAGTGAGAACAATTCTCAGATTTCTTAGCCAGTCCTCATTTCGGGCCGGTAAGCTTATTTGCATCAAGTATGCTTCGTAGTGAGATTAGTGATTTTGACATTTTTAAAATTCTGCATGTGAAAAGACAACATTTTAGCAAACATTCATTTTATTAACTTTGCATACCAAAATAAATTTAGGTCTTTATTTTAAATTGGTATCTCCCACTATTTTCATCAAACTATATTACCCTCACTCATATAGTTCGGCAACATCTAATTAAAGATTTGCTAGTGAGATTAAGGATCCCATTTCAAATGTATATAACCTTGTGGATAGCACAACAAGCGATATACAAATAAATAGGTAGACAACTCTTGTCAATTACATCACCATGTAACTACTTTTATTTTGCCTCTTAAATCATAATGGTCATGTGTGTGGACATCTGAACTAAAATGATTTAAGTTAAGTCCAGCCTAGCACTTCCATAAATTCAAAAAAAAAAATTCGTCCTTGTGGATAGCACAACAAGACTAGATTGTTCAATTTTCTTGATAAGCATCAAATGTGATTAATTAACATCTTAAATATTCAATACTCGCCTTGTGGATAGCACAACAAACTCATATTAAATACTTAATACTCTATTAACTAATCATGCTAGAAGGCGACGTTCGATATTCCAAATATCATTTGAACGCTTCAGACTTAATATTATTTCTTTGAGGGGTTTGTTATTATTTGTCTCACCTTTTAAGCGCGCATGCACATATATATATAAAATACGCGTCATTTTATTAAACATGCGAAGCATGTTTGTATAAAATATAATATATATAATATTTAGCATGCGATATAAAATACTATATTCTACCCGGATTGATTATGGACTTTTATTCTAGTTTGGTTCACTAGAGCCACCAAGTGAACCAAAAGGTCAAACCTAGGAGTGCAAGAATTTAAATTTTAAATGTAACTATTACATTTAAACCCGGGCTCCATACAAACGGGTCTTCACGCGCTCCTCGCTCCTTGGTCTCCAATTTCTTCAAAATAATTCTAACTATCTCTATTACATTAACTTATTTTAAAATTAAATAGAAACCTTAATCAGCAGTCAAGGGGAAGTACATAGAAAGGAGATAGAATTTACATCGAGAATAAAACTAGAGAAGACGAGGTACGCAGACCCCATTTTATAAAACCCATACATTCAAGCATTCATCCAAAATAAAATCCAATCACATTGGTCATTGTCCATAATCAATCCCATTTATTATCATACACATCAACATATGCATCAATAAATATCCATTCATCTCATGAATAACAATGCTATTCCATATATGGATCGATGTTATTTAATGGACAAAAGTTTTGCTAAATTTTATTTTTGAAACAAAATAAACTCTTTTATTTTAATCAAAAATAAATCCAAATTAAACTCCTTTAATTTTAGCATTCTGAAATCATATTTCAGATAAAATAAACTTCTTTATTTTAAAACTTTATCAATTAAATAAACAGTTTACTTAATTAATTAAAATCAATTTTCAGGGTCTGTCCAGGTACCGGCGCAGCTGCGCCAGTAATGAACTGGGCATCTGCGCAGGTAGACGGAAGCAGCAGTTTTTGCAGACCGGCGCAGCTGCGCCAGTAATGAACTGGGAGGCTGCGCAGCTGCGCCGTTCGCCGCAGAAACTTGCAGAAAACGATTTTTATTCAGAAAAAACGATCCAATTCTCACATCAATTCATACATGGAATTATAAAATTGATAATTAGCACAAAGTTAGGCTCTGATACCACTGTTGGGTTTGTATGTAACGCAATCATGCAGTCAAATCACATAAATAGGGCGGAAGCGTAAAGACTAGGTTTTCAAAATTTATACAAACCCATAACCATGATCATGCTTTGTGCTTGTTATCAATAACAGAAAAGAGAGAACATGGAATTATACCTTTGAAGATCTAAGCTTCCTCAGGTACAAGTTCTACTCCTTTGATTCCTTTGATTCCTCTGATAGTGGCTCCTTCCCTTGAATAATGTCAGCCACCCAAATGTTTGGCCTCTAACGGTGATCCACCAAGGAAGATGAAGAACTCAAGAAGATGGGTTATTGGCTTAACCCTTGTTTCTATCTCTATAGAATATGTGTACTCCCAACTCTTGAAAAATTTCACATCCCTTATTTCTAATATAAGATTCTCTTATATAGATATTAGGTTAACCCTCCTAATCCAATTAGAATAGGGTTTTATTTAATTAATTTATATCCTAATCTTTATTAGGATTGAGAGAGAGTACTGATATTATATTAATTCCTAAACTCCTTTAGAATTAAAATAATAATAATATTAATAAGACTCCTCTTATTAATTTATATTTAATATTTCTAAAATATTAAATAATAAACATTAAGCTATTTAATTTATTCTATCATCATAGATTAAATTAATTATACTTAATGCATTATTACTATCATGCCATTTTCTTCTTAAATAATTCTTCTTCCTTTTATGGTGTGACCCTTTAGGTTCTCCATATTAAACCGGTTGTGAATAAATCAATTAGAACAATTCTAATCTTATTTAAATAAACAAATTAAACTAATAATCTATTTAAATAAATAACATTTATTCTACAATAGGGATAAGCCTCCCTAGCGATCAACGACTTTCCAGATAATATAGATTTCAACATTAATCATAAAAGAACCTGTGAGTTAATAGTTACCGTACAATTCAATCCTTCCACCATACAATGTCCCAATTAAATATAAGACATGGATTTACTGTCAAGTCTTAATTTATTTAATCATATGTATTTCGATTAGAAAATGCACAACTCCAAATAATGCAAATTAGAAACCTCTTTCTAATTTCATTCTATCTTGGCCAAGGATTCCTGGGTTGTCATTTAACGAATCACATAGGACATATCTCCTCTTTTACTAGAGGTGGTAGATTCTTTATTGATCATTCATTATCTCCATATGTAACTCATTACACCCAAGCATACCCTATATATGCCTTAAAAGGCCTTAAGGAATTAGTCAAAGTATAATTTGTTACATACAAGATACTATGATGATCTCAAGTCCAAGGATCACATGTACTACTATCACATTAGGAATTCCTATTGACAGGCGAGTAAAACTCCATTAGGTATTCCATAGCGAGTCACGTTCAGTGAACTTATTCTCCAATAAGCACCTACATACTTGCTTTAGTGTCTCCACACAAATGACCATGAGATCAGTCATCCTCATCCAATGAGCAAGCAACATATGTACCAATCTATCCGGATTTACTAATCCCCTTTTTAGTAATCCCACGATTGGGAACTATTTTAGTTTTAAAGCTTTCTAAGAATTTAGATCTCATTAGCATGATCAACATCATGATTCTAAAAGCATTGCTTAAAACTATGGGTTATTTACATATTATAAAAAACAGCACCATGTAGATAATTAAATGCCTTTAATAAATAAATATTTTATTAATAAATAAATAAGATTGTTTACAAAGTATGTGCTTTATCATCATACATGATTGGCTTGTATGCACACTACTATCAGTACTTCTCACCCTTCAGTTGATCAAAAATAGTCATCGATCCTAGGTAAAGGATACCTATTCTTGATCGTAACTTTATTCAACTCCCTATAATCAATGCAAAGACGCATTGATCCATCCTTCTTCTTCACAAACAAAATTGGCGCTCCCCACGGTGAAACGCTTGGTTGAATATACTTCTTGTCAAGTAATTCTTGTAGTTGAACGATCAGTTCCTTCATCTCAACTGGAGCCATTCTATACGGAGCCTTTGAAATCGGAGCAGTTCCCGGCGCTAGATCGATCACGAACTCTATCTCCCTATCTGGTGAAAGTTTTGGCAAATCGCTCGAAAAAACGTCCACAAACTCCTTAACTACTGATATCTCCTCCACCTTCGGGCTTTCCTTACGCGTATCTACTATGTAGGCTAGATATCCCACACAGCCTTGCGTCAAAAGTTTCTTAGCTTGCATAACCGTCAGACAACTCGTTTGTATAGTCGATTTGCTACCATAGAACACTAACTTCGACGGAGTCGTAAGGTTTACCGACTTCTTCTGATAGTCGATTATCGCCCCATGGTTGAACAACCAATCCATACCCAGTATGACATCGAATTCCCCAAGTTTTATCGGAATCAAATCTACTCTCAGCTCCTGACCGTTAATGTCTAGTCTACAGTTCTTATAAACACACCTAACAGGAATAACTTTCCTATTCGCAATCTCTATGTTCAAGTGGTAAACTAACTCTTCTATAGGTAAGTCTAGGATTTTAGCAAAATTATCAGATATGAATGAGCAAGTAGCACCCGAATCAAATAATACATATGCATTTATACTATTGATCGGAATAATACCTGACACCACGTCTTTTGATTGCACAACATCCTGCATCGTCATATTGAATGTCCATGCAGTGGGTCAAACAGCTTGCAATGGTGCAGCGATAGTAACGGTACTGCCGCTTCCATTCCCTCCGCTCTCTGTTGACCCTGCCGTCAACTTCTTAGGGAAGTTGCGAGCCATGTGATCCTTGGATCCACATGTAAAGCAAGTTCCCTTCTTCGGGTTTGGGCAATTAGGTACAATGTGGCCTTCCTGACCACAGTTGAAGCACACCCGCTTCCCCTTAATGCACACGCTAGTGTGATTCTTACCGCATGTAGCACATGCTTTGAACTTCCTCTACTGCTGGTTTCCTTGCTAACTCCCAGCAGAGGTGTTATCATTCCATTTCCTCTTCTGGTTCACAGCGCTGCTACCCCCAATCTTGGTTTCTACCTCATTCTTCTTCTTCTTATCTTGGTTGAACTTCGTCACCGCTTCGCTTCCTCCCTCAGCAAGTATGGCCTTCTCTAGCACAGTCGCAAATGTGTTCAGCTGGAACATGGAAACCTTGCTATTGAGCTAGGGCTTTAGTCCCCGCTCAAACCTTCTCGCCTTCCTAGCGTCAGTGCTGACCTGGTAAGTAGCGAACCTGGCCAGTTCGTTGAACTTAGCGGCATACTCGGACACCGTCATCCCTCCCTACTTAAGCTCTAGGAACTGAACCTCCATCTGGTCCTGGGAACTCACTGGGAAGTACATTTCATAAAACATTTCCTTGAAACATTCCCATGTTATGACTCCTTCTCCCTCACGAGTCTTATTAGCCTACCACCAGAAGCTAGCATCCGACTTCAACATGAAAGTCGCGAATGCTGTCTTCTGGTCTTCACCTACTCGGGCTACGTCAAATATCTTCTCCATTTCCATAACGTTGAAATTCTTGTTTTCTTTCAAAAATTTACAAGGTATGAAAAACAGTGAAATTAACTATGCTAATTGGTGTAATTAAGTGATTTAAAGTGTTAGAATCATGCTAGAAATGTCGTACAATGTTTCTGTGAAGTCTATACTTCATGGGTAGCATTAAAATCAGTGTAGTAGCATTTAATTGAGGCGTAATGGCTGGGTTCTGTGTTCTTCGCGAACTGCAGAACCTGAGCCTGGGACGCCACGCGGCTGCGCCGATTTAAAGAGTAACTGGCGCACAGCCGCGCCGCCTTTAGAAATCTAATTTTTTTTTAGCGTTCATGCATTCAAAGACGTGTTTTTAAACCTAATGAAAAGAACATGAAGACATGTTAAACACATATTAAGATGTTAATAACGTATATTATATGAGCGATTAATAAGTTAATCTTAAAAACTTAAACGATTATTCAACAAGTCAAATAATGAGTTCAATGAACAATGTGATGATTCGATAGGTATATCGAGTTATTGATTATTGTGTGTTGTGAATGTATTGATATGTAGGATTTAATAAGGAACGAGAATTAACTGTAGCTTGTGCAAGAGGCAAGTATCCTATCCCTAACTCATTATTGTTAAATAAGTTCTAATTAATTGAACAAGTTCTTTAAATTCTAAATTCGTTCATTGATCAAGCCTTGGACTTGTATCATATGTCGAGTAAGCCCTTGTTCTTGATTGTTCAAGTCCAAGATTTCATATTAAATGCCATAATTCTTTTAAAGCATGATTTCAGTTATTCAATACTTATTCGATCGTATACCTTTTGAGAATCTTTATCCGAATTGATTATCAGTTTATTATGAAACCTTGTAAGACTAGCGAACCTTTATCGATTCGACTAGTCCATAGTTGATGATCGTTCTAAATTCTAGAACTTTTATTGAATTTATCCAAACCAAACCTCCTTTGGTGCGGACTTTGATGTCAAACTAAGATGAACAACCCTTTAATAGGGGATTATTATGCTTAGCGTTGAGATATTGTGCACAGTATGGTACTAAGGGCTGATCCCCCTAAGTATGAGAAGTAGAGTCCATAGTCTTATGACTTTTAAAGGTTTGAAGTATAAACACTTTACAAACTAGGACATAGTTCGAGGTCTTATGACCCTCAGATGTTCTTTTGATTCTTGTTATTCATTCTTGATTCAAAAGTCGAGTTTTCTTATTCAGAAGTCTTTGATTCACTCGCATGTTATTATATTGTTGTTAAATTGTTATACTTGTGGGCAATTGTGCTCACTCTTGCGTAATAATAACATTACAGTTAAGAACGAAAGGTCCGACGAGCCTTCTACTATCAAAGGCAAGGGCAAGGTCAACAAGTAATGAAGACTTGTTGTTTAATTTATATGTTTATACTTCAAACTTATGTTAAAGTTGTGTAAGGCTTATTTATTTGTTTATGTTCCGCACAGATGTTTAAGGTTAGTATGACCTGGGATTGTATTATTATTCAAATGTTGTAACCCCATAAGGGGTGGATTTATTTCTATCTATTGCATGATTGGCTTTTATTATGGGTAGATAGTTAGATGATATTTGTACAGTGAACACCAAATCCCGTGGAATGGAAGTACCCGGATTTGGGGGTGTCACAGGTTGATATCAAAGCTGTAGGTTATGAACCTTAGGTGGGGGAAACCTTAGGATAGCAGCCTTTTAGAGATCGAGAACATAGTAATGATAACACTTATCGAGTTCTAAGAAAGATAATAAATTAACTTATGTGCTAAGTGTTTATACTTATGTGCTCGAGTATCGATTAGCATCACGTAATAACTAAGACTTAAAATTTTATTTTTCAGGATGACGGATGCTGGAGAACCTAGTCAGCCCATGGGACCTTGTACCCCTAGAGGCTAGAGAGGAGGAGCCCCGAGATATCCACATAGTCTGGGAGCAGTTAGTCCGACGAGAGCCATCACCCTTAATCACAGTCATTGGTCAGGAGTATGTGCCGGTGTCTGAGTCAGAGGAGGACTCTGAGGAAGACCCTGAGGAGATTGAGGTTCAGGGTGAGATAGCTGAAGAGGAGGAGGAAGACCCTGAAGAGTTCCCACCGAGCTCTATCAGTGCCGAGATGTATGACGAGCTGTATGACCATAACATAGAGTTACGTGATACTATTCAGGAGCTGAGGGAGACTGTTCAGGAGCTGAGGGAGCGGTCGGTTACTCAACAGTCTACCATCGAGCGGAGGGATGGAGAGGTTGAGGCTCTTCACACATGTTCGGGGAATATAGAGTGGGATTTGACTCACTAGAAGGGCCAAACCGAGCAGAAGTAAGAGGAAATGGAGGAATTGAAGAATTAACTAAAAGAGAAATCAGTAAGGCTGGTCATAGCAGAGGAGGCCTGGGTAAGGGAATCACGACGAGCAGATCTCGCAGAAGACAACTGTCGGGCGAAGAGGGCCAAGCTTGAGGAGACGTACTCTACGCTTCAGTATGCAATTGACGAGGCCCAGGATCGGGTTATGAGGTACGCAATTCAGTTTGAAGGACTACCATCGTACATGCTAGATCGCAGGACGATGTCCCGGATTATGGAAGAAGAGCGTGGCAAAGCTGTTCGTCGCCTTAATGGGCAGTGATAGGAACATTTGATTTTGTGAAACCTATCTGGTAGTTAATAATGTAAATTTCGATGTGTTTATAAACAGAGAAATATTTTGATATTTTAAATCCTGTAGATTCTTTATCTCGGGATAGTTGATATAATAGCAGTGATGCTATCGTATTATGTTAAAACTTTTGATTCAATAAAATATCAGAGTTTATTTGAGATAATGTGTTAAGTGATTATGTTTAAATGTTTAAGTTAAGCCTTAAATATTTAAAAGATTGAATAAAGACCTAATAAGCGTATATCTTAACAGAAATATGCCGCCAAAGAGAAGACCAAACCGTCGATCGGCCCAAGAAGGGTCAACTAACAACAACAACGATGCAAATGCGAACCCTGTTCAACAGTTGGTAAATCTTTTAACGGGAGCAATGTGTTGGGTTTGTACAAAATCGTGATGCAATCAAATTGCAAAAATTAGCGGAAGAATGGTATATCAGAGTTTAAAAAATTTCTACAAAACCATTACCCGGATCATCCTTTATGCAAATTATTAATTTAAAACGATAAATAAGAAATTATGGAATCATACCCTTGTAGAACGAAGCTTCCACAGGTACGAGTTCAACTCCTTGTTCTTCGTGATCTCATTAAATTTTCGGGTTAGATTCCTTCCTTTGATCAACGTTAGCCACCCAAGTGTTTGGCCTCTAGGGGTGATCCACCAAGGAAGATGAATTATCAAGAAGGAGGGTGGTTGGCTTAGTTTTCTATCCTCTATAGAAAAGGAGTACTCTCCAATAATTGGAATTGCATCAATTGATATCTATTATAAGACTCCTCTTATATAGATATTGGTCAACCCTTCTAATCCTATTAGACAAGGAATTTCATTTAGTTAATTAAACTCCTTTAATTAATTTAGGCTTCCCACCACTTTGGGAATAATTAATTAAATTAATTTAATTAATTTGTCTCCTAATCTTATTAGGAATAAATGAGAGTACTAATATTCAATTAATTACTAAACTCCTTTAGAAATTAAAATAATAATAATTGTAATAATAATAATAAGTCTCCTCTTATTAATTTATATTTAATATTTCTAAAATATTAAATAATAAACATTCAGCTATTTAATTTATTCTATCACCATAGATTAAATTAATTATACTTAATGCATTGTTACGATTATGCCATTACCTTCTTAAATAATTATTCTTCCTTTTATGGTGTGACCCTTTAGGTTCTCCATATTAAAGTGGTTGTGAATAAATCAATTAGAACTATTCTAATCTTATTTAAATAAATAAATTAAACTAATAATCTATTTAAATAAATAATATTTATTCTACAATAGGGATAAGCCTCCCTAGCGATCAACGACTTTTCAGATAATATGGATTTCAACATTAATCATAAAAGAACCTGTGAGTAAATAGTTACCGTACAATTCAATCCTTCCACCATACAATGTCCCAATTAAATATAAGACATGGATTTACTGTCAAGTCTTATTTTATTTAATCATATGTATTTCGATTAGAAAATGCACAACTCCGATTAATGCAAATTAGAAACTTCTTTCTAATTTCATTCCACCTTAGCCAAGGATTCTTGGGTTGTCATTTGACGAATCACATAGGACATATCTCCTCTTTTACTAGAGGTGATAGATTCTTTATTGATCATTCATTATCTCTAGATGTAACTCATTATACCCAAGCATACCCTATATATGCCTCAAAAGGCCTTAAGGAATAAGTCAAAGTATAATTTGTTACATACAAGATACTATGATGATCTCAAGTCCAAGGATCACTTGTACTACTATCACATTAGTAATTCCTATTGACAGACGAGTAAAACTCCATTAGGTATTTCATAGCGAGTCACGTTCAGTGAACTTATTCTCCAATAAACACCTACATACTTGCTTTAGTGTCTCCACACAAATGACCATGAGATCAGTCATCCTCATCCAATGAGCAAGCAACATATGTACCAATCTATTCGAATTTACTAATTCCCATTTTAGTAATCCCACGATTGGGAACTATTTTAGTTTTTAAGCTTTCTAAGAATTTTGATCTCATTAGCATGATCTCATCATGATTCTAAAAGCATTGCTTAAAACTATGGGTTATTTACAAATTATAAAAACAGCACCATGTAGATAATTAAATGCCTTAGTTGAATATTTTATTACTAAATAAATAAGATTGTTTACAAAGTATGTGTGTTATCATCATACATGATTGGCTTGTATGCACACTACTATTAATCTCCCACTTGCACTAAAGCCAATCGCCATGGTATCTCATACCAACTTCTCTAAGTGACGATCAAACTGCTATTGTTTTATAGCTTTAGTAAATGGATATGCAATGTTATCTTGAGAGTCTATATGCTCCTCTTTCAATGATTTCTTTAATCAAAGTGCCGCAACACATGTTTAGATTCAAGATGAGACTTAGAAACTATTCCTAGTTCTGTAATGAACTTTTCATCCAAAACATCAACTTGCAGCTTCACTTACAGTTATATACTTTGTCTTTGTCACTAAACCAACAACTTTTTGTTGTTTGGAACCTTTCCAATTCACTGCACCATCTTTTAAGGTAACGACTTACCCTAAAGTGGATTTACTATCGTCTTGGTCAGTTTAAAAATTTGAGTCTGTTTAGCACTCTAGTTTAATTCAGACCCATCATGTGTCATGATGACATCCTTAGTGTCAGTTAAGTACTTTGAGATGTTTATCACTATCTCACAGTGATCTTCTCTAGAATATGACTGATCAACATCAAGTCTCGTATATTTCATTGCATACATGATAGTAACTCATGCAATCTCTCACTTTTACTGAGGATAATTTTAGAGAGATACACTCCATGGCTCATCATCATGAGGCACCTTTTGGAGTTTGCCATACTAAACGCCTTTAGCATCTAAAGAATATACGTTTTCTTGGGTTAAGCCGAACATCCTTTTAAATCTATTAATACAGATTTATATCCCCAATGCAGGATGTTCTACCCAAATCATTCACTGAGGAATGTTTAGACAACTTTATTTTGATCAATTTTAGCATAGAAATTTCATTCCCTATCAGTAATATATCATCAACATATAATACATAGAATGAAACAGCGCTCCCACTAACCTTCCTGTACACACATGGTTCATCCTCGTTTTTTATAAAAATCAAACTCTTTGATTGTCTCATCAAAACGAATGTTCCATCTACAAGAAGCTTGCTTCAATCCATAAATGGATTGTTGTAGCTCATATACATGATTTGCTTCAACCATTGAAACAAAAACCATCTGGTTGTATCATATATACATTCTCCTCTAATAATGTATATTTGAGGAAGGGCGTCTTCACGTCCATTTTGCCAGATTAAGTAATAATAAGCTGCAATCGCAAGTAAAATCCAAATGGACTTGAGCATAGCTTCAAAATCCATTTTAGATTTTATGGTCATTTACCATTTCCCTAAGTCTTTATTACTCATAGCTTGTTCGTAATTCAATGGATCATCATCATTCATGATGTGTACCTCATCGTCATCCTCTATGACGAATCCATACCTCTCAGGTATCTTCGGTACTCTTCCAGATTTACGAATAGAGTGTGATACAGTAAGTTCTTCCACTTGGTCAGGTACATGACTCTAATTCGCAGTAATTTGTGATTCTTGAACTTCTTCCAGATATATCTTACTCCCACTGACCCCTTCATGGATAAATTCCTTTTCCAAGAAGGCAGCATATTTCGCAACAAACACCTTTTGATCAATTGGATGATAGAAATAATACCCTACAGTTTCTTTACGGTATCCCATAAATCTACACTTGTCGGATTTAGTATGTAGCTTATCATGTTCAAACTTTTTGACATAAGTTGGGCAACCCCAAGTCTTAACATGCTTAAGATTTGGTTTTCTCCCTTTCCATATCTCATATGGAGTCTTTGGGGCGGATTTGGTAGGTACCTTGTTAAGTAGGTATGCAGCCGTTTCTAGGGCATATCCCCAGAAGAAAATTGGAAGGTCGGTAAAACTCATCATGGATCGAACCATGTCCAACAGTGTTCGATTTCTCCTTTCAGATACTCCATTTAACTGTGGTGTATCTGGAGGAGTCCATTGTGAGATTATACCATTTTCTTTGAGACAATTGAGAAACTCACCTCTTAAGTATTCTCCACCTCGATCTGATCGAAGTATCTTTATACTCTTGCCCATTTGTTTCTCTACTTCACTTCTGAACTCTTTGAACTTTTCAAATGATTATGACTTGTATTTCATTAAATCCACATATCCAAATCTTGAGTGATCATCAGTGAAAGTAATAAAATAAGAATACCCACCCCATGCACTTGTTGTCATAGGTCCACAAACGTCTGTGTGAATCAATGACAACAACTCTGTAACTCTTTTTCCTTTTTTACTAAAAGGGGATTTAGTCATTTTACCCATTAGACAAGATTCACAAGTTGGATATAATTTATAATCGGATAGCTCTAAGAGCCCATCCTTATGCAACTTGAATAATCTTGTTTACAGTGCCACATATAGGTATAATTAATATCATCTCTTTTCCTTTTCTTAGTTTGTTCAATTTGAAATATATTTTCTTGCAAGTCAAGTATATAAAGTCCATTTCGCAAATTTTCAATACCATATAAAACATCGTCTTTATAAATAGAACAACTATTGTTCTTTATAATAACGTTAAATCCTTCCATATCCAATACAGAAATAGAAATAATGTTTCTAATAATATTCGGAACATAATAACAATTATTAAGATAAATGGACTTGCCCGAAGGCATTGCTAAATAATAAGTTCCTACAGCTAATGCAGCAACCTTTGCTCCATTCCCCACTCGTAGGATCACCTCATCATTGTTCAGCTTTCTACTTCTGACCAGTCCCTGCACAGTATTACATATGTGAGAACCACAGCCGGTATCCAATACCCAAGTAGAATTATGACTTTTAGAAAAATTAATTTCAATCATAAACAAACCTTGATTGGAAGTCGAAGCTTCTCCAAGCTTCTTCTCTGCTAGATACTTCTTGCAGTTCCTTTTCCAATGTCCTGGCTTGTTGCAATGAAAGCACATTTCTTTAGCTGGTTCAGGTTTCTTTTGTTCCTTTTCTTTCCCCTTTCCCTTAGCCTTCTTGGATTTCTTCTTTTCAGAAGATACCTTGGGCCTCTTCCTTTTATTGGAAGAATCCACCATCAAGATATGGTTCTTCTTGGATGAGAATTAACCTTCTGCAGTTTTCAGCATGTTAAG
The DNA here is from genome assembly GCA_020205555.1 of Panax stipuleanatus. Taxonomy (NCBI): domain Eukaryota; kingdom Viridiplantae; phylum Streptophyta; class Magnoliopsida; order Apiales; family Araliaceae; genus Panax; species Panax stipuleanatus. The sequence continues at coordinate 97,880,949 of CM035117.1, read as the reverse complement.
CAGCTCAGGCAAGCTGACATCTAGCTTTTTCATGTGAAAATTAACCACAAACTGCGAGAAGGTCTCAGGGAGTGACTGCAAGACCAAGTCTTGACTCAACTCCCCATCCATGACGAACCCAAGCTGTCCAAGGTGTTCAATCAAATTGATCACTTTCAGGACATGAGTCTCGACGGCAGTACCCTCGGTCATCCGAGATCGGAAGAGCTCCTTAGATATCTCATATCTAGCAGTCCTACTCTGTTCACCATATAACTCCTTGAGGTGAAGCAGTATAACAGGAGCAACCATTTTTTCGTGATGACGTTGAAGCTCGTTATTCATGAATGCGAGTATGATGCATTGAGCCACAGATGCATCATCTTGCCACTTATTGAAAGTGTCAATCTCTTCTTCAGAGGTTGTTTCCGAAATATATTCAGGGACAGTTGAATTTAGGACATAAGAAATCTGTTTAGCAGTGAGAACAATTCTCAGATTTCTTAGCCAGTCCTCATAATTCGACCCGATAAGCTTGTTTGCATCAAGTATGCTTCGTAGTGAGATTAGTGATTTAGACATTTTTAAAATTCTGCATGTGAAAGAAAATAACATTTTAGTAAACATTCGTTTTATTAACTTTGCATACCAAAATAAATTTAGGTCTTTATTTTAAATTGGTATCTCCCACTATTTTCATCAAACTATATTACCCTCACTTATATTGTTCGGCAACATCTAATTAAAGATTTGCTAGTGAGAATAAGGATCCCATTTCAAATGTATATAACCTTGTGGATAGCACAACAAGCGATATACAAATAAATAGGTAGACAACTCTTGTCAATTACATCACCATGTAATTCCTTTTATTTTACCTCTTAAATCATAATGGTCAAGTGTGTGCACATCCGAACTAAAATAATTTAAGTTAAGTCCAGCCTAGCACTTTCATAAATTCAAAAAACAAAAATGTTCGTCCTTGTGGATAGCACAACATACTAGATCGTTCAATTTTCTTGATAAGCATCAAATGTGATTAATTAACATCTTAAATACTCAATACTCGCCTTGTGGATAGCACAACAAACTCATATTAAATATTTAATACTCTATTAATTAATCATGCTAGAAGGCGATGTTCGATACTCCAAATATCATTTGAACGCTTCGGACTTAATATTATTTCTTTGAGGGGTTTGTTATTATTTGTCTCATCTTGTTTAGCGCGCATGCACATATATATATATATATATATATAAAAAATACGCGTCATTTTATTAAACATGCGAAGCATGTTTGCATAAAATATAATATATATAATATTTAGCATGCAATATAGAATACTATATTCTACCCGGATTGATTATGGACTTTTATTCTAGTTTGGTTCACTAGAGCCACCAAGTGAACCAAAAAGGTCAAACCTAGGAGTGCAAGAATTTAAATTTAAACGTAACGATTACAATTAAACCCGGGCTCCATACAAATGGGTCTTCAAGCGCTCCTTGCTCCTTGATCTCCAGTTCTTCAAAAATTCTAACTAATCCTACTACATAAACTATTTCATTTAAATAGAAACCTTGATCAACAATCAAGGGGAAGTACATAGGAGAGAGATAGAATTTACAACAAGAAGAAAAATAGAAAAGACGAGGTACGCAGACCCCATTTATAAAATCCATTCATTCAAGCATTCAACTAAAATAAAATTCAATCACATTGGTCAAATAGTCCATAATCAATCCATATTTATTATCATACATATCAACATATATATATCAATAAATAAATATTCATCTCATGAATTAAAATATTCCATATATATATGAGTATCATTTAATGGGCAATTTTAAATTGCATGAAATCAAATTTCAAGATTAAAATAAACTCTTTATTTTAATTATAAAATTATTAAGAATATTATATATATATGATATATATATATATATATATATATATATATATATAATACACCCACGTTACCTCCTGTGGAAAAACGTAAGTCACCTTTTGTAAACAATCAAATTCGCCTATTATATATATATGCCAAAAAAGAGTCCACCAAAAAAAAGGAACTCCAGGACATATACACGTGAACATTCTGCAGGACTCACTTTTCCAAAATATTTAATATATATATATATATATATATATATATATATAAGTTAGTAACATTCACGTGACATTCGGCATGACTCAAAGTCACCTTAATATATATATAAAGAGAAACGTGGTTTTAAAAAAGATTCACTAGGTTCCTTCCTTTTCTTTTCTTTTTTCAAAAATCATCAGTCACCTGTTCTTTAAAAAATCTGATTTTGCCCCTTGTAGAACAGCACCGATGCAGCGAACAAAAAGGAGAAAAAAATAAATAAATTTGTTCATCATTTTTTTTCTTTCATAAAAAATAATTTTATAGAATTAATTATGCCCAATAAATTATTCTAAATACATACCCATACATATATGGAATCAAAATAATTAATAATTGCATAAAGGTTTGGCTCTGATGCCATTGTTGGGTTTGTACGAAATCGTGACGCAATCAAATTGCAAAAATTAGCGGAAGCATGGTATATCAAAGTTTAAAAAATTTCTATAAAACCATTACCCGAATCATCCTTTATGCAAATTATTAATTTAAAACGATAAATAAGAAGTTATGGAATCATACCCTTGTAGAACGAAGCTTCCACATGTACGAGTTCAACTCCTTATTTTTCATGATCTCCTTGAATTTTCGGGTTAGATTCCTTCCTTTGATCAACGTTATCCACCCAAGTGTTTGGCCTCTAGAGGTGATCCACCAAGGAAGATGAATTATCAAGAAGGAGGGTGGTTGGCTTAGTTTTCTATCCTCTATAAAAAATGAGTACTCTCCAACAATTGGAATTGCATCAACTAATATCTATTATAAGACTCCTCTTATATAAATATTGGTCAACCCTTCTAATCCTATTAGACATGGGATTTCATTTAGTTAATTAAACTCCTTTAATTAATTTAGGTTTCCCACCACTTTGGGAATAATTAATTTAATTAATTTGTCTCCTAATCTTATTAGGAATAAATGAGAGTACTAATATTAAATTAATTACTAAACTCCTTTAGAAATTAAAATAATAATAATTATAATAATAATAATAAGTCTCCTCTTATTAATTTATATTTAATATTTCTAAAATATTAAATAATAAACATTCAGCTATTTAATTTATTCTATCACCATAGATTAAATTAATTATACTTAATGCATTGTTACGATTATGCCATTACCTTCTTAAATAATTATTCTTCCTTTTATGGTGTGACCCTTTAGGTTCTCCATATTAAACCGGTTGTGAATAAATCAATTAGAACAATTCTAATCTTATTTAAATAAATAAATTAAACTAATAATCTATTTAAATAAATAATATTTATTCTACAATAGAGATAAGCCTCCCTAGTGATCAACGACTTTCCAGATAATATGAATTTCAACATTAATCATAAAAGAACCTGTGAGTAAATAGTTACCGTACAATTCAATCCTTCCACCATACAATGTCCCAATTAAATATAAGACATGGATTTACTGTCAAGTCTTATTTTATTTAATCATACGTATTTCGATTAGAAAATGCACAACTCCGATTAATGCAAATTAAATACTTCTTTCTAATTTCATTCCACCTTGGCCAAGGATTCTTGGGTTGTCATTTGACGAATCACATAGGACATATCTCCTCTTTTACTAGAGGTGATAGATTCTTTATTGATCATTCATTATCTCTATATGTAACTCATTATACCCAAGAATACCCTATATATGCTTTAAAAGGCCTTAAGAAATAAGTCAAAGAATAATTTGTTACATACAAGATACTATGATGATCTCAAGTCCAAGGATCACTTGTACTACTATCACATTAGGAATTCCTATTGACAGGCGAGTAAAACTCCATTTGGTATTCCATAGCGAGTCACGTTCAGTGAACTTATTCTTCAATAAACACCTACATACTTGCTTTAGTGTCTCCACACAAATGACCATGAGATCAGTCATCCTCATCCAATGAGCAAGCAACATATGTACTAATCTATCCGAATTTACTAATTCCCATTTTAGTAATCCCACGATTGGGAACTATTTTAGTTTTTAAGCTTTCTAAGAATTTAGATCTCATTAGGATGATCTCATCATGATTCTAAAAGCATTGCTTAAAACTATGGGTTATTTATATATTATAAAAACAGCACCATGTAGATAATTAAATGCCTTAATTGAATATTTTATTAATAAATAAATAAGATTATTTACAAAGTATGTGCTTTATCATCATACATGATTGGCTTATATGGACACTACTATCACAATGAACAATCAACATCTAGCTCCGCCAAATACTACATTCAAGGACTTCAAAGTGGTGGGACGGCCAGAGTTTAAAGGCTCTATGAACCCGATAGAAGCTCAAACCTGGGTTATGGATATGGAGAAAGTTTTCGATGTCGCCAGAGTCAGAGAAGACCAAAAAATTGCGTACGCAACGTTCATGTTGAAATTCGAAGCTAGTTATTGGTGGCAAGCAAATTAGGTCCGGGAGGAGAAGATGTGATTACCTGGGAGAGGTTCAAAGAGATGTTCTTTGAGATATATTTTTCGAGCTGCTCGCAAAATCAAATGGTGGTTCAGTTTCTGGATCTAAAATAAGAGAATATGTCCATACCAGAGTATGCGACGAAATTCAATGAGTTGGCTAGGTTTACCACGTATCAAGTGCACACCGATCAGAGGAAGGCAAGGAGGTTTGAACAGGGCCTGAAGCCCTGGCTGTATAGCAAGGTGTCAATGTTCCAATTGAACACTTTTGCTGGGGTGCTAGAGAAGGCCATATTCGCTGAAGGTGGAAGCGATGCGGTAACCATGTATAACCAAGATCAGAAAAAGAGGAAGAATGAAAGTGATGGAAATAACAAAGCTAGTGGCAGCAATACGGGAGGAAGTAACAGTCAGAAGAAGAGGTGGACTGACAACTCATCAACTAAAAATCAGCAAGGAGGTCAGAAGAAGAGGATCAAAGCTTGTCCGACCTGCGAGAAAGCTCACCTGGGGGTCTGTATGAAGGGAAAATGAGTGTGCTACATTTGTGCTCAGGAAGGCCACATAGCACCTAACTGCCCTAACCCAAAGAAGGGCGCTTGCTTCACTTGCGGCTCAAAGGACCATCTGGCAAGGGACTATCCCAAGAAGGGATCTGGAGGGGCAGGATCAGGAGGGAACAAGGGAAACAGCGATGGAAGTGCTCTAACTATCATGGGACAAACCGCAACCAACCGACCAACCGCCAGAACCTTCAACATGACCGTGCAGGATGCTGTACAGTCTCACGATGTGGTGTTAAGTATCATTCCTATCAATAAAGTTAATGCTTATGTACTATTTGATTTGGGTGCTACTTGTTCATTTATATCCGATGACTTTGCTAAGAACTTAGAATTACCTATGGACGAGTTAGAATACCCCATGAACATTAAAATTGCAAATAGAGAAGTGACCCCTGTTATGTACGTACACAAGAACTTGAGGATGGATATTAAGGGTAACATTATGAACGTAGATCTTATCCCGATTAGGCTTGGGGAATTCAATATCATTCTGGGAATGGACTGGCAATTCAATTATGGGGCTGTCATTGATTGCCAAAGGAAATGTTTTAACCTTATGACTCCGTCAAAGGTTATGTTTTATGGCAGCAAGTCGCCTAGACAAGCGAGTTGTGTGATGATGATGTAGTCCAGGAAGTTGTTAAGACAAGGCTGTGTAGGATATTTAGCTTACATAGTCGATAGTCGTAAAGAGAACCCGAAATTAGAAGATATACCAATTGTGAGGGACTTTATAAATGTATTTCTGGATAATCTTCCAGGACTTCCACCAAATAGAGAGGTTGAGTTTGTGATCAATTTGGCGCCAAGAACGGCCCCAATATCGAAGGCACCGTATCGGATGGCTCCGGTAGAGATGAAAGAATTGATGGTATAACTGCAAGAGCTACTGGACAAGAAGTACATTCAACCGAGCGTATTGCCATGGGGAGCGACGGTGTTATTTGTGAAGAAGAAGGATGGGACGGTGCAGCTTTGCATCGACTATAGAGAACTGAATAAGGTCACCATTAAGAATAGATATCCATTACTGAGGATTAACGATCTGTTTGATCAATTGAGGGGAGCAAGATACTTTTCAAAGATAGACTTGAGGAGTGGTTATCATCAACTGAAGGTGAGGCCAGAGGATGTGCCGAAGACAGCATTTAGGACTCGATATGGTCACTATGAATTTCTTGTGATGTCATTTGGTCTAACCAATGCGCCTGCAGCATTTATGGACCTCATGAACAGAGTGTTCAAACCATTTTTGGACAAATTCGTAGTGGTCTTTATCGATGACATTTTGGTATACTCGAAGACCAAGGAAGAACATGTAGAGCATCTGAAATTAACACTAGAGGCGTTGAGAAGAGAGAAGTTGTACGCCAAATTTTCGAAATGTGAATTCTGGATTGAAAGGGTGCAGTTTCTTGGACATGTGATCAACAAGGACGGAATTTCGGTAGATCCCTCTAAAGTTGAAGCTGTGATGAACTGGGATCATCCGAAGACACCGTCGGAAGTAAGAAGTTTTCTTGGATTGGCAGGTTATTATGGAAGATTCATTCAGGACCTTTCCAAGATCGTGACTCCGTTGATGAATTTGACTAGGAAATCGGTGAAATTCGTTTGAACGGAGAAATGTGAGGAAAGTTTCCAAGAGCTTAAGAAAAAGTTGAGCTCGGCACCTGTGTTATCTCTTCCGGATGACACAGGAAATTTTGTGATTTATAGTGACGCATCGCATAAGGGACTAGGCTGTGTGCTTATGCAAAATGGCAGGGTCATTGCGTATGCGTCACGACAATGGAGAGACTATGAAAAAGGGTATCTGACCCATGACTTGGAGTTAGTTGCAGTGGTATTTGCTTTGAAGATCTAGAGACACTATCTCTATGGGGAGAAGTGTGAGATATATACAGACCACAAGAGTCTGAAATATATTTTCACACAAAAGGACCTAAATATGCGCCAGAAAAGGTGGCTGGAGTTGATTAAGGACTATGACTGTGAAATTTTATACCATTAAGGTAAGGCTAATGTGGTTGCTGATGCCTTAAGCAGGAAGGGTTGGGAGAAATTGATGATGTTAACTGCTCAGGAGGAGCTAATTTCAACAATGGCAAAACTAGAATTGGAAGTGAAGTATCCGATGGAGATTAACGAGAAGTTGTTTCAGATGCAAGCTGGTACAACCCTATTGGATAAAGTTAAGGAAGCTCAACTTCAGGACTAAGAATGTGAGAAGGTTAATAAAAAGATATCTGAAGGAACCGAACCAAGATTCAAGATAGACAATGAAGGACTACTAAGATTTGAGAACAGAGTTTGGGTACCGTCAGTGCCAGAGATTAAGGAGGACATTTTGAGCGAAGCTCATAGCTCACGGTATTCGATTCACCCCGGTAGTACCAAGATGTACTAGGATCTTCGACAGCACTTCTGGTGGCCGAATTTGAAACGAGATGTTGCTGAGTGTGTTGCAAAGTGTCTGACCTGTCAGAAAGTGAAAGTAGAACATCAGAGACCAAGTGGTTTACTATAACCCTTGAAAATCCCAGAATAGAAATGGGAACACATTACGATGAATTTCGTGGTTGGCCTTTCGACGACTAAGAAAGGCTACGATGCAGTATGGGTTATCATTGACCGATTGACGAAATTCGTACATTTCCTTCCAATCAAAATTAGATTCAACTTATACCAGTTGGCAAGGTTATATGTGAAAGAGATTATTTCGAGGCACGAAGTTCTAGTATCGATTGTTTCTGACCGAGATCCGTGCTTCACATCAAACTTCTCGAAGCGACTGTAGGAATGAATGGGGACACAGTTGAGAATGAGTATGGCCTATCACCCTCAGACAGACGGGCAGAGTGATGGAAAGATCCACACATTAGAAGATATGCTGAGAGCATGCATCATGGATTTTAAAGGCAACTGGGATGACCACCTACCGCTTATTGAATTCGGTTACAACAACAGTTACCACGCTAGTATTGGCATGCCGCCTTACGAAGCATCGTACGACAAAAAATGTAGAACTCCGCTATACTGGGATGAAGTTGGTGAGAGACAATTACTAGGTCCAGAACTGGTACAGCAGATAGCAGAGATAGTCAAAGTGATCAGAACAAGACTGGTAGCAGCTCAAGATAGGCAGAAGAAGTACACCGATTCACACCGTAAGAATGTTGAATTTGAACTGGGTAGCTATGTGTTTTTGAAAGTCTCTCCCTGGAAGGGGAAGATCAGATTCGAAAAGAAGGGGAAATTGAGCCCGAGATTCATTGGACCCTTTGAGGTACTGCGGAGGATTGGAGAAGTTGCGTATGAGGTAGCCCTACCTCCGGTGCTCGAGAATGTTCACAACGTCTTCCATGTTTAAGTTTTACGACCCTACAAGCCCGATTACAAACATGTGATTGAATATGAACCCCTACATTTTGAGAAAGACTTATCCTATGAAGAAATTCCTATTCAAATCGTTGATAGGAAGGAGCAAGTTCTCAGAAATAAAGTTATACCTTCTGTTAAGGTAACTTGGAGGAACCACAAAGCTGAAGAAGCTACGTGGGAACTCGAAGAGCCTATGCTGAAGAATTATCCACACTTATTTACTTAATTTATGTGTAAGCGATTCTGAGGACAAAATCTTTGTAAGAGGGGGAGAATGTAACTGGACGAATTTAATTGAACCGTGATTCTGGGGACAGAATCCTTTTAAGGGGGAAAGCTGTGACGAACAAGATTCTTGTAATTTAATGTGAATATTTATTGAAATAAATAAAGGTTTTTCGATGATTTATTTATTGAGTTAAATAATTAATTGATAAACTTGTGGAAGATTAATTTAATTATATGTGTTACATTGATTAAATTAATGTGGAGAATTTTTATATTCAAAGTATGTATTTAATTGAGCTTATTTGATTAAACGAATTAATTAATAAGCATAATGTTATTCTAATTAATTTAATAATTAATTAGAGATTTAAAGATTTTACATAATTAATTAATGTGAATTTTAATTATGTGAATTAATGTGAAATTATTATATTTTATTTAATTAATTTAAATAAGGTTATTTGGGTTATAAAGGTGTGACATCATTAAACTATATGATAATATTTAATTAAGTTAAATGGAAAGGAGGAATAAAGGGCAACCAAACGAGGCCCTAAGGGGAGTTGGAGCTAGTTAACCCATTATGGGATTAACTGACGACCCATATCTCCACGACAAAACATATACGAATACTTTATATATTATAACTATATCAGACTTCCATATATGGTATATTCATATATCAGAGAAACTAGAGAGAATTTACAGAAAACTTTGAGTGGGGAAGAATTGAATTGGGAAATTTCAAGTGTATATCACCTTCAAACAGAGACTGCAAGGGTAACCCCTACATCCCAACTTATTTCACGTATTATATTTTCCATCACTGTATATTTCAAAATTATCTGTTTAAGTGAAAGTTGTGAATTAAGCATGAAATTGAGTTCGATGTGTATATACATGTTAACATATGATCGCAACATGTTTTTACCATATAAGGATGTTTATATATATGCCTTAATTAAAATTTTCAAAGGTTACAGAGTATTCCATCTACGTATTTTTAAAGGTCTCTGTGAGGGGAAAATTTATAAGTGTTGATTATATGACTACATATATGTTAATATACGGTCATAATATATTATATATGCCATGCATGCACGATTCACAGTGATCACACCATCGAATTTTGTTTATATTTGGGTTTTCAAATGTTACAGAGTATATTTGGCCCATATGGCCCTTATTTACAATTTTTATACCATAAATCGATGGTTAAACTTTAAATTAACACTTGAATATGATTGAACACGGTTAAACGAACAAAACGAAAGTTAAACGAACGGATTCGGTGTTATAACAAATTCGTAACGTTGAAATTCTTGTTTTCTTTCAAAAATTTATTAAGTATGAAAAACAGTGAAATTAAATGTGCTAATTGGTGTAATTAAGTGATTTAAAGTGTTAGAATCATGCTATAAATGTCGTACAATATTTCTGTGAAGCCTATACTTCATGGGTAGCATTGAAATCATTGTAGTAGCATTTAATTGAGGCGTAATGGCTGGGTTCTGTGTTCTTCGCGAAATGCAGAACCTGAGCCTGGGACGCCGCGCGGCCGCGCCGATTTAAAGAGTAACTGGCGCGCAGCCGCGCTGCCTGCAGAAATCTGAAATTTTTTTAGCGTTCATGCATTCAAAGACGTGTTTTAAAACCTAATGAAAAGAACATGAAGACATGTTAAACACATATTAAGATGTTAATAACGTATATTATGTGAGCGATTAATAAGTTAATCTTAAAAACTTAAACCATTATTCAACGAGTCGAATAATGAGTTCAATGAACAATGTGATGATTCGATAGGTATATCGAGCTATTGATTAATGTGTGTTGTGAATGTATTGTTATGTAGGATTTAATAAGGAACGAGAATTAACTGTATCTTGTGCAAGAGGCAAGTATCCTATTCCTAACTCATTATTGTTAAATCAGTTCTAATTAATTAAACAAGTTCTTTAAATTCTAAATCCGTTCATTGATCAAGCCTTGGACTTGTATCCTATATCGAGGAAGCCCTTGTTCTTGATTGTTCAAGTCCAAGATTTCATATTAAATGCCATAATTCTTTTAAAGCATGATTTCAGTTATTCAATACTTATTCGATAGTATACCTTTTGAGAATCTTTATCCGAATTGATTGTCAGTTTATTATGAAACCTTGTAAGACTAGCAAACCTTTATCGATTTGACTAGTCCATAGTTGATGAGCGTTCTAAATTCTAGAACTTTTATTGAACTAATCCAAACCAAACCTCCTTTGGTGCGGACTCTGATGTCAAACTGAGATGAACAACCCTTTAATAAGGGATTATTACGCTTAGCGTTGAGATATTGTGCACAGTATGGTACTAAGGGCTGATCCCCCTAAGTACGAGAAGTAGAGTCCATAGTCTTATGACTGTTAAAGGTTTAAAGTATAAACACTTTACAACCTAGGACATAGTTAGAGGTCTTATGACCCTCAGATGTTCTTTTGATTCTTGTTATTCATTCTTGATTCAAAAGTCGAGTTTTCTTATTCGGAAGTCTTTGATTCACTCGCATGTTATTATATTGTTGTTATATTGTTATACTTGTGGGCAATTGAGCTCACTCTTGCGTAATAATAACATTGTAGTTAAGAACAAAAGGTCCGACGAGCCTTCTACTAGCAAAGGGAAGGGCAAGGTCAACAAGTAATGAAGACTTGTAGTTTAATTTATATGTTTATGCTTCAGACTTATGTTAAAGTTGTGTAAGGCTTATTTATTTGTTTATGTTCTGCACAATTGTTTAAGGTTAGTATGACCTGGGGTTGTAATATTATTCAAATGTTGTTACCCCATAAGGGGTGGACTAATTTCTATCTATTGCATGATTGGCTTTTATTATGGGTAGATAGTTAGATGATATTTGTACAGTGAACACCAAGTCCCATGGAATGGAAGTACCCGGATTTGGGGGTGTCACAGGTTGGTATCAAAGCTGTAGGTTATGAACCTTAGGTGGGGGAAACCTTAGGATAGTAGTCTTTTAGAGATCGAGAACATAGTAATGATAACACTTATCGAGTTCTATGAAAGATAATAAATTAACTTATGTGCTAAATGTTTATACTTATGTGCTCGAGTATCGATTAGCATCACGTAATAACTAAGACTTAAAATTTTATTTTTTAGGATGACGGATGCTGGAGAACCTAGTCAACCCATGGGACCTTGTACCCCTAGAGGCTAGAGAGGAGGAGCCCCGAGACATCCACATAGTCTGGGAGCAGTTAGTCCGATGAGAGCCATCACCCTTGATCACAGTCATTGGTCATAAGTATATATCGGTGTCTGAGTCAGAGGAGGACTATGAGGAAGACCCTGAGGAGATTGAGGTTCAGGCTGAGCCAGCCGAAGAGGAGGAGGAAGACCCTGAAGAGTTCCCACCGAGCTCTATCATTGCTGAGATGTATGACGAGATGTATGACCGTAACATAGAGTTACGTGATACTATTTTGGAGCTGAGGGAGACTGTTCAGGAGCTGAGGGAGCGATCGGTTACTCAACAGTCTACTATCGAGCTGAGGGATGGAGAGGTTGAGGCTCTTCACACACATTTGGGGAATATAAAGTGGGATTTGGCTCACGAGAAGGGCCAAACCGAGGGCCAAACCGAGCAAAAGTCAGAGGAAATGGTGTAATTGAAGAATGAACTAAAAGATAAATCAGCAAGGCTGGCCATAGCAGAGGAGGCCTGGGTAAGGGAATCACGATGAGCAGATCTCGCAGAAGACAACTGTCGGGCAAAGAAGGCCAAGCTTGAGGAGACGTACTCTACGCTTTAATATGCAATTGACGAGGCGCAGGATCGGATTATGAGGTACCCAATTCAGTTCGAAGGACTACCGTCATATATGCTAGATCGCAGGACGATGTCCCGGATTATGGAAGAAGAGCGTGGCAAAGTTGTTCGTCGCCTTAATGGGCAGTGATATGAACATTTGATTTTGTGAAACCTATCTGGTAGTTAATAATGTAAATTCTGATGTGTTTATAAACAGAGGAATATTTTGATATTTTAAATCTTGTAGATTCTTTATCTCGGGATAGTTGATGTAATAGCAGTAATGCTATCGTATTATGTTTAAACTTTTGATTCAATAAAATATCAGAGTTTATTTGAGATAATGTGTTAAGTGATTATGTTTAAATATTTAAGTTAAGCCTTAAATATTTAAAAGATTGAATAAAGATCTAATAAGCGTATATCTTAACAGAAATATGCCGCTAAGGAGAAGATCAAACCGTCGACCGGCCTAGGAAGGGTCAACTAACAACAACAAGGATGCCAATGCGAACCCTGTTCAACAGTTGATAAATCTTTTAACGGGAGCAATGAACAATCAACCTCTAGCTCCGCCAAATACTACATTCAAGGACTTCAAGGCGGTGGGACCGCCAGAGTTTAAAGGCTCCATGAACCCGATAAAAGCTCAAACCTGGGTTATATAGATGGAGAAAGTTTTTGACGTTGCCAGAGTCAGAGAAAACCGCCTACGCAATGTTCATGCTGAAATTCGAAGCTAGTTATTGGTGGCAAGCAAATAAGGTCCGGGGAGGAGAAGGTACGATTACCTGGGAGAGGTTCAAAGAGATGTTCTTCGAAATGTATTTTTCGACCAGCTCGCAAAATCAAATGGAGGTTCAGTTTCTGGAGCTGAAACAGGAGAATATGTCCGTACCAGAGTATGCGGTGAAATTTAATGAGTTGGCTAGGTTTGCCACGTATCAAGTGCACACCGATCAGAGGAAGGCAAGGAGGTTTAAACAGGGCCTAAAGCCCTGGTTGTATAGCAAGGTGTCAATGTTCCAATTGAACATTTGTGCTGGGATGCTGAAGAAGGCCATACTCGCTGAAAGTGGAAGCGATGCGGTAACCATGTATAACCAAGATCAGAAAAAGAGGAAGAGTGAAAGGGATGGAAATAACAAAGCTAGTGGCAGCAATACGGGAGGAAGTAACAGTCAGAAGAGAAGGTAGACTGACAACTCATCAATTGGAAATCAGCAAGGAGGCCAGAAGAAGAGGATCAAAGCTTTTTCAACCTGCGGGAAAGCTCACCTGGGGGTCTGTATGAAGGGAAAATGAGTGTGCTACAATTGTGGTCAGGAAGGCCACATAGCACCTAACTGCCCTAACCCAAAGAAGGGAGCTTGCTTCACTTACGGCTCAAAGGACCATCTGGCAAGGGACTGTCCCAAGAAGGGATCTGGAGGGGCAAGATTAGGAGGGAACAAGGGGAATAGCGGTAGAAGTGCTCTAAATATCATGGGACCAACCGCAACCAACCGACCATGTGACACCCACAAATCCGGGTACTTCGTTTCCACATGATTTGGTGTTCACTTTCTAACTATAACAAACATCTACCCAATATATCTTAAAATAAATTACAACCTTTATTCAACTATTAATAAAATCTCCCTTAAAACAAGGGTTACAACCTTCTCCATATCAATCCCAGGGTTACTCTAACCTTGAAATGAATATAATAAAGTGCGAAAATAAAATATAACATTCAATTATTACAATCATTCTCAATTAAATAAAAACAAGTCTTCACTTGCTTTGATTTCCCTTGCCCTTACTCGTAGACGGAGCATCAGCGTTATCAACCTTAACTGAAATTGTTATTTAATGCAAGAGTGAGCAAACCACAGCTCACTGGAGTTTAACAATAATATATACATGAAAGGAATTCTTTAAAAAGAATCTGAATAACTTAGCTTACTTCAACAATAAAGAATTGAATAATAATTCTCTATCAACATTAAAATTCGAATATAGAATTTATCTGAGTGTCATAAGACCTTTGAACTCTTGTCCTAGGTTATAAATTTTTCTATTTAAACCTTTAACAATCAATAAGACTATAGACCTTAACTCGTACTTAGGGGATCAGCCCTTCGTACCATGTATTGTGCACAAACATCTTAACGCTATGCGTAGTAACCTCCCCTAGTAAATAGGGTTGTTCAACTCAGTAATTTGAATTCAAGTCCGCACCAAAGAAAGTTTGGTTTGGATAAGCTTACAAGGATAATTTAGAATTTACGTTCATCAACTAAGGATTAGTTGAATCGACTTCCAATAATTCATAAATAAAGAACTATGAATTAACATATGCTTTAGAATCAACTTAAAGCATTTAAAATAATAACTGGATCTTACTTGAACAATAAGTTAAGATCATTTTAATTAAATAAACAATTGTCTAATACAGAAATAGAAAAGGACATTCTTAACAAGAATATATGAACTCAAGAAATTATACAAGATTAGGGTTTAGAAAACTTGCATAAAATTAACGAGTTTAAGGTTTAGAAGACTTCCCTCAAGCGCAAGCTACTTAACACAATTCACGTACTTTAATACTTCCTACACATATATATTCAATCACAATAACCTAAATTAGTTAACACGTAACTAATTCACATAAGTGGTTAACCCTCATGGTTTACTCACTCTAATAATAATAATCAACTATCACATAGTTAATTAAATCAATTATGTATTTAACTAAATTATAATTAAACAATTATAATTCAAACACTTAATCAAATTATAATTATAAATAAATTATAATAATTATAATCAATTAAACCACGTCATGCATTTAATTACACAAATTATAATTAATCATGAAATTATCAATTTATAATCCATAATTAAACATGCATTTATTAAATTATAATTACATAAATTATAATTTAAATTAACATCTAATTGATTAAAATAAACCAACTTCTATACATTATAATTTCACAAAAATTAAAATTTAAATTAAACATTTACTCTTAATTATAATTAATAAATTATAATTAAGGAACTTATTGTACAATTAAACAATTATAGTTTATAATTAAAATACCATATTAGTTTTTTCAAAACTTTCTTTTTCTCGAATTATGAAATTATCAACTTCATGTTAACACATGTTATAGCAGCTAGATACATGCTCATTATCTTAGCAATAATGTAATGGAAACATAACAACACACTGCACACTTGACTAAAACTCACTGCCACTGCACTGTGCACGGCGCAGCTGCGCAGCCACATGCCTTGGCACCGGCGCAGCTGCGCAGGGTAAGGATCTGGGAAGGACAAGCGGCGCAGCTGCGCTGCTCCTGGCCTTGCTGCCGGCGCAGCTGCGCAGCAACTCGGCCAGACGCAGACAGCCACGTTACTCTGCTTCACCGATTAACCCATACAAGCCAACAAATGGATATTTACAGTAACTTAAATATTGTAAATCATACCTATGCAATTATACATATATATAACATGCTTCCACAACACAAAACCATTTAAACAATGATAATCACAAGTTTTAAAAATCCAATTTGGCCATTTTCATGAAAACTCATATATTTTCCAAAATAAGTCACTGTAATCAAATTCTTAAGCAATTCAACTTATAACACATGCTTTATTCTCATGATTCAAGGTAGTATCATAGAAAATTTTTAAACAACATACTAACATATACCAATTTCTCAATGTAAAATCACCCATAATATATAAACTCATGAAATTCCATATGAACTCATATAAACAAGAATTTTCTATTAAAATATATTTCTACAGTAATTTGATTTCTGAAAATCATTGATAACCATATAATTCACCATGAACACCACCACCTATATATATATATATATCATCCATGTTTATGCTATTACATGAAAACTCAGTTTTCACAGAGAATAAAACATGAAACTTAAATCGAGTTTTGAAAATATGAAAGTAGAGATTATGGATTACCTTTCGGTGATAGGAGAAGAAAACAAAGATTCACTCTAGCCTTCACAAGCTTCTTCTTCCTTCTCTTCTTCTCTAACTCTTCTCTGCTTTCTCTTTTTCCTCTACTCTTTTCTTTCTTCTTTGCTCTTAGTTTAGACTTAGGATTAATCTAACGTAGTATAGAACTAACGTAATATAATATAATACGCGTACTAACTAATACTAATTAGCCTAATTAATTTAGCAGTTACATAAGTTTCAAAATTCAAAAAGCCTTAAGGCTTTGTTTGGCCAAAACAACATTATTTTAAAAAAAATAGGTTATTATTTCTAAGGCCATGTTTGGTAGAATAGATTTAAAACAAATGCAAAGCCTTGTTTATTTAAACTCATTTAAAATCCTTTTTCTTTTATTTTAACAAATTATTTAATACATACTTTAATGTCACATTTTAATTAATTAAATATCAATCATCTAATTTAATCAATTAAAATCTAACATCAATTAATCACATAAAATTGCCACATAATTAAAATTACTCGCTAATTATAATCCATGTAACACTTCATCACATAATTCATCTAATTCAATTATCTCAATTAAATTAGAACTATAATATAACATTAATATTAATTAAATAAATATTACACATTCATTTAATTAGTATATAACACTTAATTAAATCACTCCATAAATCACATAATTTATTTATTTAACTCAATAAATAAATCACATAAAATATTTATTTATCTCGATAAATATTAAAATTAATTATAAAATCTCAATCGT
The DNA here is from genome assembly GCA_020205555.1 of Panax stipuleanatus. NCBI lineage: Eukaryota > Viridiplantae > Streptophyta > Magnoliopsida > Apiales > Araliaceae > Panax > Panax stipuleanatus. The sequence continues at coordinate 97,863,638 of CM035117.1, read as the reverse complement.
TACAGACCAACCGCCAGAACCTTCAACATAACCGTGCAGGATGCTGTACAGTCTCGCGATGTGGTGTTAAGTATCATTCCTATCAATAAAGTTAATGCTTATGTACTATTTGATTCGGGTGCTACTTGTTTATTTATATCCGATGACTTTGCTAAGAACTTAGAATTACCTATGGATGAGTTAGAATACCCCATGAACATTGAAATTGCGAATAGAAAAGTGATCCCTGTTAAGTACGTACACAAGAACTGTAGGATGGATATTAAGGGTAACATTATGAACGTAGATCTTATCCCTATTAGGCTTGGGGAATTCGATGTCATTTTGGGAATGGACTGGCTATTCAATTATGGGGCTATCATTAATTGCCAAAGGAAATGTATTAACCTTATGACTCCGTCAAAGGTTGTGTTTTATGGCAGCAAGTCACCTAGACAAGCTAGTTGTCTGACAATGATGCAGGCCAGGAAGTTGTTAAGACAAGGCTGTGTAGGATATTTAGCTTACATAGTCGATAGTCGTAAAGAGAACCCAAAATTGGAAGGATATACCAGTCATGAGGGACTTCATAGACGTATTTTTGGATGATCTGTCAGGATTTCCACCAAATAGAGAGGTTGAGTTTGTGATCGATTTGGCACCAGGAACGGCCCCAATATCGAAGGCACCGTACCGGATGGCTCCGGTAGAGATAAAAGAATTGATGGTACAATTTCAAGAGCTATTGGACAAGAAGTACATTCAACCGAGTGTATCGCCATGGGGAGCGTATCGTTCTAGTTTGATTAGCATCAAAAGTAGCAATCCCATGACTATAGTGTTCAAAACGATGCGTACATCCCACACAAGTCTTCATTTAAGAAGACCTTATTGTTTCATTGGTTCTCTAAAATTGTCAAAGAAAGAGGTGATTAGGAGTCCTACTACTTCGTTCTAATTTGATTAGCATCAAAAGGAGAAATGCCATGACTTTCGCGTTAAAAACGATTCGTACATCTCACACAAGTCTTGATTTAGGGAGACCTTTTTATTATTTCATTGGTTATCTCAAATTGTCAAAGAAAGATGTGATTATGAGTCCTATGACTTCATTTTAGTTTGATTAGCATCAAAAGAAGAAAAATCCTATCACTAGTGCCTTTAAAACGTTTCGTACATCTCACACAAGTCTTCATTTAGGGAAACCTTATTGTTTCATTAGTTCTCTCAAATTGTCAAAAATATAGGTGATTATGAGTCCTATTACTTCGTTCTACTTGAAATTAGCATCAAAAGGAGCAATCCCATCACTATTGCTTCCAAAACTATGCGTTAATCTCATATAAGTCTTCATTTAGGGAGACCGTCATATTGTTTCATTGGTTGTTTCAAATTTACGAAGAAAGATGTGATTAAGATTTGTATTATTTCGTTATAGTTTAATTAGCATCAAAAGGAGAAACCCATGACTATCATGTTTAAAACCATGCGTACATCTCACACAAGTCTTTATTTAGGGAAACCTTCTTATTGTTTCATTGGTTCTCCAAAATTATCAAAGAAAGAGGTGATTATGAGTACTATAACTTCGTTTTAGTTTGATTAGCATCAAAAGTAGCAATCCCATGACTATAACGTTCAAAACAATGCGTACATCTCACACAAGTCTTTATTTAAGGAAACCTTATTGTTTCATTAGTTCTCTAAAATTATCAAAGAAAGAGGTGATTAGGAGTCCTATTACTTCGTTCTAATTTGATTAGCATCAAAAGGAGCAATCCTATGACTATTGCTTTAAAAATGATTCGTACATCTCACACAAGTCTTGATTTAGGGAGACCCTCTTATTGTTACATTGGTTCTCTCAAATTGTCAAAAAAAGATGTGATTATGAGTTCTATGACTTCGTTCTAGTTTGATTAGCATCAAAAGGAGCAATCCTATCACTAATGCCTTCAAAACGATCCGTACATCTTACACAAGTCTTCATTTAGTGAGACATTCTTATTATTTCATTAGTTCTCTCAAATTATCAAAATATAGGTGATTATAAGTCCTATTACTTTGTTCTAGTTAAAATTAGCATCAAAAGAAGCAATCCCATCACTATCGCGTCCGAAACGATGCGTAGACCTCACACAAGTCTTCATTTAGGGAGACCTTCATATTGTTTCATTGGTTGTTTTAAATTTACAAAGAAAGAGGTGATTAAGAGTTGTATTACTTCGTTCTAGTTTGACTAGCGTCAAAATGAGTAACCCATGACTATCGCGTTCAAAACCATGCGTATATCTCACACAAGTCTTCATTTAGGGAGACCTTTTTATTATTTCATTGGTTTTCTAAAATTGTCAAAGAAAGAGGTAATTAGGAGTCCAATAACTTCGTTCTAGTTTGATTATCATCAAAAGGAGCAATCCCATAACTATCGCGTTCAAAACGATGCGTACATCTCACACAAGTCTTCATTTAAGGAGACCTTCCTATTGTTTAATTGGTTCTCTAGAATTGTCAAAGAAAGAGGTGATTAGAAGTCCTATTACTTCGTTCTAATTTGATTAGCATCAAAAGGAGCAATCCCATGACTATCGCGTTAAAAATTATGCGTACATCTAACACTAGTCTTTATTTAGATAGACCTTATTATTTCATTGGTTCTCTCAAATTGTCAAAGAAATATGTGATTATGAGTCCTATGACTTCGTTCTAGTTTGATTAGCATCAAAAGGAGCAATCCTATCACTAGTGCCTTCAAAACGATCCAAACATCTCACACAAGTTTACATTTAGGGAGACCTTATTCTTTCATTAGTTCTCTCAAATTATCAAAATATAGGTGATTATGAGTCCTATTATTTCGTTCTAGTTAAAATTAGCATCAAAAGGAACAATCTCATCACTATCGGGTCTAAAACGATGCGTAGTGTTCACACAAGTCTTCATTTAGGGAGACCTTCATATTGTTTCATTGGTTGTTTCAAATTTACAAAGAAAGAGGTGATTAAGAGTTGTATTACTTCGTTCTAGTTTAATTAGCGTCAAAAGGAGAAACCCATGACTATTGCGTTCAAAACCATGCGTACATCTAACACAAGTCTTCATTTAGCCTTCTTATTATTTCATTGGTTCTCTAAAATTTTCAAAGAAAGAGGTGATTAGGAGAAACCCATGATTAATGGAAATGAATATTTATTTGAATATAAATGATTGTGTTATGAGATTAGTTAACTCAATTACTTCAAATTGAATATATAATAATTGAGGAAAATATGGAGTTTATGATAAGCTCGTTGAATGCCTTGTGTGGCACGAGAATAGAAACGATGATGAGTTAATTAGAGGATGAAGGAATTATTAAGTGAACAATTAATCAATAATTGTTAATTAATGGTTATTATGAGAAGCAGAATATTAATGGTTAATTAATTTCAATTTATGCGTAATAATCTATCAATGAGTAATAAATTAATAATATGTTGATTTATGGTTATTAAGAATAATAAAACATAAACGAGTAAATTATTAATATAATAAGATTATATTTGCTCGATTAATTGTTATGTGCAAGTATGCGATAATTAAACATATAATATATAGTAGCTACCTCTATATTATATATAAAGTGCAATGTGACGCATCAATGTGACTATATAATATATATAAACTATATAGTAAGATTTATTAAGTTATGAAAGTTAAATAATAATAACAATTATGTGACAACATGTGTAGGTGACTACATTTGAAAATGAACCTTATTGATATTATAATGAACTGTGTAAACAATTGTGACTTAATAATGATTTCAATAATTTAATAATATAGTAATACGATAATACCCAATTGAATTATATTCGGTGTTAACAAAATGTACATAGAGTATATATGTGCAAACTAAATTTACTGCATGTAAATATTATTTATTCATTGGAATTACATTGTGACCCTAATTATAACCTAAGAGTATATTATATAACCTAAGTATACATGGTGGCTTAAATATGTGACCTTAGTTGTTTGAATTTCCAAATGCTGAGTTATTGTGCCTTGTCCCAATATGAGAGTCTTCTTCTCTTCTCACGTGAATAGCATTATGAGGCCTAAGTCTACTCTTCATCTCAAACTCAGCAAACTTCCATAGCTACTAGCTCATGATTCAAAGGGGAGTGGGTAAAATAGTGTAATCCAACAACTACTCACCCACTTCTCCATAACCATCATACAAATCTTCAATCCATTAGTTTGATTCAATGGAGGAATTTATTATCTGGATATCAATTTCTCTATAAATACAACCCAATTCCTTCACAATCCTTTTGTTGAGATTTTCTTAAGTGTTGAATTGTGATCAAATATATACATCATTGATAGCATTCTGAGAATTCAAATTGCAGCAAGCTCAATCCACATTTGCAGAGGTATAACACCTCTTGTTCTTCATTCTTGTTCTTTCTAAAAATTTCTTGATTTGGTTGAAATAGTTGATAATGTGATTGGGTAATGGTTGTTAGTTGTTATATAGTTGATATACTAGCTTATATACATGTTTAAACTGCAATGTGGCTGTTTGGAGTCGAATTGGTTGTGAAATTTTGTTTTTGGCTCTACAAACTGCTGAAGCAGAAACCTTTTTGGTGCTGGCCGAGACCCGACGCAGCTGCGCCAGGCTCTGAAACTTGTTTTCTGATTCTGTTATAAACCTGTTAAGTACTAATGTGTTTATACTACTTAGACAAGCATGGGAACACGAGTAACCTGTATATATGAGTACATAGACCTAACGTAAGCATGTTTGACTAGATTAGTATACATGATTGATGAAAAAGACATATAGCTTTTGAAATGAACCTAAAGTTTTAAAAGGAACTTTGATATGTTATATTAATGTTGTATTCTGATTTTTGCAAGCATGATCGTATGGTCTAATTGAACATGAAATGTTAGTCTATGGTATTGAATACGCACTAGTATTCATGGTCCAAGTTTGAAATGATTTCAAAAGATAAACTTGAAGGTCTTGAAAAGCAAAGTTACATGATCTTAGAGTAATAGCATTCTGATATTTTCGGCATGCTTGAATGTGCTTTTAACATCACTAAGGCATCATATATATACACACACTTGTTAGATGTAATGCAAGTTAATCAATCATGAGTTCGATTAAGTTTCCAAGTAAGTAGCAATGCTAGTGTTACGTATATGATGTAGAAACACATGAGCATGCCTATTGATAGATTATATGACCATTCCATATGTTTACATGGCGAGCATGATAGTTTATGTGATATCATGACATTATACGACCGTAATTTATTTAAGAGTTAATCTTACAATCATTTTATGAAAGGTTAGACTTAGATGGACTTGGTAAGCACGTTAACATGCATATATACTATGTTGCGTTGTATGTTGATAAAATGGACAGAAACAGTAGGCAACAGCCCAACCCTGGTTTAACCAGGGCGCAGCTGCGCCAGGCTGATTTCAGAGTTTATGCAGTTTGCTTATTCTGGTTTTAGCAGTTAACCTATTATGATGCCTAAGCTGTTAAAACTTGGTCAGATCCCTACTGATACATGTTTACAAGCGTAGGTAGTATAACATAATGATGTTTAACTTATAAAAGGAACTTTAGAGATAGTAGTGGCATAACCAACTTAGTGTTATGAATTGTTATAATAACATACGTATATGGCTATATGATTGAGTTAGAACAGTATGTGTATATCTAACTTACATATCGAGCTTGAGTACCGAATGTGCTTAGCTAATGAATATCCTACATATATTATAATAGGATTCGAAAGTGTTGATTAACTTTACGTGGATAAACTACGCATAAGGCAAGTATCTAAACCTTATCTCTTTGGATGCAAGTTCCCTAACTTACACTCTTTTATTGTGCAAGTTTCCTTGAACCCGTTCGTGTATTATTGATTGCAAGTATCCTAACCCTTGCATTTACTTCATGCAATGGATCCTTGTGAAAGCAAGTATTCTTACTTACTCGTTTAAATTGAGTTAGTATGCTTATTGAATAAACTCTCGTTTCAGTTGAGTCTTATGAAAGCTATTATTCATGTTGAACTTAGTATTGTTCTTAAATATCGTGAAAGTGTCTATGCCATTTGAATCGACTAGACTATATGCATATTTAGAAAACTATCCAAACCAATTGACTGGTGCAGAATCTTTGAAAACTGAGTTGAACAACCCTTATGGTAAGGGGAGTGTATATATTGTTGAAAGCCCAACACACGCGAGAAAATGATTATGGTGTTATGCATAACATAGAGTATTGTAGACTGATCATCTATCATACTTATTTTTGGATTATCAGTTTAATATTGATAATTCTAGTAGATGTTCAATAGTCCTTAGTGACTGCTCAGTATAAATTATTTTATCTAGTTGGATATGTTGATTGCCTTTGAATTCATATATATCTGTTGATCTATAATGAACCATCGTTTTATATTCCAAGGATTTGATTTGAGAATTGTTGATACTCGTTTTTCATGATGTTATTCTTCAAACTCTTGAATATCAGCTAGATTATACCTTGATATTTCAAACTCGTGTTATAAAACCTTTGTGACACCCCCAAATCCGGGTACTTCGTTTCCACATGATTTGGTGTTCACTTTCTAAATAGAACATACATCTACCCATAATAAGGATTGTAAAATAAATTACAACCTTGAATAAATAATAAAATCTTCCTTAAAAAAAATTACTACCTTACTCAAAATCATCCCAGGGTTTATCTAACCTTAACATAAATAATAATGTGAAAATAAAAATATAACATAAAGTCTTATTACAATCAAAATCAAAAGATAACAAGTCTTCACTTGTTCATCTTGCCTTTCTCTTTACTCGTTGACGGTACGTCAACGTTCTCGGCTTTAACTGCAAGGGATTATTAAATATGTAAGAGTGAGCAAACAAACGCTCACTGGAATACAACAATAATAAGGATATAATTGAATAGTTTCAATAGATCTAAATAATTTTACTTTCATTAACCATAAAGAATTGAATAATATTTCTTTCATTAATAACTATAATTTTTCATATTGAAATCATCTGAGGGTCATAAGACCTTGAACTTTTGTCCTAGGTTATAAACATTTCTATTTAAAATCTTTAACAGTCATTTAGACTATGGACCTTAACTCGTACTTAAGGGGATCAGCCCTTCGTACCATGTATTATGCATAAACATCTTAACGCTTTCGCATAGTAACCTCCCCTAATAAATAGGGTTGTTCATCTCAGTATTTGAGTACAAGTCCGCACCAAAGAAAGTTTGGTTTGGATAAGCTTAAAGGGTAATTTAGGATTCAATGTTCATTAACTAAGGAATAGTTGAATCGACTTACAATAATCAAGAATAATTCAATAATAAAGAATTACGAAATAATTTATGCTTTAGATGTAACTTAAAGCATTTGAAAGACTTAGTAGACATTACTTGAACAATTAAGTCAAGGTCACATCAATTCATAAATGAACTTCTCTAAGATATTTATTCAATATATAAATTATAAAGAATACAATAATCGACATAAACAAAATCAAGAAAGGATAGAACAACTTACCTCGAGCGCAAGTTACAGTTACTATCACGTTCCTAAACAATTCCTATATATATATAATTAATCACAATAATCTAAATTAGTTAACACGCAACTAATTCACACAATTGGTTAACCCATATAGGTTAACTCTTTCTAGTTTAATTAATAAGTTAATAATTAACTGTCACATAATTAATTACACCACATAGGCATGCTCACATAATTAAATCAATAATAATTATGTGTTTCATATTAATTAAATTATAATATAAATATTTAATCTAATTATAATTACTCAAATTATAATCACATCTTATATTAATTAAATTATAAATAATTTATAATTTATAATTAATTAAAATACATCATGCATTTACTAAATTATAATTACACAAATTATAATTAATCATGCAAATATTGAATTATAATACACAAATTATAACTTATAATTAATCATGCATTTATTAAATTATAATTACATAAATTATAATTTAAATTAACATTTACTTGATTAAAATAAATCAAATAATATTCATTATAATTTAACAAAATTATAATTTAAATTAAACCTTTACTCTAATTATAATTATTCAAAATTATAACTACACTATATATGTTATTAATATAATATATTAATATTCATTTTCATGTCATCAAATTATCACTTTTAATTAGCCTTTTATGATACAACAAAATACATAAAAGAAATAACTCATCTTGACTTTCTGCAACCCCCCCCCCCCCCCCCCCCCCCGCCGGGGCGGGGGTTTTACTCTTGATAGGCCTCCGGGGCAGGCCCCTTGCAGGGTCGGCAGACATGCTCACGAACTGTGCAGAGAAAAAGTAAATTTGGCTTATTTCTACACACCAAATTTCAATTCCAGTCAGTACAATTCATGTCAATTTTATAGAAAATATAAACTTAAAGCTTCTAACATGATTTTGACATATATAAACATTACAACACATAATCAAAAAAACCAATTTCATGATTTTTGAAGAAAAGTCATTGTTAAGTGTTCTTTATGAAATTGAACACTGTATTTTTATTTTTAAACCAATTCACACAATTTCAAGCATAGTCAATCAATTTCTAAACATGCTATCATCACCTACCATTAATTTAAACACAATGAATAATTAAACATGAATTCTTTTGATTTTTAAGAGAAAACTATACATATATATAAAATTTTAAAATACTTTCACTATAACTCTTTGAAGAACATGAATTCCTCATGTTTATCACATGTATATGAATTAAACAATTATTTAGGCATACAATTCATATATGATCATATACATAGCCTATAAAATCATAATTACTCAAATTACATGAAAACATATTTTACAAAGAACTAAAGTACGAAGAACATGAGAATAAAACTTCTAAAACTATAGGTTAGGATTATACCCTTTGGCTTAGTGATAAGAAGAAGATGAAGTTGCTTTGATTTCTCAAGCTTCCCTTTCTTTCTCTTCTTCTTCTCTCTTTCTCTCTATTTTTTCTCTGTTTTGTTCTTCTGACTAACTCTTGTTTTAACACTAACTAACGCAAAACTATTGATATACATATATTATACATATATCATATATACATATAACTGACAAGTAATTAACTCATATAATAAATATATTTAATTATAATTATTACATGAGTTACACAATTTGAATTTAAAAAGCCATAAGGCTTGTTTGGCAAAAACTGTTTATTTTTAAAAACTAACTTTTTGAGCTTAAGGCCCTGTTTGGTAAAACCTTTTAAAATCCTTTTTCTTTATTTTAATAAATTCTTTTAACACATACTTTAAATGTTACACTTTAATTAATTAAATCTTTCACATTCTTATTTAATTAATTAAAATCTAACATTAATTAATCACATAAAAAAAATTGTCACATAACAATTATAATTACTCGCTAATTATAATTCATGTAACACTCATCACATAACTCATTTAATTTAATTATCTCAATTAAATTAGAACTATACTATAAAATCAATACATATTAATTATTCATTTAATTAATATATAACACTTAATTAACTTACTCTACAACAATCACATAATTTATTTATTTAACTCAATAAATAAATCAAATCAAATATTTATTTAATTTATTAAATATTTAAAAGTAATATATAAAATCTCATTCGTTACACTCTTCACCCTTATCGTATATTACTTGCTGGGCAAATTGTGCTCATTCTTGCTTTCCCTAAAAATATTTCAGTTAAGGCAGAGTAGGGCGGACCTTCGAGAATCGATAAGGGCAAGGGAAAGGCTATCGACTAGCCAGTCCCTCTATGCTTTTAGAAGTTATTGTGTTATATTATGACAACTATGATAATGTATTAAGACTGATTCAGAACTATGTTTAAACTTAAGTAGGGTTATGTAATAAGTCTTTATTTGATATTATTATGTAACCTATTAAGTATTGTAGGTTGCGAGACTTGAGGGAATAAATATAATAAATCATTGTATATTATTCTAGATTATCCATTGTGACTGTGTGATTTTAGTTATTATTGTTAGAACGTGATGAACCGAATTTGAGGCATTAGGGCCCGAATTTGGGGGCGTCACAGGTTGGTATCAGAGCTATAGTTATAAACCTTAGGAGCGAGTGTCCTTAGATTATAACTTAGGAGAACTTAGATAGTTAGAAGGAAATAAAACTCATGTAGAGTTTTTCTTGAGAGACTTAGTGTGTTATGAAATGTAACTTCATTCTATACAATGAACTTATGTTTTATTTAACATTCTAATGGAGTTGCCGTTGGTTGGTCTTATGTTTGTGATTGTAGGATGACAGACATTGGAGTACCTAGTAGAGTGGTAGAGGAGGAACCCATAGATATACATGTAGTATACGAGGCACCTCTAGAGGCTGTGTCTGTGCAGGCTATTGCACCATCCGAGTTTGACGACGAGGATGAGATCGAGGTGGAGTTTGATCCAGAGGAGGAGCTTATGGAGGACGATCCTGTCGAGGACGAACCTACAGAGGAGGAGCCTATAGAGGACTCCTACGAGCCTAACTTGGAGGAGCATATGCTGGGAGAGTACGAGGAGCGTATTTTGGAGTTGGACTACAGAGTGCAGGAGCTGGAGGCTGAGGCTCAGGAGAGAGAGTCCGAGTTCCAGAAGCTGAGGGATGAGGACCATAAGAGGAAGCTAGCGATGCAGAAGTTAGAGGTGGAGATTGCATACCGTAGGGAGGTAGGGATCCAGATGGGGACCTTGTTTCACAAGTGGCTAACAAGAGAGCTGAAGACTTAGAGGATGAGGTCAGATGCAAGAAAAGGAAGATGAACAAAATGGGCTATGTGTTCTGTTCAGCTTTTGAGAGGGTGATTAATGGTGTATACCACTACCCAGCGGAGCAGAGACAGACCCTACACACTGTGAGCCGAGAGTTGGTGGCGTACATAGCGGAGATAGAGTATAAGAACGCTGTGGAGCGTGGGATGATGGGATGAGACCCTTAGCTAGACTAGTAGTAGCTTAGTGGTTTTCTTTTGAGATGTATATACTATGTTGTAATCCTAATCTTTTGTGTAAGATATGGGATAGTGATGTAAACCCCGAGTAGGCTTATGTTAGAGGGGTAGTAGGTTGGTATATTCCCCATCTTTTGTGATATTAGGGGATATATGTGATGACATTTATAGCAGTATGCTAGGGAAAATCATGTAAGGAAACGAATTGGCATATGAATATAAATGATCTTATTTCAGAAACGTGTTATAAAATTTTATGCCTTTAGTATTAAAGAAATAGTTAAGTAATATAATTGAGTATTAATAAAATGAAAATTTTGTGATGCATAAAATGCCGCCCAAACGTAGATTAACTGCACCTGAGGAATCAGTGAACAATGAGAGGGAACAAGTAGACTCGATCCAGAAGCTAGTAGATCTATTAGGAGAAACTTTTAGGGGAAGAAACAATGAACCCGTTTGCTCCAATCCCCAAGCAGTTCCAGTTACAATCTTTAAGGACTTTAGGAGCGTAGGACCCCCAGAGTTTGAGGGTACTACCGACCGATCATTGCACAAACCTGGATAAAAGAGATCGAGAAGGTTTTCACCATCGCTCGCATGGGTGAAGACCAGAAGACGGTATTTGCTACGTACATGATGAGAGGCAAAGCAAACTACCGGTGGGAGGCGAATCAGCAAAGATCTGGAGAAGGAACGATAGCGTGGAAAAGATTTAAGACGCTGTTCTTCGAGAACTACTTCCCGAAAAGCATGAAGAATAGGATGGAAGTTAAGTTCTTAGAACTGAAGCAAGGTGATATGACGGTGGCGCAGTACGCGGCTAAGTTCAATGTACTAGCGCGATTTACAGAACACCAAGTAGGAGACGAAGAGAGGAAGGCGAGACGTTTTGAACAAAGACTGAAGCCTTGGCTGTTTAATAAGGTATCAGTTCTTCAAATTGATTCCTTTGCAATATTGCTGGAGAAGGCGATCATTGCGGAAGGTGACAGTGAAGCCTTAAGTCTTTATAACAATGAGAAGAAAGAAAAGAATACCGGAGGAGAAAACCGTGCTGGAGGTAGTAGCAGTGGAGGAAGTAATTTGGGAAAGAGAAGGTGGGAGAACAATAACAACAACAACAACAAAAACAACAACAATCAGTCGGGAAACTTTCGTGGAGGATTTAAGAAAAGGAGTGAAGCTTGTAATAAGTGTGGGAGGAGTCATCAGGGGGAGTGTTGGAAAGGAAAGAGCACATACTATAACTCCGTCCAGGAGGGGCACATATCGCTGAATTTCCCTAAACCAAAGAAGATTCAAGGATGTTTTGCTTGTGGCTCGACGGAGTACCGGATCAAGGATTGCCCGAAGAAGGGAAGTGGCGGAGGTCGCAGCCAACAAGGGGGAAATATACTGATGATCGGTGGACCGACATAATCCAACCTCCCAACCGCTAGGACCTTTAACATGAACGTCCAGGACGCAGTAGCTGCGAAGGACGTTGTGTCAGGTATAATCCCAATCAATGATATAAATGCATATGTATTATTTGATTCGGGTGCCACCTGTTCTTTTGTATCTGAAGAATTTACTAGTAGACTTAATACACCCCGAGAACGATTAGATGATCCTTTCAACATAGAAGTTGCGAATAAGGAAATAATCCCTGTAGAATTCGTTTACCGAAATTATCGCGCAAACATTTGAGATCACGAATTGAGCGTAGACTTGATTCCAATTAGATTGGGAGAATTTGACGTAATACTAGGAATGGATTGGTTGTATAATCATGCTGCGATAATTGACTGTCAGAATAAATGTGTGAACCTTCAGACTCTGAGTAAGTCTAAGGTAGTGTTTTATGTTAGCTCATCGCTTAAGCAATCGTGTCATCTTACGATGATGCGGGCCAAGAAATTGTTAAGGAAAGGATGTGTAGGTTACTTAGCTTACATTGTAGATACTCGAAAAAATGGGGTAGAAATTAAGGATATATCCGTAGTGAATGAATTCCAAGATGTATTTTCGGGCGATCTGCCTGGTCTTCCGCCAGACAGAGAAATCGAATTCGTAATAGACTTAGCACCGGGAACTGCACCAATTTTGAAAGCTCCACATCGTATGGCGCCAGTAGAAATGAAGGAACTAAGGATACAACTGCAAGAGTTATTAGATAAGGGTTACGTACGACCAAGTGTGTCTCCTTTGGGAGCACCAGTGTTGTTTGTTAAAAAGAAGGACGGATCGATTAGGCTCTGTATCGATTATCGAGAATTAAACAGAGTAACGATCAAGAACAGATATTCGTTACCGAGGATAAATGACCTGTTTGATCATTTGAAGAGAGAAAAGTGTTTCTCGAAGATCGACCTACGAACATGTTATCACCAACTGAAAGTACGAGAAGAAGACATACACAAGACTACGTTTTGAACCCGTTATGGACATTACGAGTTTTTGGTAATGTCATTCGAATTAACTAATGCTTCGACAACATTTATGGACTTGATGAACGGAGTTTTCAAGCCCTACTTAGATAAGTTTGTGGTGGTTTTCATCAATGACATCTTAATCTACTCGAAGACAGAAGAAGAGCACGTCGAACATCTGAAAATAGTTTTGGAAGCGCTAAGGAAGGAAAAGATGTATGCGAAATTTTCTAAGTGTGAATTTTGGATGGAGAAGGTTCAATTCTTAGGTCACGTGGTGGATAAGAATGGAATCTCAGCAGACCCTGCAAAGGTCGAAGCAGTAAGTAATTGGGAGCAGCCGAGAACACCAACGGAGGTGAGAATTTTCTTAGGGTTAGCTGGGTACTATCGAAGATTCATCCAAGATTTTTTTAAGATAGCAACCCCGTTGATTAATCTGACGAGGAAGACAGTGAAATTTGTATGGACAGAAAAGTGCGAGGAGAGTTTTCAGGAATTGAAGAAGAGATTAAGCGAGGCGCCTATGTTGTCATTATCGGACGATGCATGAGGTTTTGTGGTGTATAGTGACACATCGCACAAGGGACTTGGTTGTGTGCTAATGTAGCATGGAAAAGTTATTGCGTATGCATCACGACAATTAAAGGACTACAAAAAATGATACCCTACTCACGACTTGGAGTTAGCGGCAGTAGTTTTTGCGTTGAAGATATGGAGACATTATTTGTATGGAGAGAAATGTGAGATATACACAGACCACAAAAGTCTAAAATTTATCTTCACACAAAAGAAGTTGAATATGCGTCAGAGAAGGTGGTTAGAATTGATCAAGGATTATTACTGTAATATTCTTTATCACCCGAGAAAGGCAAACGTAGTTGCCGACGCTCTGAGCAGAAAAGGAAGGGAGAAACTGTTTCACTTGACGACTCAAAATGAGTTAATAAGAGAAATGGAGAAATTGGAAATAGAGGTAAAGAGACCGGAGAGGTCTGAAGAAAAGTTGTTCGTAATGGAAGCTCGTCCAACTTTGTTGGATAGAGAAAAGGAATCGCAAGAGAAAGATGAGGAGTGCGAGAAAATTCAAAAGTGGATCACAGAGAATGATGAGGAAAGATTCAGAATGGGTAAATACGGTATCTTAAGAATTGAAGGAAGAGTGTGGGTGCCAGCGGTAACCGAGTTGAGGGAAGAGATTTTGCACGAGGCACACAATATGACGTATTCCGTTCATCCGGGAGGCACGAAGATGTACCGAGATTTGAGGAAACCTTTTTGGTGGCCCAATCTGAAACGGGAAGTCGCAGAGTGCGTTAGTAGATGTATGACTTGCCAACGCGTTAAAGTGGGGCATCAGCGGCCGAGTGGTTTATTACAACCGTTGGAAATACTAGAGTGGAAATGGGAGCACATTACGATGGACTTCGTGGTGGGACTTCCAGTCACACAGAAAGGTTATGATGCCATTTGGGTTATCGTGTATCGACTAATGAAGACCACACATTTCCTACCGATCAAGATCCGCTATAGTTTGAATCAGTTCGAAAGTCTATACGTAAAGGAGATTATTTCACGACATGGAGTGCCGGTGTCAATTGTCTCTGATCGAGATCCGCGCTTCACGTCAAACTTTTGGAAAAGCTTGCAAGAGATAATGGGAACGCA
Organism: Panax stipuleanatus; assembly: GCA_020205555.1. Classification (NCBI taxonomy): domain Eukaryota; kingdom Viridiplantae; phylum Streptophyta; class Magnoliopsida; order Apiales; family Araliaceae; genus Panax; species Panax stipuleanatus. Next base: position 97,848,486 of record CM035117.1, on the reverse strand, counting down.
GTTGAGGTTAAGTACTGCGTATCATCCTCAAACCGACGGACAAAGTGAGCGACTGATACAAACACTGGAGGACATGCTTAGGACTTACGTGATGGACTTCAAGGGAAATTGGGACGACCACCTACCCTTAGTGGAATTTGCGTATAACAATAGTTACCATGCGAGTATCGGCATGCCACCGTACAAAGCTCTGTACAAAAGAAAATGCAAAATGCCGTTGTGTTGGGACGAAGTCAGAGAGCGACGAATACTTGGACCAGAGTTAGTACAACAAACTGCGGACGTAGTGACAATTATAAGAGCCAGACTAGTAGCAGCTCAAGATCACCAGAAAAAGTACGCATACTTGCATCAGCAGGACCGAGACTTTAAAGTCGGTAGTTTCGTATTCTTGAAGGTATCTCCGTAGAAGGGAAAAATCCGATTCGGAAAGAAAGAAAAATTGAGTCCAAGGTTCATAGGACCGTTTGAGATATTGAAGCGAGTGGGCGAAGTGGCATACAAAGTAGCATTACCACCCGAGTTGGAGCACATCCACAACGTGTTTCACATATCCGTGTTGCGTCCATACAAGGCAGACTACAAGCACGTGATTTCTTATGAGCCCATTCAAGTGGAGAAGAACCTAGCGTATGAAGAAATTCCTGTCCAAATTTTAGATAGGAAAGAACAGACATTAAGAAATAAAGTTATTTCGTCTGTAAAAGTACTTTGGCGTAACCACGATGTCAAGGAAGCTACATGGAAATTAGAAGATAGGATGATGAGGGACTATCCCCATCTATTTGTGTAACCTTGTAGCAATTTCGACGACGAAATTTTTATAAGGGGCGGAGGATGTAATACTCGAAATTTTTTGAATATTATTAATGAATAAATTAATGGAAATGAATATTTATTTGAATATACATGATTATATGTTATGAGATGAGTTAACTCAATTACTTCAAATTGAATATATAATAATTGAGGAAAATGTGGAGTTTATGATAAGCTCATTGAATACCTTGTGTGGCACGAGAATAGAAACGATGATGAGTTAATTAGAGGATGAAGGAATTATTAAGTGAATAATTAATCAATATTAATTGTTAATTAATGGTTATTATAAGAAGCGAAATATTAATGGTTAATTAATTTCTATTTATGCGTAATAATCTATCAATGAGTAATAAATTAATAATATGTTGATTTATGGTTATTAAGAATAATAAAGCATAAACGAGTAAATTATTAATATAATAAGATTATATTTGCTCGATTAATTTTTATGTGCAAGCATGCGATAATTAAACATATAATATATAGTAGTTACCTCTATATTATATATAAAGTGCAATGTGACGCATCAATGTGACTATATAATATATATAAACTATATAGTAAGATTTATTAAATTATAAAAGTTACATAATAATAACAATTATGTGACAACATGTGTGGGTGACTACATTTGAAAATGAACCTTATTGATATTATAATGAACTGTGTAAACAATTGTAACTTAATAATGATTTCAATAATTTAATAATATAGTAATGCGATAATTGATAAGTGGTTTTAGGACCACTTATTTAGATACTTTCCAACTCATTCGGTTGCTTAAACTTAAGCAATCTTGTGAGTTTCATGTGTTGTTCCCTTGTTTTATGTTTTTCAGGTTAAGGAACTCTCTTAGCAGTACTTGCCCGTTAAAAGAGCAAAAGATCACCTAAATGGGGCAAGGAGCTGAAGTGAGCTTAAAGCAATGGAATGGCATGAGGCTAGAGGTAACAAGCAAGGCTAATAAGAGGCAAATGCAAGAGGGGCAGGAGAAAGCAACTCAAGAACACATGAGGCAAACCTGCACCAGCAAGCAGCTGCAGATTCCAGCTTTTTGGTGCCGCGCGGCCGAGCCTGGAATTGGCTTGGGGAGCGCGCGGCCGCGCATGTCCCCAGCAGAAAATTGTTTGACTTTTTGCTTGACTAATCGGGAGAAGCTTTAAAGGGGGCTCGTGTGCAGCATTCAAGGCAGTCTGAAAAAAGGCCTTCAGCCATAGTTTTCCCTTCTTCTTTCCTCTCCAATTCTTGTTTACATTAAGATAGCTTAGGAGTAGATTAGTGTAAAAATTAGTTGTTAGTAGATAGTTATCTAGGGTTAGATTAGACTTGATGGTTGAAACAATTGGAGGACATCAAAGATCCAAGCTTTGAGAAGGAACACATAGTTGCACTCTCTTACTTTACTCTCCTTGTTATTCATTTGTATCCGGATGATGTGTATTCCTTTTGTGGATGATATATTTGAGTCATTTATGACTTAAACCTTATTTTGAGATTCCAATGGAACCTTTTGAGTAATCGATATTGATTTGCTTCCGTGTTGGTTATTGTTAATTGTTATGTGATTGTCTATTGCAATTCATCCCTTCATTGCTTAATTGTTTAGCTAGCAATTTCTGTAATAACCTATGTGGATTTGAAAGATGAAATGTAGGTTTAGATCAAATTGTAATAGCGGGCGATTTTGTGTTTACATGGCTTTAGACATATGATTTGTGCTTAGGATAGACATATTCCGAAGCACCGCTCGTAGTCAATAGAGAACTTGACCTTAATCCCTAATTATTTGTAAACACCATAGACATATAGGGGTTTAGATAATGTGGGTGTCCACGTGCGTTCTACCATCTGTGGATTGCACGTGGTATGGAGTAGGTGCATCGAAAGATGGCCTTCTCTCACTTTCGTGTTCTCGGCTAACAACCATGACGGTTAACTTGACCTAATTGGGAGTTTATTGATTTAGATGAATCATTAGGGGAAATTGGGATCTCATGCCGTCATTGTCTGATTTTACTCTAGGAATTAATTAGTTTAAATTAATTTCCTTCACTAGTTTAACTTAGTTTTAATTCCAACTCTTTATCTCTCGTTTAAATAAGACTGAGGCGATTATGTGCTAGTGGTTTGGCGACCTTTTATTTATTAATTCTCCGTGGGAACGATCTTTACTTATCTTATATTACTTGTTGGCCGCGTATACTTGCGCGTTAATTGTCGTTACATAAATCCAACAACAAGTATTTGGCGCCGTTGCCGGGGAGTTAATTGGATAACTGTTTGCCAACATTAGTTTAAATCAAATTAGTCTTAATTTAAATTTTTTATTTTTGTTTAATTCTCTTCTCATATTCTCTTTTCAGGTACAATGGACTTAAATTTCTATTCATGGAACTGTACAAGACAAGAGCAACCAAGGGAAGCAAGCACTGATGGACTCGACCCAATTGCCACACTTTCAGCACAGTTAGAGGAGCTCTCGAGAAAGCTGGATACTGTTTCAGTCCAACAGAGTCGAGAGCCAGTGACTTCATATGACTATGGTGCTGGAGCTTATATGAGCCATCAGGAGCCTATCATTTATGGACAGGAGCAGTATGGGGGTGGTTATTCCTACACTGAACCTTATCCCGACTATCAGCAAGAGTGGGGGTATCACCCACACCCTTCAGTAAACTACTATCAAGACCAACACTGGGATCCAAATCCCGCATACGCCCCAGAATGCACCTTCCAGACTCCAGTTTACGAGCCTCAACACAATTTTGAGGGTGACACAGAAAATGCAAGCTTGGAGGAAGAAGGTGACATATCATTGAAGGACATCTTGATTGAGCAACAGAAGTCAGTCAAGAATATCCAGAACTGGGCAGAGCAAATTAGTAGGGTCTTGATGGTAGAGGAGGAGCAAGGGCAGACCCATACTGTGAGCTATCCAGAACAATGCGAGCCAAGTCTAAATTTTGCACCAGAACCCACTTATCAATCCCTATGTTTACAAGGAGAACAGTCAACAGTGGACTTCATGTATAGAGCCTTAGCGAACCAAGAGGAGATGATTAGGAGCCAAGAGCTATCGAACCAGAATTTTCAGAATCAGATGGCCCTAATCAACAATCCTCCAACAAATGAGACTCATTACATGGAGCCCGTGGCTGAAACAGAAAAGGAAGGATTGGAAATTATGTGGGGAAATTCCATAGCATCAACACAGGAGACCTTGGTTGAGCAAGAACAATCAATTGAGGATCTTCAGATTTGGGTGGAGCAAATTAGCACAGCTTTAAGGAATGAGGAGGTGATTGAGGAAGGAACCGCTCAAGATCTTCAAAGTCCAATACCTCAGATGACTGAAGCCGTGAGTAATGATCCCCAGGATACTTGGTGCTATGACATGGGTGCAAAAACTGATAGAAAATCCGAAGTGCAATTGCAACTAGGCGAGCCGAAAGCAATGGAAATAGAGGAGCCAATTGGGGATGTGGAGTATGAACCAACAGTGATAATACCACAAGAGCCTCCCCCGCAGAAGTTTGAGACTCCAGTCAAGTTTGCACACCCTTGCCCCCTTGGTAGCCACATCACAGAGACGGGTCTCGATGACACGAGAGATTCCGCAATCTTGACACCATGGTGGTCAGAAGAAAAGAGAAGAAAAGAAAAGTCCGTTGTGTGTTCTATGCCTCCATGCCCTGATCATTTTGCATACACAACGGAACCATTGCCTAGCTCCCCTACCTTCCGTATGGGGAATTCTTGTTCATATCATGTGCCAGGTAGTTTAAATCTGCATCCTCTCCCATTGGGAAGCCGCCAAAGTCACACAGCTATTCTGATGGATGGAGGGGTTCTCCAATACCGTCAGGGAGTTGGATAGCAGTGGTCAGACACAGTTCAGCTAGAGGACTATAAATCAAGCGCTCGATGGGAGGCACCCCATCATTTCTCTTTCTCCCTCCGTGTTTAATTCTCCATTTCCTGCTTTCTATCATACCCCTTGTTTAATTCTTATTAGTTTAGTATTTAGTTTAAAAATTTTGCATACTGTAGGAATTAGGAGTTCATTGCCTACATTTTTGAACTTAGGCATGAATGCGTATAATTTTTTGGGATTAAAAAGCTTATAGCATATTTTTGATGCACTTGCATTGTTTATACGCACTTAGAGAATTTTTGGGAATTTGAATGCGTATATCTTTCTATGTTTAATTCTCTTGATGTAAATAGATAATATATTTTTGATAGCGTAGAGGGCTTAATAAGTCGCGTACCTATTTCAGGTGCCATAGTTGCTGCATGAAGCCAAGTTATTGCCCCATTAGCTCCCTAAAGCAAAAAGCTGCAGAATTTGAAAACAGCATGGCGCGCGGCCGCCCCTGTTTTGGCCTGCAAGGGCGCGCGGCCGCGAGACGAACAGAAAGTGCCAGACTTAAGTAGTTTGCGGCAGATTTTAAGCCATTTCAGGTCATTCCAAACTAGCCGAACTTCATGCCATCCCTTTCTCTCTCAAATTTGAAAATTCCTAACCCTTCAACCTCTGAATACTTCAATCTACAATCCTCCTATCCACATCTCCATCACAACCCTCACCTTATCCAAGCCCTAGTTCTAAGTCAGAATCAAAACTCGCCTACCTTCACAGTTTCTCCAACAAAACCCAACCCTGCCATCATCTCAACTTGATAAATTGGGATAGTGAATTGGGGTCTGAGGGCATATTGATTGATTAGTGGAGAGAAGTATTGCATTTTGGTCATCAAATGGCATCCAAACGCAGCAGGAGGGAGTCTACATCAAGGGGCAGTGATTCCGAGCAAGAGGGTTGTGGTATCCACTATGATGACCACAAATTCATCAGTCTAAAAGCCCAGAGATTCTATTATAGTATATTGGTGGGCAGGACTTTTGTGCCTGAGCGGGGGTTAGAGCCTGATGAGAACCTGGACGGGCGTATGGCTTCTATGATCCGAGGGCGGGGATGGAATGCATTCTGTGATGAGCCTTTGGCTGCCCCAATCTCGGTGGTGCAAGAATTTTATGCCAACGCGAAACACACGACGTCCAATAAAGTATTTGTGCTAGGTTGTGAGGTGTCCTATGCGAAGGAGCACATCAATGAGTTGTTTGACTTACCCAACATTGCATTGGACGCGCGCGATTCTTTGTATGCTAGGGAGTGGGGTTCCGAGATGGATGCTATCAGTGATTACCTATGCAAGCCGGGCACCGTTTGGCAGCTAAAACAGGGAACTGATCAGAAGCTGCATTTTCCCCAGTCCGCTTTGAGTAGGTACGGGAAGGCGTGGTACAGCTTTATCTGTGCAAATCTGATGCCTACACAGCATCAGAACGAGGTCACTAAGGACCGAGCTGTGTTGCTTTACGGGATTGTCAAAGGCATGCGAATCGACTTGGGATACGTGATTAGTAGTTCTACCCGCAGATTTCTGAGAGGCGGAAACTCAGCAAGTATCCCCTACGCAGCAGTGATCACTAGGCTATGCATAGCCAATGGAGTGACGTGGTCAGATGCTGAGCCGATGCAGATGCCGATGAATACTCTTGACCACCCAGCCATTGAATCCTTCAAAGTGTGGAAAGGGGGAAGATTTCATTCCTTAGGAGCAGGGTTTATTCTACCTGATCAGACAGAGGCTGAGGAGACTGCAGAGAGAGTACCGCCACCAGAGCAGTCTGAGTCCTCTCACTCAGTGCATGAGTGGATAGACAGGATGGAGAGGAGACTACAGCGCAGGATGGAAGCAATGAGCACCAACTTCCAGGCTTTCACTACAGAATTCAGCGGGGCACTGTCCTACGCATTCGGCCAGATGGGAGTTGAGGTGCAGTTTCCTATATATGGGTCCGCCGCTGTTTATCCACCTCCAGATACACCACCTCCTGAGGAGGATGATGAGGAGGAGGACGACGAGTCCGAGTAGGGGAGTTCCCTTTTACCCTTTTACCTTCAATGCGGACATTGAACACTTTAAGTTTGGGGGTATTAGGGGGTTTATTTGCATATAGTTTAATTCATATCATATTGCATTTTGTTTAGTTCATTTAGTGCATATAGTTCGTATTCGTATTTTGTTAAAAATTGTCTAATTTTTTTAAAATTTTGTTTTGTTTTAGTTAACTGTGTTAGGACATGTTGCATGACATACTGCATAAATCCAGGTTGAAGTTGGTTTGTGAGTTAGTGGCCTATGATGAAAACTAAAATTTCTTAATTTTCGAACTAAGTTGAGACTTAAGCTTGATTTCATTGTTATATATGTAAATCCTTATCTGTCAGATACTGTGTAACCAATGAGCACGATAGAGTAACCATCATGACATGCTAAGTTTAAATGTTCACATACTTGTCTTCTGGTGGGAAATCTTTGTTTTAATAAAGGAATTTTAGTTCTCATATGATAATAACTAAACTATAAAAAGCTTAAGTTTGGGGGAAACAGGGGACATGCATGATATATGCGGGGAGATGGAGCGTAAGACGCACTCCCTTGCAGGAAAAGAAAAAGAAAAAAAAGCAAAAGAAAACGCATTGAAAAAAAAATAGAATAAACACTTCGGCTACGTCGAGTTCTGTGGCCTTTGATATTCGAGCAAGTAAGCCCTCGGGGTGTCTCTACACCCAGCGCCCTAAGACCATCTGGTCTGGGAGTCGTTGGTCGAAAGCTCGCTACATGGATATCATTGAAAAGCCTAAGAGGACTAGGCATTGCACAGTTGAATGTGTACACGGGTAAGTGCGTTTACGCCCTCGTGAGTTAATAAAAGCTTAATGAAACCCCCCCTGTTGACTTTTAACTTTAGTAATGCATGGTCTTGGTTAGAACTTATATGATTTATTGCTTTTCTTAAGTTAAAACTTATTTTTCCCCTAAGAAGCATAGTAGGTGAGTTATTTATCTGAATGCATGTTTAATGGTTGCTAGGCACACAACGCACAATACATCAGTGCTGACAGTTTTGGATTTGCAAGAATATGCCTTATGGTCTTGCCTTGGGTAGCTTTTCGGTTTTACTATCTTGTGGTTTTTCTGAGGCATTGCTTTGAAGTTCAATATTGACTGGAACTTGGATTTGCATTCATGATAGCGTAGGTTGCATACATTGTAAATAGTGCATTGCATTGCCATTTAGCTTTGTTTTGGTTGCTTGAGGGCAAGCAACGTTTAAGTTTGGGGGTATTTGATAAGTGGTTTTCGGAACACTTATTCAGATACTTTCCAACTCATTCGGTTGCTTAAACTTAAGAAATCTTGTGAGTTTCATGTGTTTTTCCCTTGTTTTATGTTTTTCAGGTTAAGGAACTCTCTTAGCAGTACTTGCCCGTTAAAAGAGCAAAATATCGCCTAAATGGGGCAAGGAGCTGAAATGAGCTTAAAGCAATGGAATGGCATGAGGCTAGAGGTAACAAGCAAGGCTAATAAGAGGCAAATGCAAGAGGGGCAGGAGAAAGCAACTCAAGAACACACGGGGCAAACCTGCACCAGCAAGCAGCTGCAGATTCCAGCTTTTTGGTGCCGCGCGGCCGCGCCTGGAATTGGCTTGGGGAGAGCGCGGCCGCGCATGTCCCCAGCAGAAAATTGTTTGACTTTTTGCTTGACTAATCGGGAGAAGCTTTAAAGGGGGCTCGTGTGCAGCATTCAAGGCAGTCTGAAAAAAGGCCTTCAGCCGTAGTTTTCCCTTCTTCTTTCCTTTCCAATTCTTGTTTACATTAGGATAGCTTAGGAGAAGATTAGTGTAAAAATTAGTTGTTAGTAGATAGTTATCTAGGGTTAGATTAGACTTGATGGTTGAAACAATTGGAGGACATCAAAGATCCAAGCTTTGAGAAGGAACACATAGTTGCACTCTCTTACTTTACTCTCCTTGTTATTCATTTGTATCCGAATGATGTGTATTCCTTTTGTGGATGATATATTTGAGTCATTTATGACTTAGACCTTATTTTGAGATTCCAATGGAACCTTTTGAGTAATCGATATTGATTTGCTTCCGTGTTGGTTATTGTTAATTGTTATGTGATTATCTATTGCAATTCATCCCTTCATTGCTTAATTGTTTAGCTAGCAATTTCTGTAATAACCTATGTGGATTTGAAAGATGAAATGTAGGTTTAGATCAAATTGTAATAGCGGGCGATTTTGTGTTTACATGGCGTTAGACATATGATTTGTGCTTAGGATAGACATATTCCGAAGCACCGCTCGTAGTCAATAGAGAACTTGACCTTAATCCCTAATTATTTGTAAACACCATAGACATATAGGGGTTTAGATAATGTGGGTGTCCACGTGCGTTCTACCATCTGTGGATTGCACGTGGTATGGAGTAGGTGCATCGAAAGATGGCCTTCTCTCACTTTCGTGTTCTCGGCTAACAACCATGACGGTTAACTTGACCTAATTGGGAGTTTATTGATTTAGATGAATTATTAGGGGAAATTGGGATCTCATGCCGTCATTGTCTGATTTTACTCTAGGAATTAATTAGTTTAAATTAATTTCCTTCACTAGTTTAACTTAGTTTTAATTCCAACTCTTTATCTCTCGTTTAAATAAGACTGAGGCGATTATGTGCTAGTGGTTTGGCGACCTTTTATTTATTAATTCTCCGTGGGAACGATCTTTACTTATCTTATATTACTTGTTGACCGCGTATACTTGCGCGTTAATTGTCGTTACATAAATCCAACAACAATAATACCCAATTGAATTATATTCGGTGTTAACAAAATGTACATGGAGTATATATGTGCAAAGTAAATTTACTACATTAAAATATTATTTATTCATTAGAATTACATTGTGACCCTAATTATAACCTAAGAGTATATTATATAACCTAAGTATACATGGTGGCTTATATATGTGACCTTAGTTGTTTGAATTTCCAAATGCTGAGTTATTGTGCCTTGTCCTAATATGAGAGTCTCCTTCTCTTCTCACGTGAATAGCATTATGAGGCCTAAGTCTACTCTTCATCTCAAACTCAACAAACTTCCATAGCTACTAGCTCATGATTCAAAGGGGAGTGGGCAAAATAGTGTAATCCAACAACTACTCACCCACTTCTCCATAACCATCATACAAATCTTTAATCCATTAGTTTGATTCAATGGAGGAATTTATTGCCTGGATATCAATTTCTCTATAAATACAACCAAATTCCTTCACAATCCTTTTGTTGAGATTTTCTTAATTGTTGAATTGTGAGCAAATATATACATCATTGATAGCATTCTGAGAATTCAAATTGTAGCAAGCTCAATCCACATTTGCAGAGGTATAACACCTCTTGTTCTTCATTCTTGTTCATTCTAAAAATTTCTTGATTTGGTTGAAATAGTTGATAATGTGATTGGGTAATGGTTGTTAGTTGTTATATAGTTGATATACTAGCTTATATACATGTTTAAACTGCAATGTGGCTGTTTAGAGTTGAATTGGTTGTGAAATTTTATTTTTGGCTCTACAAACTGCTGAAGCAGAAACCTTTCTGGTGCTGGCCGAGACTCGGCGCAGCTGCGACAGGCTATGAAACTTATTTTCTAATTCTGTTAAAAATCTGTTAAGTACTAATGTGTTTATACTACTTAGACAAGCATGGGAACACGAGTAACCTGTATATATGAGTACATAGACCTAACATAAGCATGTTTGACTAGATTAGTATACATGATTGATGAAAAGACATATAGCTTTTGAAATGAACTTAAAGTTTTAAAAGGAACTTTGATATGTTATATTCATATTGTATTCTGATTTTTGCAAGCATGATCGTATGGTATAATTGAACATGAAATGTTAGTCTAAGGTATTGAATACGCACTAGCATTCATGGTCTAAGTTTGAAATGATTTCAAAAGATAAACTTGAAGGTCTTGAAAAGCAAAGTTACATGATCTTAGAGTAATAGCATTCTGATATTTTCGGCATGCTTGAATGTGCTTTTAACATCACTAAGGCATCATATATATACACACACTTGTTAGATGTAATGCAAGTTAATCAAGCATGAGTTCGATTAAGTTTTCAAGCAAGTAGTAATGCTAATGTTACGTATATGATGTAGAAACACGTGAGCATGCCTATTGATAGATTATATGACCATTCCACATGTTTACACGGCGAGCATGATAGCTTATGTGATATCGTGACATTATAAGGCCGTAATTTATTTAAGAGTTAATCTTAGAATCATTTCATGAAAGGTTGGACTTATATGGACTTGGTAAGCATGAATGACCTGTTAACATGTATATATACTATGTTGCGTTGTATGTTGATAAAATGGACAGAAACAGCAGGCAACAGCCCAACCCTGGTTTAACTAGGGCGCAGCTGCGCCAGGCTGATTTCAGAGTTTATGTAGTTTGCTTATTCTGGTTTTAGCAGTTAACCTATTATGATGCCTAAGCTGTTAAAACTTGGTCAGATCCCTACTGATACATGTTTACAAGTGTAGGTAGTATAGCATAATGATGTTTAACTTATAAAAGGAACTTTAGAGATAGTAGTGGCATAACCAACTTAGTGTTATGAATTGTTATAATAACATACGTATATGGCTATATGATTGAGTTAGAACAGTATGTGTATATCTAACTTACATATCGAGCTTGAGTACCGAATGTGCTTAGCTAATGAATATCCTACATATATTATAATAGGATTCGAAAGTGTTGATTAACTTTACGTGGATAAACTATGCATAAGGCAAGTATCTAAACCTTATCTCTTTGGATGCAAGTTCCCTAACTTACACTCTTTTATTGTGCAAGTTTCCTTGAACCCGTTCGTGTATTATTGATTGCAAGTATCCTAACCCTTGCATTTACTTCATGCAATGGATCCTTGTGAAAGCAAGTATTCTTACTTACTCGTTTAAATTGAGTTAGTATGCTTATTAAATAAACTCTCGTTTCAGTTGAGTCTTATAAAAGCTATTATTCATGTTGAACTTAGTATTGTTCTTAAATATCGTGAAAGTGTCTATGCCATTTGAATCGACTAGACTATATGCATATTTAGAAAACTATCCAAACCAATTGACTGGTGCAGAATCTTTGAAAACTGAGTTGAACAACCCTTATGGTAAGGGGAGTGTATATATTGTTGAAAGCCCAACACACGCGTGAAAATGATTATGGTGTTATGCATAACATAGAGTATTGTAGACTGATCATCTATCATACTTATTTTTGGGTTATCAGTTTAATATTGATAATTCTAGTAGATGTTCAATAATCCTTAGTGACTGCTCAGTATAAATTATTTTATCCAGTTAGATACGTTGATTGCCTTTGAATTCATATATATCTGTTGATCTATAATGAACCATCGTTTCATATTCCAAGGATTTAATTTGAGAATTGTTGATACTCGTTGTTCATGATGTTATTCTTCAAACTCTTGATTATCAGCAAGATTATACCTTGATATTTCAAACTCGTGTTATAAAACTCTTCACCCTTATCGTATATTACTTGCTGGACAAATTGTGCTCATTCTTGCTTTCCCTAAAAACATTTCAGTTAAGGCAGAGCAGGGCGGACCTTCGGGCGTCGATAAGGGCAAGGGCAAGGGTACCGACTAGCTAGTCCCTCTATGTTTTTAGAAGTTCTTTTGTTGTATTATGACAACTATGATAATGTTTTAAGACTGATTCAGAACTATGTTTAAACTTAAGTAGGGCTATGTAATAAGTCTTTATTTAATATTATTATGTAATCTATTAAGTACTATAGGTTGCGAGACTTGGGGGAATAAATACAATAAATTATTATATATTATTCTAGATTATCCGTTGTGACTATATGATTTTAGTTATTATTGTTAGAACGTGATGAAATGAATTCGAGGTATCAGGGCCCGAATTTGGGGGCGTCACAATCACGTTTAAAATGATGCGTACATCTCACACAATTCTTCATTTAAGGAGTTCTTATTATTTCATTGGTTCTCTAAAATTGTTAAAGAAAGAGGTGATTAGGAGTCCTATTACTTCGTTCTAAATTGATTAGAATCAAAAGGATCAATCTAATAACTATCGCATTAAAAATGATGCGTACATCTCACACAAATCTTGATTTAGGGAGACCTTCTTATTGTTTCATTGGTTCTCTCAAATTGTCAAAGAAAGATGTTATTATGAGTCCTATGACTTCATGTTAGTTTGATTAGCATCAAAAGTAGCAATCCAATGACTATCGCCTTCAAAATAAATCGTATATCTCACACACAAGTCTTTAATTAGGAAGACCTTATTGTTTCATTAGTTCTCTCAAATTGTCAAAATATAGGTGATTATGAGTCCTATTACTTCGTTCTAGTTGAAATTAGCATCAAAAGAAGCAATCCCATCACTATCGCGTCCAAAACGATGCGTAGATCTCACACAAGTCTTCATTTAGGTAGACCTTCATATTGTTTCATTAGTTGTTTCAAATTTACAAAGAAAGAGGTGATTAACAATTAGATTATTTCGTTCTAGTTTGATTAGCGTCAAAAGGAGAAACCCATGACTATCGCGTTCAAAACCATGCGTACATCTCACACAAGTCTTTATTTAGCGAGACCTTTTTATTGTTTTATTGGTTCTCTAAAATTGTCAAATAAAGAGGTGATTAGGAGTCCTATAACTTCGTTCAAGTTTGATTAGCAACAAAAAAAAAAGCAATCCCATGACTATAGCGTTCAAAACGATGCATACATCTCACACAAGTCTTCATTTAAGGAGACATTCTTATTGTTTCATTGGTTCTCTAAAATTATCAAAGAAAGAGGTTATTAGGAGTCCTATTACTTTATTCTAATTTGATTAGCATCAAAAGGACCAATCCCAAGACTATCGTTTTAAAAAAGATTCATACATCTCACACAAGTCTTGCTTTAGGGAGACCTTTTTATTGTTTCATTCGTTATCTCAAATTGTCAAAGAAAGATGTGATTATGAATCTTATGACTTCGTTCTAGTTTGATTAGCTTCAAAAGGAGCAAAATTCTATCAATAGTGCCTTCAAAATGATCCGTACATCTCACACAAGACTTCATTTAGGGAGACCTTCTTATTGTTTTATTAGTTCTCTCAAATTATCAAGAATTTAGGTGATTATGAGTCCTATTACTTTGTTCTAGTTAAAATTAGCATCAAAAGGAGCAATCCCATCACTATCGCTTCCAAAACGATGCGTAGATCTCACACAAGTCTTCATTTAGGAGACCTTCATATTATTTTATTGGTTGTTTCAAATTTACGAAGAAAGAGGTGATTAAGAGTTGTATTATTTTGTTATAGTTTAATTAGCGTCAAAAGGAGAAACCCATGACCATCACGTTCAAAACCATGCGTACATCTCACACAAGTCTTTATTTAGGGAAACCTTCTTATTGTTTCATTGGTTCTCCAAAATTGTCAAAGAAAGAGGTGATTATGAGTACTATAACTTCGTTCTAGTTTGATTAGCATCAAAAGTAGCAATCCCATGACCATCGTGTTCCAAACGATACATACATCTCACACAAGTCTTCATTTAAGGAGACCTTTTTATTATTTTATTGGTTCTCTAAAATTGTCAAATAAAGAGGTGATTAGGAGTTCTATAACTTCGTTCTAATTTGATTAGCATCAAAAGAAGCAATCCCATGACTATTGCGTTAAAAACGATTCGTACATCTCACACAAATCTTGATTTAGAGAGACCTTCTTATTCTTATATTGGTTCTCTCAAATTGTTAAAGAAAGATGTGATTATGAGTCCTATGACTTCGTTCTAGTTTGATTAGCATCAAAAGGAGCAATTCTATCCCTAGTGCCTTCAATACGATCCGTACATCTCACACAAGTCTTTATTTAGAGATACCTTCTTCTTATTTTATTATTTCTCTCAAATTATCAAAATATAGGTGATTATGAGTCCTATTACATCGTACTAGTTAAAATTAGCATCAAAAGGAGCAATCCCATCACTATCGCGTCCAAAACGATGCGTAGACCTCACACAAGTCTTTATTTAGGGAGACCTTCGTATTGTTGCATTGGTTATTTCAAATTTATAAAGAAAGAGATAATTAAGAGTTGTATTACTTCGTTCTAGTTTGCTTAGCGTCAAAATGAGTAACCCATGACTATCGCATTCAAAACCATGCGTACATCTCACAAAAGTCTTCATTTAGGGAGACCTTCTTATTGTTTCATTGGTTTTCAAAAATTATCAAAGAAAGAGGTGATTAGGAGTCCAGTAACTTCGTTCTAGTTTGATTAGCATCATTAGGAGCAATCCCATGACTATCGCATTCAAAACGATGCTTACATCTCACACAAGTCTTCATTTAAGGAGACCTTCTTATTGTTTAATTGGTTCTCTAGAATTGTCAAAGAAAGAGGTGATTAAAAGTACTATTACTTCATTTTAATTTAATTAGCATCAAAAGGAGCAATCCCATGACTATCGCGTTAAAAACGATGCGTACATCTCACACAAGACTTTATTTAGGGAGACCTTATTGTTTCATTGGTTCTCTCAAATTGTCAAAGAAAGATGTGATAATGAGTCATATGACTTCGTTCTAGTTTGATTAGCATCAAAAGGAGCAACCCTATCACTAGTACCTTCAAAACGATCCGTACATCTCACACAAGTCTATATTTAGGGAGACATTCTTATTATTTCATTAGTTCTCTCAAATTGTCAAAATATAGGTGATTATGAGTCTTATTAATTCGTTCTAGTTAAAATTAGCATCAGAAGGAGCAATCCCATCACTAATTTGCTACTTGTGATTAAGACAGATATCAATTACATGTAATACCAATCCTAATCTAGCAGATGATATCAATTCACTAATTTAATTCTACAGAAACCAAATTAGTAGATTGAATAGCATATAAGAAGTTAAAGTAGATTATCAGAATAAATCTCATGCAAGAAGGAATAAATAAAGTAAACTTGATCAAATCGTTAATTATGAATAAGGTTCAACATCCCTTAAGAACTGAATTGAAAATATTATCCCATGTCTTCAATGTTGTAGATGAGAGATGATAGAATGAGTCAATCGATGATGGAATGTATCACAGAATACCTAAAACCCTGACTATCATCCTCTATTTATAGTGCTAAACATGTTTCTAAATCCTATAATGTGATAACCCGAGAATTTATAAAATCTTGAATGATTAGAATAATGATTAAAGGATAAAACCTAGATAAGAATTTGAGGATTTATTTAAATTTTCAAGTAAAACCTATATGGTTTGCTATTCGAATGAGAATAGAGAAAGTATGGGTTACAAAATTCCAAACCCTAGAAAGGAGTTATATGTATTTGAAGGAATGTTAAGAATAAGGTATTGTGATACCTATAAATTCAATGTGGATTGAATAGTGTTAGAATTGTGATAATGATATACGTGGACATTTATTAAGGAAATAAAATTTTTCATGAAGAGATACTATGAGGTTAAACGAAAATGAGTATATGTATAGAAAGATATATATATATATATATATATATATATATATATATATATATATATATATACTTAGTAAGGTGCTATACATTTTAGCAAGAGGAATGATGAATTAAGTTAAGGATATGAGAATCCAGATAAAACTATGTTAGTAATAATTAGAATAGCTTGAATGTTGGCCTTGACTGGCAAATAGGAAGATGAATAAGCATGGAGATATTAGCTAATATGATTAGCAATAAAAATGGAGCAACTTAAAACTCAAAATTTGAGTGAGAGATAAATTTTTGAAGCACGGACTGCTCGGTTGCGTCCAGAACGTTAAGTTTAGTCAGAAAGGACAATAAATACAAAATGTGTAAGGGTTGGCTTTTTGTTCAAAGTCAACAGTTGACTTCTATGGAGAAAAGTTTATTTGGGTTATGTAAGCAAATTGATATTATTAATATATGAGAATGTGTTTATATTAATAATAATGTATAAGAGTCCAAATGATAATTTATTTCATGGACTAAGGAGAATAAAGGGTTTAAACAAGCCCATTAGTTTAATTAAGTATGTGACTTGTAGATAAAGTGATTAAGGACAATTAAGTTATTAATCTAGCCCAATATATCATGTATGAGACAAGTATTATGATGGCCCAATTTAATTGTTGGTGGAAGCCCAAGTTTATTTTAACTAGTAAACAAAATAGAATTTACTTGCAAGCCCAAAGTGAATTACTCAAAGCCCAAACTCTTAGCCCAATTAAGAGAGGACGTATTGGACTTCTTGTAAGCTAATTGAGGAATTAAAAATTTAAACCAAGGGGGGGGGGAGAAGAGCCCAAAAATTCAGCCCTATGGGGGTATAATGGGGAGAAAATTTGCAACTTTGAAGCTTGCCCAAAATCTTGATTATAATCTTTTGGAACCAACACTCATGACATGTGTCACCCTCCTAGCATGTCCAACACTTGTGTTTAGTGACTATGCAACCAAGTAATGATTAAGAAAGAGAGTTAGTGGAAGAATACTTACACTTTCAATTATACCCACTCCATTAACTTATTTTATTTTATTATTCTTCCAAGTTCCTTCACTAGAGAAAGAAAAATAAAATAGAGAGAGCAAGAGAGAGAATAATTTCGGCCACTTCAAGAGGAAGAAGAGGGTCTTGATCTTCATGCATGCTAAGTATCTAAGCTATTTTGGGAAGATAAGAAGGATAACAAGAAGAACTAGGTATTGATTCTCTTCATTTTCAAGCTTTGATTTCTTATTTGTTGGATTTTGATGAAACAAAGAGTTCAAATTTGGTGTTTGATATATGAAAAATGTAGTTCTGGAAAATACGAATCCAACGATACCAAATGGACTTAAATCCAAGATGTAGATCTTGAGATATGAGTGTTTCGTAAAGGACCCCAAATCTGGAAAATGAACTAACTGTTATGAATGTCCTTGCGGATCAGTCCACTTTAACACTTATTTTTGGAATCTAAACAGAACAGAATTTGATGTTTGATAAATGGAAATTGGAATTCGGGAAGATACGAATCCAACGCCTTTGACGGAACCAAAATTCGAGTTGTAGGCTTCATTCTACAAGCGTTTCCGTAAAGGACCCTAAATCTAAAATTTTGGACAAAAATTAGAGTATCTTTATCGAGTGAGATGAAAGTAAGCTATTATAATAAATAACTTTAAAGCCACTAATGCGCTAGTAAGTTAATTACACATAAAATGAAATATAATTAATTATTTAATTATTATTTAAATGATGTTAAGTAATAATTAAAATGAGTTAGTGTTAATAAAATAACTAATTATTCAATTAAGATTAAATAATAAATTGAGTTAATCAATTAATTAATTATTATTTAATATTAAATAATGATTAAAGAGTATTTAAGTAAGGTTAAGTAATAATGAAGTGATTACTTACTTACTTTGACATTAAAGTTTATAGAATTAATTATTTATTATTTAAATAATAAATAAAGATGAATGTTAATTAATTATTCTCTTAATTATAATAAGGAATGATTAAAGAAGAATGAAGTGAATAAATCAATTATTATTTATTCAAGGATGAGAGAGTTATTAATTATTATTTAAAGACAAATAATAATTTAATTATCTATTATTTAATTGACATTAAATAATGAGGAGCTATAATTGGTTATTAGTAAGTAATAACTAAAGGTAAATAGTTAATTACTATTTAACAAATATTAAATAGTAATCGAAGGAAGAGGGAGTTAACAGTTGAAGAAAATTAAATAAACTCCTTAAGTAAACAATTATAATAAATTGTTTAAAGAACTAATAAATGTTTATCACTTAAAGAAAGCCTTATTAACTATTAAATCATTAACCTAAGATCAATTGAATATCTTATAGGATTAATGATAGTACATTAGATGTATGTACCTTGTGATTGTATTATTGGCTAGATAATAATACGAGTAAGCATGTTGATGAACAATTATACGTAGTACTAATTGATAGATCTACATTATCAATGTTAGGTCATTCAAAGAGTTTTAATTAAAGCTAGTAAGTTGTAACTCGTCAAACAGGCAAGTTCTCTAACTCAAACTCGAGTTGTTATTTTTCAAGCATGGTAGTTAGACTTGGCAAAAAAGCCCGGGCCGACTCGGCCAGCCCAAAAAAAGTCGGGCTATGGGCTTTATTAATTCAGCCCATGTAAAGCTGGGCCATTTTGGCCCGGCCCACGACGGCCCGCCCCGCGGGTGGCCTAGCCCGGCCGGTGGCCCGTTCGTGAGTTTTTTTTTATAAAAAAAACAATGATGCTTGTGATGGTTGAACATAAGACCTCTAACTTATTAAATAAGAGTTAAACCAACTGAGCTACAACAACTGCTTGTTTGAGACTAAAATTTTTTAGATCAAATTAACCTCAACCTCTTATATCACTATTATTTTGTAAGCATATATTTTTAATCAACTTATAATACATTTTATAAACGCAAAAAATATATGTTTTCATTAATTAAGAAACAAATATTCATGTAAACATACATTTGGTGCGTTGCATTTTATAATACATTTTATATTTATTAAACATACATTTTACATTTATAAAATAATAAAACGTAAAAATATAAATATTACTGTGTATGGGCGTATGACATTTTACATTTATTATAATTAAGATTTGTAGCAGATCTGATAAAATATGCATTTTATTAATTAAGATTTCATATGGATTATTAGAAGAAAACTTTTTGTAATTTATAAGAATCGTTTATATATATATATATATATAACATATTATAACAATGCAATAAAAATATGAAATTATTATCGAATATATTTAATATTATAATGAAACTAATATATGAATTAGTGATAACAGTGATACTGAACAATTATGTTATTATTGGTAAGGTATAATAGTCGTCCAAACGTTAATCATACAAATGTTAAATCCTACTCCCTCCGCTCCTAAAAAAAGAGTCCATTTGCATTTATTTTGTTCCAAAAAAAGAGTTCGATTTGTTTTGATTGTAGCATTAACAAACATCCTTAACTCATGAAGCTAAGGGAACTTGAATTTTGCAAAATTATGACATAAAAAGATTGTGTAAAATAAATTTTGCAAAAAAAAAAAAGAGGCAAAAGCCCGCGGGCCATAGTTTTTCAGCCCATAAAAAGTCGAGCTGTTTTGGCCAGGCCCAAAAACAGCTCGGCCTGCACGTTTGCCAGGTCTAATGGTAGTGGATAATTATTGTTGATTATTCCACATCTGAGATTATTATTGAATATTCGCATTTATTGCAAGCTTTCTAACTCAAACTCGAGTTATTATTTTTCAAGCATGTTGGTGGATAAATATTGTTGATTTTTCCACATCCTGATGAATTATTGTGAATCGCACTTGTGCAAATTGAATTTCTGTTCTACTATTTATTGAACTGTGAATGGACTAAATTGCTTTTATTCATGAACTGATTATAAGATGGATCTATGCTAGTTGTGTCAGCTAGATCAAGAATGTTTAAAATTACTTATGAGATGAATCTATGCTAGTTGTGTCAGCTAAATCAAGCATGTTAAAATTTGTTAACTCAAATTCATTTTGAAGACTGAGTGCATGTTGCATATGTTTATCAGGTATGAAAGGTTGATCACCTTCATTACCATAGGGTTCAGTTGAATTTGTTCATATTCATTGTTGGTCATTCATCATTATTGACTCGGTCATTCAGTTATGAAAAATTTATGTATATTCTTTCAAAACTATCATATTGTTGAAAGTTTGTCAGCTTACTATTCTTTTCAATCATGATATATCTTCATTTGGACTTAAACTTGCTGGGCAAACTTGTTGCTCACCCTTGCTATATCATGATAACCAATTTCAGATTAAGACGAAGGCTTGAAGAAGGATATAGTCAAGAGCAAAGTACAATAGTAGAATATTGTTATGTAAGAATAACTATTTAGTTATCTTATGTAAACCTTTTTGAGTGTTAAATGTATGTATTCAGTTAAGGTTAGGAAAACCTGGGGAATTATTGTAGAATCATCTGAAATAAACAACATTTGTTTATATGTTCCGCATTAGATGATAAAATATGTATGAAGAATGAAGTACCGTAACGCCCCGAATTCGAGGTTAGAGGACCCAGATTTGGGGGCGTCACAGGTTGGTATCAGAGCTGATAGGTTATAAACCTTAGGTAGGAGTACCTTAGGCTATAACCGTAGAAATGATGATAAGGATGATGATGAATAAACTCAAATAGAGTTTAAGTGATAAGAGATGAATTCAGGAAATTCATAATTAAGATAAAAAGATGATAAATAAGATTTAAAGAGGAATCTTGAAAAGCTTAAGGATCAGGGGACAACTGATTCGGTTAATGATAAAGTAATATGATTAAAGAATGAAATGAGAAGAGTATGGATCAAAACGATCATAAGATAGAAAAAAGATTCAAAGAAGAATCTTAGAAAGGCAAGAAGTAGAGGATCAGGGGACACCTGATTCGGATAATCATAAATAATATGATTAAGGATGAAAGAAATGAAGATCGTAAAATAAAATGATCATGAGATAGAAAAGAATCATAATATAACATGATTGTAAGATATGATCACAACGTGATCCGATGAGGTCCTAGGAGGACAAATAATCAATCTATTAATTGAAGACTTTATAGCGGAATTGCTATACGAATGTGGTACTATGAAATAGTACGAGTTAAACTCGAAAGAGTCAAAAAGGATGAAATACGGATTAAATAAAATTCGTATTGAGTAAAGAAGAAAATGTACTATGAGATAGTACGAGATAAACTCACGAGGAGTTATAAATGATGAGATACAAAAAAATCTGTATCGAGCATAGAGCGAGAAGTTATGAGCAAGATAGAGTTATTGGGATTTCAATTGAGGATTAATGTTAGCAATTAAGTTGTATGATTCCTTGTATGGGTGGGGAATTTATGCTTGGTTTTAGAACCACTTAGCTTCCTATATTGATATAGTGGTTGAGTTGAACAATTCCTTATATGGGCAAAGAGTTGTCCTTGGTATAACAAACCGCTTAGCTTCCTATATTGATTAGTGGTTGAGTTGACCAGTTCCTTGTATGGGAAGGGGATTGTGTTTGGTTCGACAACCACTTAGCTTCTTATATTGATAATCATTGAAATGTTAATGTCGCGCTATTCGCTATATGTATGCTGAGAAGGTGATTCTTTTCTCATGTGTATGACGGATAGGTAGAGAATATAAGAATAGGTGCGAGTTCTTGGAACTCATACTTATGGTAAGTTCGTGACTCATAATTGTATGGTATGTTTTTGAACCCCTAAGCGTATGGACAGTTCCTGATTGGTTCACGAACTACGTATTGCTAGGATAAGTTCCTAAACTCGTATTATTGTGGAAAGTTCCTGAACTCATGACGTGTGGTATGTTTAATGAACTATACTGGGGTATAGAAAAGTGATGGATGAAGAATGAAGAATTGATAAATTCTAATGGTGATAGAATAGATAGAATGATTAAGCAAATGATCATTAGAGGAATTGAAGTTGATGATGGAAGCATAGGTATTCTAAATCTTCTAGCTGTGTTAGACTTCAAATTTTTGACATCAAGCTAAATTCGCACTTATGTGCCTTTCGAAATAAAATGAATTTTTGTTATCAGCAGGCGACATGATAACATCTAAAATGATTTTTAATGGTTTTGAGCTGTTTAAAGAAAAGTCTACGCTAATTTGTTTCGGCTAGACAAAAATAATTTGAGATGTCAAAATGTATTTTATATACTATCAATGCATCATGAAACCTGATGCAGAATGATAAAAATAATAGAGTTATCAATGCAGAATTATCTAGTGTTGGATGTGATCTAAGGATCGTCAACCTACTATGGTACGATGTAGTATAACGAGTCATGAAATGACGAAATCCTCAAACGGACTGTGAATACAATGCGGTATCATAACGTCATAAAATAATTTTTTGAATTTTAAAAAAAAAAAGTTGAGTGCCAATTGAATTTGGCCATATATATGTTTCGATTGATGTTCGAATTATTGATATACATCTACGTTAATCGAATCAGCTAGACCAATGTTTATGAAGATTCAAGTATCTCTTTGAGAATTTTCCTGAACCAAATTGTGTTGGTACGGACTTTGATGTTAAGACTGAGGTGAACAACCCCGAAACAAATGGGGATATATCGATTGATGATATATTCCAATCTAAGAACACATATAGTCGTTCCAAAAATTAAGGTGCAATAGGTTGATCACCTAATGTACCCGACTAGGTAGTTTACCTTTTTCGTGATTGTAAACATACCTAGTAGAAAGTGTATACGGTATAAAGTACGGAGGTGAAGTATCGTTCATCTTTTCAAAGGTAGAATACTTTTTTTCGTAATTGAAAAAGGTAGCAGGTAGTGATACCCCTAAACCTCAAAGTTCATGGTCTATATGACCCCTTAGCATGATATGAAAATTCTTACTCCTCAGAGTGATGGGGTGAGAGTATGCGATGATGGGTATGAAATAGTGTAAACTCATTACCTGTGGGTAGAATCTGATATGATTGAATAAAGGTTATTGTGAAAACCTAGTTTTGATGAATAAATGAGGATATATTGGTTGATGATATATCCCAATCTAAGAACGCATGTAGCCGTTCAGAAAGCTAAGGTGCGATAGGCTGATAACCTAATGTACTCGACTAGGTAGTGTACCTTCTTCGTGATGGTAAAGAATACCTAGTAGAATGTGATGATAGAAGAGAAATCCTCAGAGGAGGAAATTGTAAAGGTTAAATGAATAACCTAGTTTTGATAAATAGAATGAGCAGTGATTAGTAGACAGTAATTTCGAGGACGAAATTCTTAGAAGAAGGGGTGAACGTGATAACCCCAGAATTTATAAAATCTTGAATGATTAGAATAAAGGTTAAAGGATAAAACCTAGATGAGAATTTGAGCATTTATTTAAATTTTCAAGTAAAACCTATATGGTTTGCTATTCGAATGAGAATAGAGAAAGTATGGGTTACAAAATTCCAAACCCTATAAAGGAGTTATATGTATTTGAAGGAATGTTAAGAATAAGGTATTGTGATACCTATAAATTCAATGTGCATTGAATAGTGTTAGAAATGTGATAATAATATACGTGGACATTTATTAAGGAAATAAAAAATTTCATGAAGAGATACTATGAGGTTAAACGAAAATGAGTATATGTATAGAAAGATATATATATATATATATATATATATATATATATATTTAGTAAGGTACTATATATTTTAGCAAGAGAAATGATGAATTAGGTTAAGGATATGAGAATCCAGATAAAACTATGTTAGTAATTAACATAGCTTGAATGTTGGCCTTGACTGGCAAATAAGAAGATGAATAAGCATGGAGATATTAGCTAATATGATTAGCAATAAAAATGGACTAAGTTAAAAATCAAAATTTGAGTGAGAGATAGAATTTTAAAGCACGGACTGCTCGGTTGCGTCTGGAATGTCAAGTTTAGACAGAAAGGACAATAAACATAAAATGTGTAAGGGTTTGACTTTTTGGTCAAAGTCAACAATTAACTTCTATGGAGAAAAGTCTATTTGGGTTATGTAACTAAATTGATATTATTAATATATGAGAATGTATTTATATTAATAATATTGTATAAGAGTCTAAATGATAATTTATTTCATGGACTAAGGAGAATAAAGGGTTTAAACAAGCCCATTAGTTTAATTAAGCATGTGACTTGTAGATAAAGTGATTAAGGGCAATTAAGTTATTAATCTAACCAAATATATCATGTATGAGACAAGTATTATGATGACCCAATTTAATTGTTGGTGAAAATCCAAGTTCATTTTAACTAGTAAGCAAAATAAAATTAACTTGCAAGCCCAAAGTGAATTACTCAAAGCCCAAACTCTTAGCCCAATTAAGAGAGGACTTATTGGACTTCTTGTAAGCTAATTGAGGAATTAAAAATTTAAACCAAGGGGGGAGGGGGAGAAGAGCCCAAAAATTCAGCCCTATGGGGCTAAAATGGGGAGAAAATTTGCAACTTTGAAGCTTGCCCAAAATCTTGATTATAATCTTTTGGATCCAACACTCATAACATGTGTCACTCTCCTAGCATGTCCAACACTTGTGTTTAGTGACTAAGCAACCAAGTAATGATTAAGAAAGAGAGTTAGTGGAAGAATACTTACACTTTCAATTATACCCACTCCATTAACTTATTTCATTTCATTATTCTTCCAAGTTCCTTAGCTAGAGAAAGAAAAAGAAAATAGAGAGAGCATAATTTTGGCCACGTCAAGAGGAAGAAGTGGGTCTTGATCTTCATGCATGCTAAGTATCTAAGCTATTTTGGGAAGATAAGAAGGATAGCAAGAAGAACTAGGTATTGATTCTCTTCATTTTCAAGCTTTGATTTCTTATTTGTTGGATTTTGATGAAACAAAGAGTCTTAAGTTTGATCATTGAAAACCCTTCATCTATATGTGTATAAATATTTTATATGATGATCAAAACATTTTTGAAGTTGAAAGTAAGATAAAAAGAGAGATTTATACCAAATGGGTAGAAAAAGGCACATGCATCCATGCACTAGGTAATTTTATGTTAGATTCTTGTGATGCATGTTGAATATGGTTAATATCAAGATTAGAGTGTTAGATATTGAGTTTAAAAAATGAGACTTGTGGATTTATATGAGTTCATGTGATGAGATTTGGAAAAAAGTTGTTAGATGGATTTCTGAAGGAATTTCTATTTAACTAATATGCTATAACATGTGCATGTTGAAATCTACAAGTGATATTTGAGGTTTTCTTTCTTGGTATGCTAGATGCATGAGTTAAGGGCAAAACCCCTTTGGAATCACTCAAATATGTTTAAAAATGAGCAAGTTATGAATTAAATCCCAAACTACCCAACTGTGATAAATATGCTACTGATCAGTCACTTGTGGATTATTTTTGATAACCAAAACAAACTCAAATTTGGTGCTTGATATATGAAAAATGTATTTCGGGAAAATACGAATCCAAAGATACCAAATGGACCTAAATCCAAGATGTAGATCTCGAGATATGAGCGTTTCCGTAAAGGACCCCAAATCTGGAAAATGAACTAACTGTTATGAATGTGCTTGCTGATCAGGCCATTTTAACACTAATTTCTGGGACCTAAACAGAACAGAATTTGATGTTTGATAAATAAAAATTGGAATTCGGGAATATACGAGTCCAACGCCTCCGACGGAACCAAAATCCGAGTTGTAGGCTTCGTTCTACAAGCGTTTCCGTGAAGGACCCCAAATCTAAAATTTTGGGCGAAAATTAGAGTATCTTTATGGAGTGAGATGAAAGTAAGTTATTATAATAAATAACTTTAAAGCCACTAATGGGCTAGTAAGTTAATTACACATAAAATAAAATATAATTAATTATTATTTAAATAATGTTAAGTAATAATTAAAATGAGTTAGTGTTAATAAAGTAACTAATTATTTAATTAAGATTAAATAATAAATTGAGTTAATCAATTAATTATTTATTATTTAATATTAAATAATGATTAAATAGTATTTAAGTAAGATTAAGTAATAATGAAATAATTACTTACTTACTTTGACATGAAAGTTTATAGAATTAATTATTTATTATTTAAATAATAAATAAAGATGAATGTTAATTAATTATTCTTTTAATTATAATAAGGAATGATTAAAGAAGAATGAAGTGAATAAATCAATTATTATTTATTCAAGAATAAGAGAGTTATTAATTATTATTTAAAGATAAATAATAATTTAATTATCTATTATTTAATTGACATTAAATAATGAGGAGTTATAATTGGTTATTAGTAAGTAATAACAAAAGGTAAATAGTTAATTACTATTTAACAAATATTAAATAGTAATCGAAGGAAGAGGTAGTTAACAATTGAAGAAAATTAAATAAACTCCTTAAGTAAACAATTATAATAAATTTTTTAAAGAACTAATAAGAGTTTATCACCTAAGAAAAGCCTTATTAATTATTAAATTATTAACCTAAGATCAATTGAATATCTTATAGGATTAATGATAATACATTAGATGTATGTACCTTAAGATTGTATTATTGTCTAGATAATAATACGAGTAAGCGTATTGATGAACAATTATACGTAGTACTAATTGATAGATCTACATTATCAATGTTAGGTCATTCAAAGAGTGTTAATTAAAGCTAGTAAGCTGTAGCTCGTCAAATAGGCAAGTTCTCTAACTCAAATTCGAGTTGTTATTTTTCAAGCATGGTAGTGAATAATTATTGTTGATTATTCCACATCTGAGATTATTATTGAATATTCGCATTTATTGCAAGTTTTCTAACTCAAACTCGAGTTATTATTTTTCAAGCATGTTAGTGGATAAATATTGTTGATTTTTCCACATCCTGATGAATTATTGTGAATCGCACTTGTGCAAATTGAATTCCTGTTCTACTATTTATTGAACTGTGAATGGACTAAAGTTCTTTTATTCATGAACTGATTATAAATGGATCTATGCTAGTTGTGTCAGCTAGATCAAGAATGTTTAAAATTGCTTATGAGATGGATCTATGCTAGTTGTGTCAGCTAGATCAAGCATGTTAAAATTTGTTAACTCAAATTCGTTTTGAAGACTGAGTGCATGTTGCGTATGTTTATCAGGTATGAAAGGCTGATTACCTTCATTACCATAGGGTTCAGTTGAATTTGTTCATATTCATTATTGGCCATTCATCATTATTGACTCGGTCATTCAGTTAAGAAAAATTTATGTATATTCTTTCACAACTATCATATTGTTGAAAGTTTGTCAACTTACTATTCTTTTCAATCATGATATATCTTCATTTGAACTTAAACTTGCTGGGCAAACTTGTTGCTCACCCTTGCTATATCATGATAACCAATTTCAGATTAAGACGAAGGCTTGAAGAAGGACACAGTCAAGAGCAAAGTACAATAGTAGAATATTGTTATGTAAGAATAACTATTTAGTTATCTTATGTAAACCTTTTTGAGTGTTAAAGGTATGTATTCAGTTAAGGTTAGGAAAACTTAGGGAATAGTTGTAGAATCATCTGAAATAAAAAACATATGTTTATATGTTCTACATTAGATGATAGAATGTGTATGAAGAATGAAGTACCATAACGCACCGAATCCGAGGTTAGAGGACCCAGATTTAGGGGCGTCACATATGAGAACTAGAAATCCATATCCTAAAAGGAATTAAAAAACTCTAGTTTCCATAAAGAAATAGAATTCAACTTGAAAAGCAAATCTGAGTCTACAGATATCCTAAATCTGATACAAGTATCAATCCAAATCTATGTAGAAGTCTGCCACAATCCAAAACGATGCCTAGACCTCACACAAGTCTTCATTTAGGGAGACCTTCATATTATTTCATTGGTTGTTTCAAATTTACAAAGAAAGAGGTGATTAAGAGTTGTATTATTTCGTTCTAGTTTGATTAGCGTCAAAAGGAGAAACACATGACTCTCGCGTTCAAAACCATGCGTACATCTCACACAAGTCTTCATTTAGGGAGATCTTTTTATTGTTTCATTGGTTCTATAAAATTGTAAAAGAAATAGGTGATTAAGAATCCTATAACTTTGTTCTAGTTTGATTTGCATTAAAATTAGCAATCCCATGAATAACGCGTTCAAAACGATGCGTAAATCTCACCCAAGTCTTCATTTAAGGAGACTTTCTTTTTGTTTCATTGGTTCTCTAAAATTGTCAAAGAAAGAGGTGATTAGGAGTCCTATGACTTCGTTCTAGTTTGATTAGCATCAAAAGTAGTAACCCATGACTATCGCCTTCAAAACGATTCGTACATCTAACACAAGTCTTCATTTAGGGAGACCTGCTTATTATTTCATTAGTTCTCTCAAATTGTCAAAATATAGGTGATTATGAGTCCTATTACTTCGTTCTAGTTGAAATTAGCATCAAAAAGAGCAATTCCATCATTATCGCGTCCAAAACGATATGTAGATCTCACATAAGTCTTCATTTAGGTAGACCTTCATATTATTTTATTGGTTGTTTTAAATTTACAAAAAAGAGGTGATTAAGAGTTGTATTATTTTGTTCTAGTTTGATTAGCGTCAAAAGGCGAAACCCATGACTATCGCGTTGAAAACAATGCGTACATTTCACACAAGTCTTCATTTAGGGAGACATTCTTATTGTTTCGTTGGTTCTCTAAAATTGTCAAATAAAGAGGTGATTAGAAGTCCTATAATTTCGTTCTAGTGTTATTTGCATCAAAAGTAGCAATCCCATAACTATTGTGTTCAAAACGATGCGTACTGATAGTAGTGTGCATACAAGTCAATCATGTATGATGATAAAGCACGTACTTTGTAAACAATCTTATTTATTTATTAATAAAATATTCATTTATTAAAGGCATTTAATTATCTACATGGTGCTGTTTTTATAATATGTAAATAACCCATAGTTTTAAGCAATGCTTTTAGAATCATGATGATGATCATGCTAATGAGATCTAAATTCTTAGAAAGCTCTAAAACTAAAATAGTTCCCAATCGTGGGATTACTAAAAAGGGGATTAGTAAATCCGGATAGATTGGTACATATGTTGCTTGCTCATTGGATGAGGATGATTGATCTCATGATCATTTGTGTGGAGACACTAAAGCAAGTATGTAGGTGCTTATTGGAGAATAAGTTCACTGAACGTGACTCGCTATGGAATACCTAATGGAGTTTTACTCGCCTGTCAATAGGAATTCCTAATGTGATAGTAGTACAAGTGATCCTTGGACTTGAGATCATCATAGTATCTTGTATGTAATGAATTATACTTTGACTTATTCCTTAAAGTCCTTTAGGGTATATAAAAGGGTATGCTTGGGTATAATGAGTTACATATGGAGATAATGAATGATCAATAAAGAATCTACCACCTCTAGTAAAAGAGGAGATATGTCCTATGTGATTCGTTAAATGACAACCCAGTAATCCTTGGCCAAGGTAAAATAAAATTAGAAAGGAGTTTCTAATTTGTATTATTTGGAGTTGTGCATTTTCTAATCGAAATACATATAATTAAATAAAATAAGACTTGACAGTAAATTCATGTCTTATATTTAATTGGGACATTGTATGGTGGAAGGATTGAATTGTATGATAACTATTTACTCACAGGTTCTTTTATGATTAATGTTGAAATCTATATTATCTGAAAAGTCGTTGATCGTTAGGGAGGCTTATCCCTATTGTAGAATAAATATTATTTATTTAAATAGATTATTAGTTTAATTTATTTATTTAAATAAGATTAGAATTGTTCTAATTGATTTATTCACAACCGGTTTAATATAGAGAACCTAAAGGGTCACACCATAAAAGGAAGAATAATTATTTAAGAAGGTAATGGCATAATCGTAATAATGCATTAAGTGTAATTAATTTAATCTATAGTGATAGAATAAATTAAATAGCTTAATGTTTATTATTTAATATTTTGAAAATATTAAATATAAATTAATAAGAGGAGCCTTATTAATATTATTATAATTATTATTATTTTAATTTCTAAAGGAGTTTAGTAATTAATTTAATATTAGTACTCTCATTTATTCCTAATAAGATTAGGAGATAAATTAATTAAATGAATTTAATTAATTATTCCCCATGTGGTGGGAAGCCTAAATTAATTAAAGGAGTTTAATTAATTAAAAGAAATCCCATGTCTAATAGGATTAGAAGGGTTGACCAATATCTATATAAGAGGAGTCTTATAATAGATATCAGTTGAGGCAATTCCAACTGTTGGAGAGTACTCCTTTTCTATAGAGGATAGAAAACTAAGCCAACCGCCCTCCTTCTTGATAATTCATCTTCTTTGGTGGATCACCTCTAGAGGCCAAACACTTGGGTGGCTAACGTTGATCAAAGGAAGGAATCTAACCCGAAAATTCAAGGAGATCACGAAGAACAAGGACTTGAACTCGTACCTGTGGAAGCTTCGTTTTACAAGGGTATGATTCCATAACTTCTTATTTATCGTTTTAAATTAATAATTTGCATAAAGGATGATCTGGGTAATGGTTTTGTAGAAATTTTTTTAAACTCTGATATACCATGCTTCCGCTAATTTTTTCAATTTGATTGCATCACGATTTCGTACAAACCCAACACGTACATCTCACACAAGTCTTCATTTAAGGAGTCCTTCTTATTGTTTCATTGGGTCTCTAAAATTGTCAAAGAAAGAGGTGATTAGGAGTCCTATTACTTCGTTCTAATTTGATTAGCATGAAAAGAAGTAATCCCATGACTATCGCGTTAAAAACGATTCGTACATCTCACACAAGTTTTGATTTAGGGAGACCTTCTTATTATTTCATTGGTTATCTCATATTGTCAAAGAAAGATATGATTATGAGTCCTATGACTTTGTTCTAGTTTGATTAGCATCAAAAGGAGCAATCCTATCACTAGTGCCTTCAAAACGATCCGTACATCTTACACAAGTCTTCATTTAGGGAAACCTTCTTATTGTTTCATTACTTCTCTCAAATTGTCAAAAATATAGGTGATTATTGTGACACCCCCAAATCCGGGTACTTCGTTTCCACATGATTTGGTGTTCACTTTCTAACTATAACAACATCTACTCAATATAATATCAAAATAAATTACAACCTTTAATTAAAATAATGAAATCTCCCTTAAAACAAGGGTTACAACCTTTCAAAAACAATCCTAGGATTTAATCTAACCTTGACATAATAATAAAGTGCGAAAATAAAGACATAACATAAAAGTCTTATTACAATCATTTCAAAATAATAAAACAAGTCTTCATTTGTTTTGCTTTCCCTTGCCTTTACTCGTAGACGGGGCATCAACATTATCAACTTTAACTGCAATTGTTATTTAATGCAAGAGTGAGCAACCACAGCTCACTGGAGTTTAGCAATAATAAATACATGAAAGGATATTTTTAAAAAGAATAGAATAACCTAGCTTACTTCAACAATAAAGAATTGAATAATAATTCTCTATCAACATTAAAATTCGAATATAGAATTTATCTGAGGGTCATAAGACCTTTGAACTCTTGTTCTAGGTTATAAACATTTCTATTTAAACCTTTAACAGTCAATAAGACTATGGATCTTAACACGTACTTAGGGGGATCAGCCCTTCGTACCATATATTGTGCACAAACATCTTAACGCTTCCGTGTGGTAACCTCCCCTAATAAATAGGGTTGTTCAACTCAGTATTTGAATACAAGTCTGCACCAAAGAAAGTTTGGTTTGGATAAGCTTACAAGGGTAATTCAGAATTCACGTTCATCAACTAAGGATTAGTTGAATCGACTTTCAATAATTCATAAATAAAAGAGTTATGAATTAACATATGCTTTAGAAGTAAACCTAAAGCATTAAAAATAATAAACTGGATCTTACTTGAACAATAAGTCAAGATCACTTCAGTTAAGTAAAAAAATTGTCCAGTACAGAAATGAAAAGGACATTCTCAACAATGAATATATGAACTCAAAGAACTTGCGTAGAAGTAGCGAGTTTAGGGTTTAGAAGACTTGCCTTAAGCGCAAGCTACTTAACTCAATCATGTTCTTAACAGTTCCTACACATATATATTTAATCACAATAACCTAAATTAGTTAACACGTAACTAATCCACATAATTGGTTAACCCTCATGGTTAACTCATTCTAATTAAATAAATAATAATCAACTATCACATAACATACTCACATAATTACCTCAATTATGTATTTAACTAAATTATAATTAAACAATTATAATTTAAATATTTAATCTAATTATAATTACTTAAATTATAATTATCTCTTATTCTAATTAAATTATAAACAATTTATAATTTATAATCAATTAAACTACTTCACACATCATAATTACACAAATTATAATTAATCATGCAATTATCAAATTAAAATCTATAATTCAACATGCATTTATTAAATTATAATTATATAAATTATAATTTAAATTAACATCTAATTGATTAAAATAAATCAACTACTATTCATCATAATTTAATAAAATTATAATTTACAATAGTCATTTACTCTTAATTATAATTACTCAAATTATAATCAAGTAGTTCATATTACAATTAAACAATTATAACTTTTAAATACTACATTAGGTTTTTAAAACTCTTTTATTTTCCAAATATGAAACTGTCAAATTCATGTTAGCAACATGTTTTAGCAGCTAGATACATGCTCATTATCCTAGCAACAATGTAATTGAAACACAAAAATAAACTGCACATTTGACCAAACTCACTGTTTCTACACAGCCAGCGGCGCAGCTGCGCAGCCACAAGCCTTGGCACCGGCGCAGCTGCGCAGGTGTCAAAACCCGGAAAACCCATCGGCGCAGGTGCGCTGCTTCTGTCCTTGTTGCCGACGCAGCTGAGCAGGAACGCAGACAGAAACAGTGCAACAACGGCACTCTGCTTCACTGCTAACCCAAACATGTAGACGATCGGCATCGCATAGCAACATAAATAGTGTAAAGTATACATATGCACTAATACACATATATAACATGCTTCTAGACACAAAAACATCTTAAGCAACAAGAATCAATGTTTCTAAAATCCAAATTGGCTATGTTCATAAAACTCATGTTTTTCATAAAACAATTCACTGGAATTTCAATTCTAAACCAATTCAATTCATAATACCCACATTATTTCCGTAATTGAAGATAGTATCATAAACCATTCTAAACAAGCATAATAAGATATACAAATTTCATCAAATTTCATTCTAAAACCCAACCACAACATATGAACTCTCAAGAACATAAATTTTCCATTAAAACATACTTCTACAGCAATTTAAATTCTGAAAATCATTATAGCCTACAATCACTACTAGTATCACATGAACACAATACATATTTATACAATTTACAACTTCCATGAAAACTTAACTTTTGACAAAGAATAAAATACGAGAAACATATAGATGAAATTCTAACCTTTTAATTATGAGTGTGAAGAAAAAGATGGTGATGAGCTTGAGTTCTACCAATTCTTTCTCCTTCTTTTCTTCTCTGATATTCTCTTCTATCTCTTCTTTATTTTATTTTTTCTCCTTTTTCTTTTAGTTAGACTTAGGATTATAAAACTAACGTACTAAGTGTATATACAATATACATATAATAGAATATGTAACTCCCATATAATAATTATATACACTAACTACTACTAATTACGTAAGTTACAAAAGTTGAATTTGAATAGCCATAAGGTTATGTTTGGGTAAAACCCTTTA
This sequence comes from Panax stipuleanatus, assembly GCA_020205555.1. Classification (NCBI taxonomy): domain Eukaryota; kingdom Viridiplantae; phylum Streptophyta; class Magnoliopsida; order Apiales; family Araliaceae; genus Panax; species Panax stipuleanatus. The sequence continues at coordinate 97,814,274 of CM035117.1, read as the reverse complement.
TTTAAAAAAATAGATTTTTGTCACTAAGGCCTCGTTTGGTAGAAATAGGTTTAAAACAAATACAAGGACCTTGTTTGGAAAAACAATTTAAAATCTTTTTCTTTATTTTAATAAATTATTTTAACACATACTTTAATGTCATATTTTAATTAATTAAATATTTAACATTCTTATTTAATCAATTAAAATCTAACATCAATTAACCACATAAAATTGCGACATAATTATAATTACTCGCTAATTATAATTCATGTAACACTTCATCACATAATTCATCTAATTTAATTCTCTCAATTAAATTAGAACTACACTATAAAATTAACATACATCAATTAAATTAAATATTAAACATTCATTTAATTAATATATAACACTTAATTAAATCACTCCACAAAATCACATAATTCATTTATTTAACTCAATAAATAAATCATATAAAATATTTAACTCACTCAATAAATATTAAAATTATTATATAAAATCTCAATCGTTACAATTATGAGTCCTATTACTTCATTTTTTTTGTTTTTTGTTTTTTTTGATAATGTGGAGTTTTCGACCCGCAGGTCGACTAATCTCCCCAGCCCAATACCCGAGCGATTAGCTATCCGACTTGCGCCGGGGGTACTGTGGCCACTAAGCCCCATGGTGGCCACGGTACCCCCGGCGCAAGTCGGGTAGCAAATCGCTCTGGTATTGGGCTGGGAAGATTAGTCGACCCGCGGGTCCTATTACTTTGTTGTAGTTGAAATTAGCATCAAAAGGAGCAATCGCATTAATATCGCGTCCAAAACGATGCGTAGATCTCACACAAGTTTTTATTTAGGGAGACCTTCATATTGTTTCATTGGTTGTTTCAAATTTACAAAGAAAAAGGTGATTAAGAGTTGTATTACTTCGTTCTAGTTTGATTAGCGACAAAAGGAGAAACCCATGACTACCGTGTTCAAAACCATACGTACATCTCACACAAGTCTTCATTTAGGGAGACCTTCTTTTTGTTTCATTTGTTCTCTAAAATTGTCAAAGAAACAGGTGATTAGGAGTCCTATAACTTCGTTCTAGTTTGATTAGCATCAAAAGGAGCAATCCCATGACTATCGCGTTAAAAACGATGCGTACATCTCACACAAGTCTTCAATTAAGAAGACCTTCTTATTGTTCCATTGGTTCTTTAGAATTTTCAAAGAAAGAGGTGATCAGAAGTCCTATTACTTCTTTCTAATTTGATTAGCATCAAAAGGAGCAATCCCATGACTATCGCGTTAAAAATGATGCGTACATCTCACACAAGTATTTATTTAGGGAGACCTTATTGTTTCATTGGTTCTCTCAAATTATCAAAGAAAGATGTGATTATGAGTCCTATGACTTCATTCTAATTTGATTAGCTTCAAAAGGAGCAATCCTATCACTAGTGCCTTCAAAACGATCCGTATATCTCACACAAGTCTACATTTAGGGGGACCTTCTTATTGTGTCATTTGTTGTCTCAAATTGTCAAAATATAGGAGATTATGAATGCTCCTATTACTTTGTTCTAGTTAAAATTAGGATCAAAAGGAGCAATCTTATCGCGTCCAAAACGATGCGTAGACCTCACACAAATCTTCATTTAGGGAGACCTTCATATTGTTTCATTGGTTGTTTCAAATTTACAAAGAAAGAGGTGATTAAGAGTTGTATTATTTTGTTCTAGTTTGATTAGCGTCAAAAGGAGAAACGCATGACTATCACGTTCAAAACTATGCGTACATCTCACACAAGTCTTCATTTAGGGAGACCTTCTTATTGTTTCATTGGTTCTCTAAAATTTTCAAAGAAAGAGGTGATTAGGAGTCCAATAACTTCGTTCTAGTTTGATTAGCATCAAAAGTAGCAATCCCATGACTATCGCGTTCAAAACGATGTGTACATCTCACACAAATTTTCATTTAAAGAGACATTCTTATTGTTTCGTTGGGTCTCTAAAATTGTCAAAGAAAGAGGTGATTAGAAGTCCTATTACTTCGTTCTAATTTGATTAGCATCAAAAGGAGCAATCCCATGACTATCGCCATAAAAATAATTCGTACATCTCACACAAGTTTTGATTTAGAAAGACCTTATTGTTTCATTGGTTATCTCAAATTATCAAAGAAATATGTGATTATGAGTCCTATAACTTTGTTCTAGTTTACTTAGCATCAAAAGGAGCAATCCTATCACTATTGCCTTCAAAACGATCCGTACATCTGACACAAGTCTTCATTTAGGGAAACCTTCTTATTGTTTCATTAATTCTCTCAAATTGTCAAAAATATAGGTGATTATGAGTCCAATTACTTCGTTCTAGTTAAAATTATTATCAAAAGGAGCAACCCATCACTATCGCGTCCAAAACGATGCGTAGATCTCACACAAGTCTTAATTTAGCGAGACCTTTATATTATTTCATTGGTTGTTTCGAATTTATAAAAAAAAGGTGATTAGGAGTTGTATTATTTTGTTCTAGTTTAATCAGCGTCAAAAGAAAAAACCCATGACTATCGCGCTCAAAACCATGTGTACATCTCACACAAGTCTTCATTTCGGAAAACCTTCTTATTGTTTCATTGGTTCTCCAAAATTATCAAAGAAAGAGGTGATTATGAGTACTATAAATTCATTCTAGTTTGATTAGCATCAAAAGTAGCAATCCCATGACTATCGCGTTCAAAATGATGTGTACATCTCACACAAGTCTTAATTTAGGAAAACATTCTTATTGTTTCATTGGTTCTCTAAAATTATCAAAGAAGGAGGTGATTATGAGTACTATAACTTTGTTCTAGTTTGATTAGCATCAAAAGTAGCAATCCCATGACTATCGCGTTCAAAATGATGCGTACATCTCACACAAGTCTTCATTTAATGAGACCTTCTTATTGTTTCATTGGTTTTCTAATATTGTGAAAGAAAGAGGTGATTAGGAGTCCTATTACTTCGTTCTAATTTGATTAGCATCAAAAGGAGCAATCCTATGACTATTGCGTTAAAAATTATTCGTACATCTCACACAAGTCTTGATTTAGGGAGACATTCTTATTATTACATTGGTTCTCTCAAATTGTCAAAGAAATATGTGATTATGAGTCATATGACTTCGTTCTAGTTTGATTAGCATTAAAAGGAGCAATCCTATCACTAGTGCCTTCAAAACGACCCGTACATCTCACACAAGTCTACATTTAGGGAGACCTTCTTATTGTTTCATTAGTTCTCTCAAATTATCAAAATATAGGTGATTATGAGTACACTTATTACTTTGTTCTAGTTAAAATTAGCATCAAAAGGAGCAATCCCATCACTATCGCGTCCAAAACGATGTGTAGACCTCACACAAGTCTTCATTTAGGGAGACCTTCATATTGGTTCGTTGGTTGTTTCAAATTTATAAAGAAATAGGTGATTAAGAGTTTTATTATTTCGTTCTAGTTTGATTAGCGTCAAAAGGAGAAAACCATGACTATCGCTTTCAAAACCATGCGTGCATCTTACACAAGTCTTCATTTAGGGAGACCTTCTTATTGTTTCATTGGTTCTCTAAAATTCTCAAAGAAAGAGGTGATTAGGAGTCCAATAACTTCGTTCTAGTTTGATTAGCATCAAAAGGAGCAATCCCAAGACTATCGCGTTAAAAACGATGCGTACATCTCACACAAATTTTTATTTAGGGAGACAATGTAACGAATGAGAATTTTATATATTAACTTTAATATTTATTGAATTAAATAAATATTTTAATTAATTTTTTTATGGAGTTAACTAAATAAATTATGTGATGGTGTAATTTAATTAAGTGTAATATAGTGATTAAATGAATATTTAATATTTAATTTAATTGATATGTAATAATTTTATGGTATAGTTCTAATTTAATTGAGGTAATTAAATTAGATATATTTTATGTGATAATCGTTGTATGAAATTATAATTAGGAAGTAATTATATTTGTTATGTGGCAATTGTTATATGGATAATTGATGTTAGCTTTTATTTAATTAAATTGGAAGGTTGAAATTTAATTAAATAAAGTGTAACATTTAATCTATGTGTTAAAAGAATAAAAAGGGGTTTTAAATTAGTTTTATCCAAACAAGGCCCTTAAAACTGTTTTTAAATTCATTTTGCCAAACGAGGCCCTTGCACTTGTTTTAATCTTGTTTTACCAAACAGGGCCTTAGCTTCTAATAATCTGTTTTTAAAAATAAATTGTTTTTGCCAAACAAAGCCTTATGACTTTTGATTTTCAAAAATTATAAATGATGTAATTAGTATGGGATTTAATTGTCAATTAATATATTTATTATATGATTATCAGTTATATATGTATATATATGTATATTTTATATTATGTGTTAGAAGAAAACAAAGTTAGAGTTTTATCAATGTTAAAACAAGAAGAGAAATACAGAGAAAAGTTAGAGAGAAGAAAAAGAGGAAAGGGAAGGAAGCTTTGAGAGAATCAAACAACAATCTTCATCATCTTCTCCTAATCAAATAAGGGTATAATTCTAACTTGTAGTTTTAGAAATTTTGTGTTTATGTTCTTCGTATTGATAGTTTCTGTAAAACTATTTTTATAAAAATTTCTTTATTATGATATATATATATATATATATAATGTATATATATATATATATATATATATATTTATACTTATATATGATTCTTATAGTTGTCTAAGTGATTCAATTCACGTAAATACGATGAAAATGAAGAAATCATGTCCATAGTAATTTACTATGAACTTATTTTGAAAATAGTCTTCTAAATTATCAAAATTGGTGTGTGATTGTTAATTGTTTTTTAAATTGATCATGAATTATGATAATGTGTTAAAGAATAGAGTTAATACAATTGGAATTACATGAATTGGTTTATAAACGAACTCACAATATCAATTTTCGTCAAGAACACTTGAGAATGTTGTTTTCTTCAAAAATCATAAAAATTGTGTTTTGATTATGTGTTATAGTGTTTATGAATGCTATAATCATGTTAAAACTTTAAGATTTTATTTTCATAAAGTTTTATATACATTATGTTGATAAAAATCAGATTTTGGTGCGAAGAAATAAGCCAAATTGGCTTATTTCTCTACACGATCGCTAACTTAGGGAGCCACCACCGCCTCAGCGGGGCTTTAAGCCTAGGATGACCGGCCCCAGCGGGGCTACCTGCTGTCCGGGAAGTCCATTTGAGTTCCGAGTAGTTTGTGTGCAGTGCTTGTTTGGCTAACTTAATGTGATGATGTGTTAAGTGTATTAGACAATGAGATAACATATTTTTGATATGTTTAAGATAATTTAAAGTTTTATATTAATATATTACGTGTGTACTTGGATATTACTTTCATAAGGTACGACATGGTAGTTTAAAGCGTTATAAGCTTGTGATGTGTATGTTGTGAGTGTAGACTCACGTATGTGTTTAGTTAGCAACTTATGTTGTAAACCATGTTGTGGGTTGAGCTTGAGTAAGTAGTTCAACGGTTTAAACGTCTTGGTGATGTACTAATTGATGTTATAAACATAATGTAAAATGTAGGATAATTGTGGGAGTGATTTGTAATTGTAAAGTGTAGCTTGCGCTTGAGGCAAGTTTTCTAAACCCTAAACTTGTTATTCATATTGAGCAATTTTCCTAAACCTTTCTTTTACATTTATGCAAGTTGTCGAATCCTTACTCTTTATATCATGTAAATTTATTTTCGATTCTTAACTTGTTAATTATTGTACAAGTTATGTTGTATTCTGATATTCATAATGAACAAGTATTGAACTTATTATTGAAGTAATGCGATCTTGACTTATTTGTTCAAGAAAGATCTACTTAATCTTTCAAATGCTTTAAGTTATTTCTAAAGCATGCCTAGTTATTGTGAAGTCTATTGTTATGACTTATATTTGGTTCATAATTCTTATATTATTGAACTATTAAATTTTGTGAGTCGATTCAACAACTCCTTAGTTGACGATAGTTGAAAACTCCAAATTTTCTTTTAGCTATCCAAACCAAACTTTCTTTGGGGCAGACTTGTATCAAATACTGAGATGAACAACCCTATTTATTAGGGGAGGTTACTACGCGAAAGTGTTAAATGTTTGTGCACAATATATGGTAGAAGGGTTGATCCCCCTAAGTACGAGTTAGAGTCCATAGTCTAAATGACTGTTAAAGGTTTTAAATGAAAATGTTTATAACCTAGGACATAGTTCAAGGTTTTATGACCCTCAGATGATTTCAATATTCAAAACTCTAAATATTTGTAAAAGAATTATTATTCAATTCTTTATTGTTGATGGAAGTAAAGTTATTCAAATCTTTTGAAGTTATTCAGTTATGTTATATTGTTGTTGTATTCTAAGTAAGCTTTTGTTTGCTCACTCTTACATATTTAATAATTCCTTGCAGTTAAAGCCGAGATGTGACGCCCCCAAATTCGGGTTCTCTGACCTCGGGTTCGGTGCTCACGATACATTATCATCATAAGCATTCTATAAACTATTACGGAATAATAAACATACATTATTCATTAAAATAAAGTCTACATCATAATCCCATGGTCTCATAACCTTAACATAAACATACCCTTACTATTACAAAAGGTTTACTTACATAATTACATCAAATACTTAATTAGTTCATAACAAACTACTCTTGAACCTTGCCCTTTCCTTTGTCTTTCTTAGACGGTCCTGGCTTAGCTGAAATAAACGTCATGATATAGCAAGGGTAAGCAACTAATTTGCTTAGCATGTTTGAATACAAATGAGATATATCATGATTAGAAAGGAATTTATCGTTCAATGCTCAACAATGGAATTTGATTGTAGAAGAACATGAATTACATTTCAATGAGTTATTATTCGAACATTTGAATAATAGATACTAAGTGGTCTAGAGTGACCATGAACATCTGCTAAGGTTGTCAGTATTTAAACTGGTCCTTTTAATGAATTTGGTAACCAGGGGATCAGCCTTTAATACCCGGTGTATTATGCATAAACACTTAATAGACTAGCAACAATTATTTTCCAATATAATGCTTTAATAACATATTCTTTTCTCAGTCAAGAGTCCTTATTAAGTCAATTGATTAAGAACAACATTCATAAAATGAATTTGAATTAACATATTTTAACCATGCTTGATCTAGCTGATACAACTAGCATAGATCCATTTCATAAACAGTTCATGAATAAAAGAACTTTAATCAATTTACAGTTCAATAAATAATAGAACCATAATTCAATTGTACAAAGTGCAATTTACAATAATTCATTAATAATGTGGAATAATCAACAATAATTATCCACTAACATGCTTTGAAAGTAATAACTTGAGTTTAGGAAACTTGCAATAAATGCGAATATTCAATAATAATCTTAGATGTGAAATAATCAACAATAATTATCCACTATTATGCTTGAAAAATAACAACTCAAGTTTGAGTTTGAGTTAGAGAACTTGCCTGTTCGACGAGCTATGGCTTACTAGCTTTAATTAAAACTCTTTGAATGACCTAACATTGATAATGTAGATCTATCAATTAGTACTGCATATAATTGTCCATCTATACACTTACTTGTACTATTATTTAACAAATAATTCAATCACAAAGTACATATATATAATGTACTATCATTAATCCTATAAGATATTTAATTGATCTTAGGTTAATGATTTAATAATTAATAAGGCTTCTTCTTAAGTGATAAACACTTATTAGATCCTTAAACAATTTATTATAATTTTTTAGTTAATGAGTTATTTAAATTTTCTTTAATTGTTAACTCCCTCTTCATTTGATTACTATTTAATATTAATTAAATAATAATTAATTAATTACCTTTAGTTATTATAAATAATAACCAATTATAACTCCTCATTATTTAATGTTAATTAAATAATGTATAATTAAATTATTATTTGTATTTAATAATAATTTATTAATTCCTTATCCTTGAATAATCAATAATTAATTTATTTACTTCATTAGTCTTTAATTATTCTTTATTATTATTTAAAGAATAATTAATTAACATTCGTCCTTATTTATTATTAAATAATAAATAATTAATTCACTTAGTAAATCTTTAATTATTCTTTCTTATTAATTTAAGAATAATTAATTATTACTTGTTCTTATTTATTATTTAATGTTAGTTAAATAATAAATAATTATTTATATAAACTTTTATGTCAATGTAAGTAAGTAATTGCTTTATTATTACATAATATTACTTAAATATTCTTTAATCATTATTTAATACTAATTAAATAATAATTAATTATTTATTTAATTCTAATTATTATTTAATCTTAATTAAATAATAAATAATTATTTTATTAACACTAACTCTACTTAATTATTACTTAATATCATTTAAATAATAATTAAATAGTTAATTATATTTCACTTTATATGTGATTAGTTTACTAGCCCATTAGTGGCTTTAAAAGTTATTTATTATAATTATTCATTGTCCATTCAATTTCTACTATTACTATAATATTCGCCCAAAATTTTAAATTTGGGGCCTTTTACGGAAACGCTTGTAGAACAAAGTCTATAACTCGGATTTAGATTTCGTCAGAGGCGTTGGATTTGTATTTTCCTAAACTAAAGTTTCCATTTATCAATCATCAAATTCTGATCTGACTAGGTCCCGGAAATCAGGGTTAAAGTGACCAATCAGCAAGGATGTTTACAACAGTTGGTTCGTTTTTCAGATTTGGGGTCCTTCACGGAAACGCTTGTAACTTGAGATCTACATCTCGAATTTAAGTACAATTGATATCGTTGAATTTGTATTTTCTCAAAATACAATTTTTATATATCAAAAACCAAATTTGAGTCTGTTTTGGTTACCGAAAATAGCCCAGAAGTGGCTGATTAGTAGCATAATTCCAACAGTTGGGTAGTTTGGGATTAAATTCATAACCTGCTCATTTTTAAACATATTTGAGTGATTTCAAAAGGGTTTTATCCTTAACTCATGTATCTAGCATACCAAGAAAGAAAATTTCAAATATCACTTGTAGATTTCAACATGCACATGATATAGCACACTAGTTAAATAACAATTTCTAAAAACAATCCATCTAACTTTCTTTTTCCAAACTTTTTCATATGAACTCATACAAATCCATGAGTTTAACTTATTAAACTCAAGATCTAGCATTATAACATGATATTAACCATATACAACATGCATCCCCAAGAATCTAACATCGAATACATTGAGTATGAATGCATGAGCTTTTTCTTTACCCATTTTGTACAAATCTCTATTTTCTCTCTTTTGATCTAACTTTCAACTTTAAAAATGTTTTGATCCTCATATAAAATACTTATACTCATATAGATGAAGAGTTTTAAAGATCAAACATAAGGCTCTTTGTTTTATTAAAATCTAACAAAATAAGTAATCTAAACTTGAAATTTTTGAGAATTATTACCTAGTTCTTCTTGCAATTCTTCTTATTCTTCCAAAGTAGCTTAGATACTTGGCATGCATGAAGATCCAAGATCTCTTTTTCCTCCTTGTGGCTACCGAAATATGCTTTCCCTCTCTCTCTCTATATATATTTTCTTTTTCTCTTGCTAAGTAGCTTGGAAGTGTAAGGAATAAATGAAGTAAGTGGAGTAAATTAAGAGTGTAAGTATTCTTTCCTCCACTACTTCTCTCTCTTAATCATTCCCTTGGTTGCTTGTACACTTAACCATAAGTGTTGGACATGCTAAGAGAGTGACATATGGCGTAGTTGGTAGATTTAGTAGATTTTAACCAAGATTTTGAACAAGCTCAACAAAATTGCTATTTCTCTCTATATTACCCTCAAGTGGCCGGCCATGTGCCTCCTTTTCTCCCATTATAGATTTATTTTTATTGTATTATTTACTTACTTTAATGACTAAAAAGTCCCTCCCTCTATGGATCAAGATTTGGGCCTTATTAATTAATGTTTGGGCTCATATAATTAATTTGGGCCACTAGTAGTCAAGTTCATTTATACCATACTTGGGCTACTATTTATTTTTCTACATGTTGGGCTAAGTTAATTAATTTACCTAATGACATTCAAGTCCACGTCCAATAAAATAAGTGGGCTTGATTATTAATCCAATTGGGCTAGTCCACTAGTATTAAATACTTCTTGGACTATTACACATTCCCATAAATCAATAATAATACTTTATTTACATAACCCAATTAGACTTGCCATATACAAGTAAATTGAATATTTAATTAGAGTTCATCATCTTAATCAATTTTCTTGATTAGTAGAATACTTAGGTTAGTCCACTATTTTAATTATTTCATTAGTGGGAATTCCTATAAAATACTCATAACATACTTGCTACATAATCACTTATTCAATCACCATATATCACGAAGTTTTCAATATTATTAATATTTTATTAATATATCTATTTACAATGTGACTTGAAATTCTTGGTTATTACATTCTCCCCTCCTTATAAAAATTCCGTCCCCGGAATTTCACATAAGGTTACTCAAAAAGATTTGGATAATTCTCCCTCATCCTTTCCTCGAGTTCACACGTAGCTTCTTCAGCATTGTGGTTCCTCTACAGAACTTTGACAGAATGTATAACCTTATTTCTTAACTTCTGCTCTTTCCTATCTAAAATCTCGGTAGGAATTTCTTCATATGATATGTTCTTCTCGACTTGAATCGGCTCGTACGATATCACATGCTTGTAATCAGGTTTATATGGTCCCAACATTGACACATGAAACACGTTATGAATATGTTCCAGTTTAGGAGGTAGAGCTACCTCGTACGCCACTTCCCCAATTATTCGCTTAGTTATTTGTGTAACCCCTAATATACCGATTATGGGAACAGAATCTTTTTAAGGGGTTAAGAATGTAACAGATGAGATTTTTTTTATTGTGATTCTGGGGACAGAATCCTTTTAAGGAGGGAAGATTGTAACGAATGAGAATTTTATATATTAAATTTTAATATTTATTGAATTAAATAAATATTTTAATTAATTTATTAATTTATTTTTTGAGTTAAATAAATGAATTATGTGATTGTTGTGGAGTAATTTAATTAAGTGTAATATGTTAATTAAATGAATATTTAATATTTAATTTAATTGATGTATATTGATTTTATGGTATAGTTCTAATTTAATTGAGATAATTAAATTAGATGAAGTTTATGTGGTAATTGTTACATAATATTATAATTAGCGAGTAATTATAATTGTTATGTGGCACTTTTTATGTGCTTAATTGATGTTGGCTTTTAATTAATTAAATTAGAATGTTAAAATTTAATTAATTAAAGTGTAACATTAAAAATATGTGCTAAATAATTTATTAAAAGAATAAAAATGGTTTTTAATTTAGTTTTACCAAACAAGGACCTTAAAACTGTGTTTAAAGGGTTTTGCCAAACAAGGCCCTTGCACCTCTTTTAACCTCGTTTTAAAAAACATGGCCTTAGCTACTAAAAAAAGTTAGTTTTTAAAAATAAAGCTGTTTTGTCAAACAAGTCTTATGGCTTTTAAAATTCAAATTTTGTAACTTATACATATTAATTGCAATTATGGTGTTTATTGGTGATTTAATACTTGGCAGTTATATATATTATATAATTATAAATATAATATATATGATATCAGTTATATTCTAAAACTACGTTAGTTAGTCAGAGTTAGAACAAAAGAAAAGAGAAAACAAAGAACATACATAGTTTAGAGAGAAGGGAGAAGAAGAAGAAAGAAAGAAGAAGGAAAAGAAAACTTGTAAATTCAAAAGAAAATCACCATCATCTTCTTCTTCCTAACACCGATAAGGGTATAATCTCTAAATTTCAGTTTTTAATATTGTGTCTTATGTTCTTCATTATTATTCTCTGTATATATGAGTTTTCCATGGAATTATATAACATGATGTATGTATATATATTTTTTGTATTCATATCATGTATATATATGAATTATATGCTTAATTGGGTTATTTACTTCATGTGTGTATGATGAACATTAGGAATTCATGTTCATCAAAAGTTGCAGTCAAGTATTTTGAAAATATATAGTTTTCTTTTAAAAAAATTAGAAATTCAAGTTTAATTGTTATTTTTTGTACAAATTGAGTTTATATTATGTTAACTTGTCAAGAAACGAATTCAATGTGATTTGAATTATGTGTTTTGATTTAGAAATAAACTTACAGTGCTCAATTTCATCACAAACACTGAAAAATGACTTTTTTCCAATTTTTACAAAATAAAGAGTTTTAAATTGTGTGTTTTGATGTCTATATGTGTTAGAACATGTTAGAATCATGAACTGATGTTTCTACAAAAGTTTATGTGAATTATGTTGTCTGAATTCAGAACTCGATGTGGAGAAATAAGCCAATTTAGTTTTTTCTTTGCAAAGTTCGTTACACTGTCAGACTTGTCTGCGCTGTGGCGTGGCCGCGCCGCTCCCAAGGCCAATTGGAGCGCGGCCACGCTGGTCCTACAGATTGGGCAGAAAATTATTTTTAATTTTACAAAATTATAAGATTTATTATGTAATAAATTATAAAGCATGCTGATAAAATTAAAATACTAATTGGACAGTAATGAATTGTATTAATAAAATATAATATGTAATTATAATTTGAATAATTATAATTAAGAAAAATGTGTAATTTAAATTATAAATTGTTAATTATAATTTAATTAGTGCATGAATTGAAATTGATTATGTATAATCAAAGTAATTGTTTAACTTAAATTATAATTGGTTTAACTTATAATAAATGCATAAATTTAGTTTGATTAATTTTAATCAAAGTACATGTTTAATTTAAATTATAATTTGTTTAATTATAATTTAATTAATAAAAGATGTAATTATAATTAAAATGAATTATTTAATTTAAATTATAATTTATTTAAATTATAATTTAATTAATAGGAGTACATAATTATTATTTGATTAATTATGTGAACATGTGATGTGATTAATTATTTGATAATTAATTACTTAATAATTAAAGAGGAGTGAGTTAACCTAATGGGTTAACTAATTATGTGAATTAGTTACGTGATAACTAATTTATATTATTATTGTTAATTATATATATGTAGGAATTTTTAAGGAACGTGATAGTAACTGTAGCTTGCACTCGAGGCAAGTTGTTTTATCTTTTTTTGATTTCGTTTATGCCAGTTATTGTATTCTCTATAATTTATATATTGAATAAATATCTTAGCGAAGTCCATTTATGAATTAATGTGACCTTGACTTAATTGTTCAAGTATGGTCTATTAAGTCTTTCAAATGCTTTAAGTTATTTCTAAAGTATAAATTATTTTGTAATTCCTTATTGATGAATTATTCTAAATTATTGTAAGTCGATTCAACTATTCCTTAGTTGATGAACGTTGAATTCTAAATTACCCTTTTAAGCTTATCCAAACCAAACTTTCTTTGGTGCGTACTTTTATTCAAATACTAAGATGAACAACCCTATTAATTAGGGGACTACTATGCAAAAGCGTTAAATGTTTGTGCACAATACATGGTACGGAGGGCTGATCCCCCTAAGTACAAGTTAAGAGTCCATAGTCTATATAACTGTTAAAGGTTTTAAATAAAAATGTTTATAACCTAGGACAAAGTTCAAGGTCTTACGACCCTCAGATGATTTCAATATTCTAGATTCTAAACATTAAAGAAAAAATTATTGTTCAATTCTTTATGAAAGAAAAATTATTCAAATCTATTGAAACTATTCAGTTATGTTATATTATTGATATTTCTAGTGAGCTTTCGTTTGCTCACTCTTGCAATTTAAATAACCATTGCAGTTAAAGTTGAAAGTGTTGACGCTCCGTCAACTAGTAAGGGCAAAGGCAAGTTGAACAAGTGAAGACTTGTTTTATTTGTTAATTATGAATTGTAACAAGACTGGATTACTTTATGTTATATTTTTATTTTCCGCATTTGATGTTTAAGTTAAGGTTAGATTAAACCCTGGGATATTTTGGACAAAGTTGTAATCCTTTTTACAAGGAAGATTTTTATTTAATTATAAGGTTGTAATTTAGTTTGCATTCCTTATTATTGGGTAGATGTATGTTTTATTTAGAAAGTGAACACCAAATCGTGTGGAAACGAAGTACCTGGATTTGAGGGTGTCACAATACGTTTCAGAATGCAATTGACAAGGCCCAGGATCGGGTATTGTACTATCCAGTCCAGTTTGAAGGTCTGCCCTGGTACATGCTGGATCGCAGGACGATGTTCCGCATCATGGAGGAAGAACGCAGTAAAGCTGTTTGACGCCTTAGTAGGCAGTGATAGGAACAATTTGATTATGTGATAACTTACTTGATGTGAATAATGTAAATTCCGATGTGCTTATAAACAGAGGAATATTTTGATGATTTAAATCCTGTAGATTCTTTATCTCAGGATAGTTGATGTAAATAGCAGTGATGCTATCATATTATGTTTAAAACTTTTGATTAAATAAAATATCAGAGTTATTTGAGATGATTATGTGTTTACTGATTATGTTAAAATGTTTAAGTTAAGTCTTAAATATTTAAGAATTAATAAAGATCTAATGGGCGTATATCTTAAACAGAAATATCCCACCGAGAAGAAGACCAAACCGTCAACTGACCCAAGAAGGGTCAACGAACAACAACGATGCCAATGTTAATGCTAACGCTAACCCCATGCAACAGTTGATGAACTTATTGGCCGGAGCAATTAAAAATCAGCCTCAAGCTCTACCGAACACCTCGTTAAAAGAATTCAAGGCGGTAGGGCCGCCAGAGTTTAAAGGCTCCACGAACCCGATAGAAGCTCAGACTTGGTGGCAAGAAAACAAGGTTCGAGGAGGAGAAGGCGTAATAACTTGGGAGAGGTTTAAAGAAATGTTTTTCGAGATGTATTTCCCGACCAGCTCACAGAACCTGATGGAGGTACAATTTCTGGAGCTGAAGCAGGGGAATATGTCCATACTAGACTATGTGGCGAAATTCAATGAGTTGGCTAGGTTTACCACGTATCAAGTGAACACCGACGAGAGGAAGGCAAAGAGGTTTGAACAGGGCCTGAAGCTCTAGTTGTATAGCAAAGTGTCAATGTTCCAATTGAACACTTTTGCTGGGGTACTGGAGAAGGCTATCCTCGCTGAAGGTGGTAGCGACGCCGTGACCAAGTATAACCAGGATCAGAAGAAGAAGAAGAAGAATGAGAGTGAAGGGAATACCAAGGCTAGTGGTAGCAACACGGGAGAAAATAACAATCAGAAGAGGAGGTGGACCGATAACTCGTCAACTGGTAATCACCAAGGAGGTCAGAAGAAGAGAGTTAAAGCATGTCGGACCTGCGGGAAAGCTAACATGGGGATTTGTATGAAGGGAAAATGGGTGTGCTACAATTGTGGTCAGGAAGGCCACATAGCACCTAACTGTCTTAACCCAAAGAAGGGCGCCTGCTTCACTTGCGGCTCAAAGGATCACTTGGCTAGGGACTATCCTAAGAAAGGATCCGGAGGGACAGGAACAGGAGGGAACAAGGGAAACAGCGGTGGCAATGCTTTAACTATCACGGGACCAACCGCAACCAACCAACCGACTGCCAGGACGTTCAATATGACAGTGCAGGATGCTGTGCAGTCTCGCGATGTGGTGTCAGGTATCATTCCGAACAATAAAGTTAATGCTTATGTATTACTTGATTCTGGTGCTACTTGTTCATTTATATCCAATGACTTTGCTAAGAACTTAGGATTGCGTAAGGATGACTTAGAATACCCTATGAACATAGAAATTGCTAATAAAGAAGTGATCCCTGTTAAGTACGTACACAAAAACTATAGGGTGGATATGAAGGGTAACATTATGAACGTAGATCTTATACCGATTATTATTCTGGGAATGGATTGGCTATTCAGTTATGGGGCTGTAATTGATTGCCAGAAGAAATGTATTAACCTTATGACTCCGTAAAAGGTTATGTTTTATGGCAGCAAGTCACCTAGACAAGCGAGTTGTCTGACAATGATGCAGGCCAGGAAGTTGTTAAGACAAGGCTATATAGGATATTTAACCTACTACTACGACAGTCGTAAAAAGAACCCGAAGATAGAGGATATACCAGTAGTGAGGGACTTTGAAGACGTATTTTCAGACAATCTGCCAGGACTTCCGCCAGACAGAGAGGTTGAGTTTGTGATCGATTTTGCATTAGAAACGGATCCAATATCGAAGGCACTGTACCGGATGGCTCCGGTAGAGATGAAAGAATTGATGGTACAACTGAAAGAATTGCTGGACAAGAAGTACATACAACCGAACGTATCACCGTGGGGAGCACCGGTGTTATTTGTGAAGAAGAACGGGACGATGCGGCTCTGCATCGACTACAGAGAAGTGAATAAGGTCAACATTAAGAATAGGTATCCATTATCGAGGATCGACGACGTGTTTGATCAATTGAAGGGAGTGAGATACTTTTCAAAGATAGACTTGAGGAGTGCTTATCATCAGCTGAAGGTGAGGCCAGAGGATATTTCGAAGATAGCGTTTAGGACTCGATATGGTCACTACGAATTTTTGGTGATGTTATTTGGTCTAACGAATGCTCCTGCAGTATTTATGGGCTTAATGAACGGAGTGTTCAAGCCGTTTTTGGACAAATTTGTGGTGGTCTTTATTGATGACATTTTGGTATATTCGAAGACCAAGAAAGAACATGTAGAGCATCTGAAAGTAACGTTAGAGGCATTGAGAAGAGAGAAGTTGTACGCCAAATTTTTGAAATGTGAATTCTGGATTGAAAGGGTGCAATTTCTTGGACATGTGATCGATAAGGACGGAATTTCGGTAGATCCCTCTAAAGTCGAAGCTGTGATGAACTGGGATCAGCCAAAAATGCCGTCAGAAGTGAGAAGTTTTCGTTGATTGGCAGGCTATTACAGGAGATTCATTTAGAACTTTTCCAAGATCGCAACTCCGCTGACGAATTTGACTAAGAAATCGGTGAAATTTGTTTAGACGGAGAAGTGTGAGGGAAGCTTCCAAGAGCTTAAGAAGAGGCTAAGTTCGGCACCTATGTTATCCCTTCCGGATAACACAGGAAATTTTGTGGTTTATAGTGATGCGTCGCATAAAGGACTTGGCTGTATGCTTATGCAAAATGGCAGGGTCATTGCGTATGTGTCACGACAATTGAAGAACTATGAGAAGGGGTATCCAACCCATGACTTGGAGTTAGCTGCAGTGGTATTTTGTTTGAAGATCTAGAGACACTATCTCTAAGGGGAGAAGTGTGAAATATATACAGACCACAAGAGTCTAAAATATATTTTTACACAAAATGACTTAAATATACGCCAGAGAAGATGGTTGGAGTTAATTAAGGACTATGACTGCGAGATTTTATACCATTCGTGTAAGACCCCAACTTTTTAATGAATAAGATTTAATTTCCTCTATATATCATTTTGAAATAGTAAGGGATGATTTGATAAATGTGGTAAGTTATGGGTGGAATGTGCAAATTTTACAAAATTAGCAAGTGGTAATAAAATATTCATTGCTGTCAAGGAATATTTGTTTGGTCGTGGAATATTTTTGTTGTCGGGGAATATTCGTACGACGGCGCAGCCATTTATGGGCCCGACAACGGAATAACTGTTGGATGAAGAAAACGACAAGAATGAGTTTTCTAAAAATAACGGCGTAGTTGTTACCGTTAGAACTGTTGAAATACCCGGTGGTTAAAATACAGTAATACGCATTGTTGCACAGTAGCACACAGTATTGCATAGTATTTTTAATTATTGATTCTTACGTAAGAAATCACTTACTCAATAATTGTTACAATAATTACTCTTCAATATTTTATATTTTATTGATTCAATAATTGTTACGTTGATATTTTATATCAATAATTGCTACGTTGTTATTTTATATTATTGATTCAATAATTGTCACTGCACAGTATTTCACATTATCAAATCAATAATTAATTTTGTTTGAATAATATTATTAGACAACATTATTGGCAATGTCTAGGAAGTTTTGTCTAGGAAAGGGGTTAGCTAATCTAATTGCGCGCCAGTAAGGAGAAATCTTTATTGAAAAGCCCCCTCTTTTCTGGGAACGACCTGGTTGTCATTATTGTGATTCTTTAATATTATTTGTGAATAATAATTAATTATCGATAAATATTTATTCAAAGTGGATTTAAACGGAGGAATTTTTAGTAAGAGTGACAATTATTGAGAATGGATATTTTATTTGTTCCGATAAAATAATTCATTTAAATATATTATTATAATATTACATTATAAGTGTATAATGTGATAATATAATAATATAATAGTGATGATATTTTTTACAACAAATTCATGATATATGAATAAAATGAGACGGAAGAGAGAAAATAAAAATTTTAATTTCTTTTAATAATTATAAATATTTTAATATATATATATATATATATATATATATATATTGTTGGGTTTGCTAGAAACATAAGCATGCAATCAAATTATATAAACGCAGCGGAAGGGATGAAAAATCATATTTTAAAATTTTCTTACAAACCCTTAACCTTGATCTTTCTTGTGCATCAATTATCAGTCAATACATAGAAGGAAAGGATGAAATTATACATTTGAAGATCAAAGCTTCCTCAGGTACAAGTTCTATTCCTTTAATTCATTTGATTCCTCTGTAGTGGCTCCTTCCCTTGATCAATGTTAGCCACCCAAATGTTTGGCCTCTAACGGTGATCCACCAAGGAACATAAAGAACTCAGGAAGATGGGTTATTAGCATAACCCTTGTTTCTATCTCTATAGAATATGTGTACTCCCAACCTTTGGAAAAATTCACGCACCTTATTTCTGATATAAGACTCTCTTATATAGATATTAGGTTAACCCTCCTAATCTAATTAGAATAGGTTTTTTTATTTAATTAATTAATTAAACACTTTTTAATTAATTTATATCCTAATCTTATTAGGATTGAGAGAGAGTACTGATATTATATTAATTCTTAAACTCCTTTAGAATTAAAATAATAATAATATTAATAAGACTCCTCTTATTAATTTATATTTAATATTTCTAAAATATTAAATAATAAATATTAAGCTATTTAATTTATTCTATCACAATAGATTAAATTAATTACACTTAATGCATTATTACTATCATGCCATTTTCTTCTTAAATAATTCTTCTTCTTTTTATGGTGTGACCCTTTAGGTTCTCCATATTAAACCGGTTGTGAATAAATCAATTAGAACAATTCTAATCTTATTTAAATAAATAAATTAAACTAATAATCTATTTAAATAAATAACATTTATTCTACAATAGGGATAAGCCTCCCTAGTGATCAACGACTTTCCAGATAATATAGATTTCAACATTCATCATAAAAGAACCGGTGAGTTAATAGTTACCGTACAATTCAATCCTTCCACCATACAATGTCCCAATTAAATATAAGACATGGATTTACTGTCAAGTCTTAATTTATTTAATTATATGTATTTCGATTAGAAAACGCACAACTCCAAATAATGCAAATTAGAAACCTCTTTCTAATTTCATTCTACCTTGGCCAAGAATTCCTAGGTTGTCATTTAACGAATCACATAGGACATATCCCCTCTTTTACTAGAGGTGGTAGATTCTTTATTGATCATACATTATCTCCATATGTAACTCATTATACCCAAGCATACCCTATATATGCCTTAAAAGGCCTTAAGGAATAAGTCAAAGTATAATTTGTTACATACAAGATACTATGATGATCTCAAGTCCAAGGATCACTTGTACTACTATCACATTAGGAATTCCTATTGATAGACGAGTAAAACTCCATTAGGTATTCCATAGCGAGTCACGTTCAGTGAACTTATTCTCCAATAAGCACCTACATACTTGCTTTAGTGTCTCCACACAAATGACCATGAGATCAGTCATCCTCATCCAATGAGCAAGAAATATATGTACCAATCTATCCGGATTTACTAATCCCTATTTTAGTAATCCCATAATTGGGAACTATTTTAGTTTTTAAGCTTTCTAAGAATTTAGATCTCATTAGCATGATCTCATCATGATTCTAAAATCATTGCTTAAAACTATGGGTTATTTACATATAATTAAAAACAGCACCATGTAGATAATTAAATGCCTTAAATGAATATTTTATTAATAAATAAATAAGATTGTTTACAAAGTATTTGCTTTATCATCATACATGATTGGCTTGTATGCACACTACTATCAATCTCCCACTTGCACTAAAGCCAATCGTCATGGTATCTCATACCCAACTTCTCTAAGTGACGATCAAACTGCTGTTGTGTTAGAGCTTTAATAAATGGATTTGCAATGTTGTCTTGATAGTCCACACGCTCCAAGGTGACATCTCCTCTTTCAATGATCTCCTTGATCAAGTGAAATCGCCGCAACACGTGTTTTGATTTCTAATGAGACCTGGGTTCCTTAGCCTATGCAACTGCTCCGGTGTTGTCACAGTATATGGGAACTGCTTCTCCAATGCTAGGACCACACCAAGTTCAGTTATGAACTTCTTCATCTAAACAGCTTCCTTTGCAGCTTCACTTGCATCTATATACTCTGCCTCTGTCACTGAATCAGTAACTGTTTGCTACTTGGAACTCTTACAACTCACTGTGCCTCCGTTCAAGGTAAACACATACCCTGAAATAGATTTACTGTCATCTTGGTCTGTTTGAAAACTTGAGTCCATGAATCCCTCGAGTTTTAATTCAGACCCACCGTAGACAAGAAAAATATCTTTAGTCCTTCTCAAGTACTTTAGGATATTCTTCACTGCCTTCTAGTGCTCTTCTCCTGGATTCGACTGGTATCTGCTCGTTACACTAAGTGCGTGAGAAACATCCGGTCTAGTACATATCATACCGTACATGATAGATCCTATTGTAGAAGCATAAGGGATCTTACTCATACGGTCTTTCTCCTCAGGTGTCTTTGGGGCCTGTTTCTTGGAGAGATGTATTCCATGGCTCATCGGCATGAGACCTCTTTTGGAATCTTTCATGTTAGACCTCTTTAGAATCGTATCAATGTACGTTCCTTGGGATAAGCCGAGCATCCTTTTAGATCTATCTCTATAGATCTTTATCCCCAAAATATAGGATGCTTCACCCAAGTCCTTCATGGAGAAGTTTTTAGATAACCAGATTTTAATTGATTGTAACATAGGAATGTCATTCCCTATCAGTAATATATCATCAACATATAACACAAGGAATAATACTGCGCTCCCACTAACCTTCTTGTATACACATAGTTCATCCTCGTTTTTGATAAAATCAAACTCTTTGATTGTCTCATCAAAACAAATTTTTCATCTACGAGAAGCTTGCTTCAACCCATAAATGGATCGTTGTAGCTTACAGACTTGATTTGTTCCAACTTTTGAAATAAATCCCTCTGGCTATGTCATATACACATCCTCCTCAAGTTTCCCATTGAGGAAGACCGTTTTCACGTCCATCTGCCATATCTCATAGTCGTTATAAGATGCAATCGCAAGTAAAATCTGAATGGACTTGAGCATGGCTATCGGTGAGAAGGTTTTATCATAGTCAACTCCTTATCTTTGTTTGAAACCTTTTGCAACTAGTCGGGCCTTATAGGTCTCTACCTTCCCGTCTGCTCCAGTCTTTCTCTTAAAAACCCGTTTACACCCAATAGGCTTAATGCCTTCAGGTGGTGAAACCAAGTCCATACTTTGTTCCCATACATGGTGTCCATTTCGGATTTTATGGCTTCAAGCCATTTTCCTGAGTCTTTATTACTCATAGCCTGTTCGTAATTCAATGGATCATCATCATTCATGATGTGTACCTCATCGTCATCCTCTATAACGAATCCATACCTCTCAGGTATCTTCGGTACTCTTCCAGATTTATGAACAGGGTGTGGTACAGTAGGTTCTTCTACTTGGTTAGGTACCTGACTTTGATCCGTGGTAATTTGTGGTTCTTGAACTTCTTCAAGATATATCTTACTCCCACTGAACCCTTCATAGATAAACTCTTTCTCCAAGAAGGCAGCATGCTTCGCAACAAACACCTTTTGATCAGTTGGATGATAGAAATAATACCCTACGGTTTCTTTAGGGTATCCCACAAATCTACACTTATCGGATTTAGTCTGTAGTTTATCATTTTTAAACTTTTTGACATAAGCTGGACAACCCCAAGTCTTAACATGCTTAAGATTTGGTTTCCTCCCTTTTCACATCCCATATGGAGTCTTTGGGGCAGATTTTGTAGGTACCTTGTTAAGTAGGTATGCAGCCGTTTCTAGGGCATAACCCCAGAAGGAAATTGGAAGGTCGGTAAAACTCATCATGGATCGAACCATGTCCAACAGTGTTCGATTTCTCCTTTCAGATACTGCATTTAACTGTGGTGTACCTGGAGGAGTCCATTGTGAGATTATATCATTTTCTTTGAGACAATTGAGAAACTCACCGCTTAAGTATTCTCCATCTCGATCTGATCGAAGTATCTTAATACTCTTGTCCGTTTGTTTCTCTACTTCACTTCTGAACTCTTTTAACTTTTTAAATGATTCTGATTTATATTTCATTAAATACACATATCCAAATCTTGAGTGATCATCAGTGAAAGTAATAAAATAAGAATACCCACCCCGTGCACTTGTTGTCATAGGTCTACAAACGTCTGTGTGAATCAATGCCAACAACTCTATAACTCTTTCTCCTTTTCCACTAAAAGGATATTTAGTCATTTTACCCATGTAACAAGATTCACAAGTTGGATATGATTCATAATCGGATAGCTCTAGGAGCCCATCCTTATGCAACTTGGATAATCTTGTTTCATTGATATGACCGAGTCTACAGTGCCACATGTAGGTATAATTAATATCATCTCTTTTTCTTTTCTTAGTTTGTTCAATTTGAAATATATTTTCTTGCAAGTCAAGTATATAAAACCCATTTTGCAAATTTCCAATACCATATAAAACATCGTCTTTATAAATAGAACAACCATTGTTCTTTATAATAACGTCAAAACCTTCCATATCCAATACAGAAATTGAAATAATGTTTTTAATAATATTTGGAACATAATAACAGTTATTAAGATAAATGGACTTGCCCGAAGGCATTGCTAAATAATAAGTTCCTACAGCTAATGCAGCAACCTTTGCTTCATTCCCCACTCGTAGGATCACCTCTTCATTGTTCAGCTTTCTACTTCTGACCAGTCCCTGCACAGTGTTACATATGTGAGACCCACAGCCGGTATCCAATACCCAAGTAGAATTATGACTTTCAAAAAAATTAATTTCAATCATAAACAAATCTTGATTGGAAGTCGAAGCTTCTCCAAGCTTCTTCTCTGCTAGAAACTTCTTGCAGTTCCTCTTCCAATGTCCCGGCTCGTCGCAATGAAAGCACATTCCTTTAGCTGGTACAGGTTTCTTTTGTTCCTTTTCTTTCCACTTTCCCTTAGCCTTCTTGGATTTCTTCTTTTTAGAAGACACCTTGGGCCTCTTCCTTTTATTGGAAGAATCCACCATCAAGACATGGTTCTTCTTGGATGAGAAGTGACCTTCTGCAGTTTTTAGCATGTTAAGCAGCTCAGACAAGCTGACATCTAGCTTATTCATGTGAAAATTAACCACAAACTGCGAGAAGGTCTCAAGGAGTGACTGCAAGACCAAGTCTTGACTCAACCCCCCATCCATGACGAACCCAAGCTGTCCAAGGCGTTCAATCAAATTGATTACCTTCAGAACATGAGTCTCGACGGCAGTGCCCTCGGTCATCCGAGATCGGAAGAGCTCCTTAGATATCTCATATCTAGCAGTCCTACTCTGTTCACCATACAACTCCTTGAGGTGAAGCAGCATAGTAGGAGCATCCATATTTACGTGCTGACGCTGAAGCTCGTTATTCATGGATGCGAGCATGATGCATTAAGCCACAGATGCATCATCTTTCCATTTATTGAAAGTGGCAATCTCTTCCTCAGAGGCTGTTTCCGAAATAGATTCAGGGATAGTTGAATTTAGGACATAAGAAATCTTTTCAGCATTGAGAACAATTCTCAGATTTCTTAGCTAGTTCTCATAATTTGGTCCGGTAAGCTTATTTGCATCAAGTATGCTTCGTAGTGAGATTAATGATTTTGACATTTTTAAAATTCTGCATGTGAAAAGACAACATTTTTAGCAAACATTCATTTTATTTACTTTGCATACCAAAATAAATTTAGTTCTTTATTTTAAATTGGTATCTCCCACTATTTTCATTAAACTATATTACCCTCACTTATATAGTTCGGCAACATCTAATTAAAGATTTGCTAGTGAAATTAAGGATCCCATTTCAAATGTATATAACCTTGTGGATAGCACAACAAGCGATATACAAATAAATAGGTAGACAACTCTTGTCAATTACATCACTATGTAACTCCTTTTATTTTGCCTCTTAAATCATAATGGTCATGTGTGCACATCCGAACTAAAATGATTAAAGTTAAGTCCAGCCTAGCACTTTCATAAATTCAAAAAAGAAAAATATTCGTCCTTGTGGATAGCATAACAAGACTAGATCGTTTAATTTTCTTAATAAGCATCAAATGTGATTAATTAACATCATAAATACTCAATACTCGCCTTGTGGATAGCACAATAAACTCATATTAAATATTTAATACTCTATTAATTAATCATGTTAGAAGGCGACGTTCAATATTCCAAATATCATTTGAACGCTTCGGACTTAATATTATTTCTTTGAGGGGTTTGTTATTATTTGTCTCATCTTGCTTAGCGCGCATGCACATATATATATAAAATACGCGTCATTTTATTAAACATGTGAAGCATATTTGAATAAAATATAATATATATAATATTTAGCATGCAATATAGAATACTATATTCTACCCGGATTGATTATGGACTTTTATTCTAGTTTGGTTCACTAGAGCCACCAAGTGAACCAAAAAGGTTAAACCTAGGAGTGCAAGAATTTAAATTTAAATGTAACGATTACATTTAAACCCGGGCTCCTTACAAATGGGTCTTCAAGCGCTCCTTGATCTCCAGTTCTTCAAAAATTCTAACTAATCCTACTATATAAACTATTTCATTTAAATAGAAACCTTGATCAATAGTCAAGGGGAAGTACATAAGAGAGAGATAGAATTTACTATAAAAAAACCCAGAAAAGACGACGTACGCAGACCCCATTTTATAAAACCCATACATTAAAGCATTCATCCAAAATAAAATCCAATCACATTGGTCATAGTCCATAATCAATCCCTTTTATTAACATACATATCATCATACGTATCAATAAAACTTATTCATCTCATAAAAGTAAATTCATTCCATATATGTATTAATATCAGTTAATGGGCAAAAGTTTGCTAAATTTTGTTTTTGGAAAAATAAACTCCTTTATTTCATTCAAAAATAATTCCAAATTAAACTATTTAATTTTAGCAATTCTGAAATCATATTTCATATAAAATAAACATTTTTATTTTAAACCTTTATTAATTAAATAAATCATTTATTTAATTAATCAAAACAAAAGAAAAATTTTCAGTTCTTGTCTAGTGGCGTAGCTGCGCTAAGAATGTAAAGGGAACCGGCGCAGCTGCACAACATGAAAACCAAGAACAGACACCGGCGCAGCTGCGCAGCAAGAATGCCTTGCACCGGTGCAGCTGCGCAGCTTCGCAGAATATGAAAAAAAAATTATTGCCCAAGAACTCGATCCAATCGCATATCATACATGTATGGAATAACATAAACTGATAATTAGTACAAGATTGGCTCTGATACCACTGTTGGGTTTGCTAGAAACATAAGCATGCAATCAAATTACATAAACGCAGAGGAAGGGATGAAAAATTAGATTTTAAAATTTTCTTACAAACCCTTAACCATGATCTTTCTTGTGCATCAATTATCAGTCAATACATAGAAGGAGAGGATGGAATTATACCTTTGAAGATCCAAGCTTCCTCAGGTACAAGTTCTACTCCTTTGATTCTTTTGATTCCTCTGTAGTGGCTCCTTCCCTTGATCAATGTCAGTCACCCAAATGTTTGGCCTCTAACGGTGATCCACCATAGAAGATGAAGAACTCAGGAAGATGGGTTATTGGCTTAACCCTTGTTTCTATCTCTATAGAATATGTGTACTCCTAACCTTTGAAAAAATTCACGCACCTTATTTCTGATATAAGACTCTCTTATATAGATATTAGGTTAACCCTCCTAATCCAATTAGAATAGGTTTTATTTATTTATTTAATTAATTAAACACTTTTAATTAATTTATATCCTAATCTTATTAGGATTGAGAGAGAGTACTGATATTATATTAATTCCTAAACTCCTTTAGAATTAAAATAATAATAATATTAATAAGACTCCTCTTATTAATTTATATTTAATATTTCTAAAATATTAAATAATAAACATTAAGCTATTTAATTTATTCTATCACCATATATTAAATTAATTATACTTAATGCATTATTACTATCATGCCATTTTCTTCTTAAATAATTCTTCTTCCTTTTATGGTGCGACCCTTTAGGTTCTCCATATTAAATCGGTTGTGAATAAATCAATTAGAACAATTCTAATCTTATTTAAATAAATAAATTAAACTAAAAATCTATTTAAATAAATAACATTTATTTAACAATAGGGATAAGCCTCCCTAGCGATCAACGACTTTCCAGATAATATAGATTTCAACATTAATCATAAAAGAATATGTGAGTTAATAGTTACCGTACAATTCAATCCTTCCACCATACAATATCCCAATTAAATATAAGACATGGATTTACTGTCAAGTCATAATTTATTTAATCATATGTATTTCGATTAGAAAACGCACAACTCCAAATAATGCAAATTAGAAACCTCTTTCTAATTTTATTTTATCTTGGCCAAGGATTCCTTGGGTTGTCATTTAACGAATCACAAAGGACATATCCCCTCTTTTACTAGAGGTGGTAGATTCTTTATTGATCATACATTATCTCTATATGCAACTCATTATACCCAAGTATACCCTATATATGCCTTAAAAGGCCTTAAGGAATAAGTCAAAGTATAATTTGTTACATACAAGATACTATGATGATCTCAAGTCCAAGGATCACTTGTACTACTATCACATTAGGAATTCCTATTGACAGGCGAGTAAAACTCTATTAGGTATTCCATAGCGAGTCACGTTCAGTAAACTTATTCTCCAATAAGCACCTACATACTTGCTTTAGTGTCTTCACACAAATGGCCATGAGATCAATCATCCTCATCCAATGAGCAAGCAACATATGTACCAATCTATCCGGATTTACTAATCCCCATTGTAGTAATCCCACAATTGGGAACTATTTTAGTTTTTAAGCTTTCTAAGAATTTAAATCTCATTAGCATGATCTCATTATGATTCTAAAATCATTGCTTAAAACTATGGGTTATTTACATATTATTAAAAACAGCACCATGTAGATAATTAAATGCCTTAAATGAATATTTTATTAATAAATAAATAAGATTGTTTATAAAGTATGTGCTTTATCATCATACATGATTGGCTTGTATGCACACTACTATTATATATATATATATAAACATGTGGTGGGAATATGGATGGAGGCTTGAAATTTTCAAAAGTTGTATGCTGAAGCTTGTTTTTTCAAAAGTAGCATACTGTTGAGTCATCCGTATGTAAATTTGAGTCATTTTTCGTTCAGAATTTGGAAAAACTTTCTTCTACAAAGTTGTAGATAATCAAATTTCATATGAGATGGACAGAAGGTTCGTATTTTTCTTATAAAAGGGCTATTTATTCTGAATTATTGAAGTTTCAAAAATAAATATTTTAATATATATATATATATATATATATATATTATATAAACATGTGGGATTCATTATTGGTGGCTGATTTTTGTTCAAATGTGATGTGCTGGAGGATTGTCAAAAATGTAAGGTTTGAAAAAATTCATCTGTTGGTGAAAAAGTCTATATTGGTGTTCTGGCATTTTCCTATAAAGAGGATGCTTAAGTTAGAATTGAAAATCACACCAGAATTAGAAAATTTTCTCTCTATAATATCGAGCGTATTTCTTGTGAGTATAAGGATAGTTGAGTGTGGATTACGGTGCAAGATTTTTCTTAGCATTATATCCAATATTCCAGTCAAAACTACTCTCCTGTTAAGGTAAAGGATGTTATTTTTCTCGTAAATGATGTTATTTCCTTTCAATATTCGTAATAAATATTATTTTTTTCATATTCTATATTATGAAAGTGATAATATTTTATTTCATATTTTTAAATTTGAATTTACCACGGTAAGTATTGCTTCTATAATTCCGAAAATGATCAGAAATTTCTTGAGTTTTGCGCTTCATCTAGTATCATTTCACCGGAATAATTTTTTGAACTTTCTCATGAAATTTTTATCTTTTCATGTCGAGTTACTATTCACGAGTTACTATTTATGGGGTACTATTCACGATAATTTTTTTATCTTTGATTGGATCCAGGTTTTGATTTTCATTCTTGAACTCTAGATAAATTCTCTAATATTTGTACTTTATCTCACTATATTCGATATTCGTATTGTTTTTCATCATTCTTAGTCCTAAATGGTTATATAACTGAATATCTTTGGCCTGTAGTGCAAAAATGAATGATTACTTGATGAATATCTTTGTCCTGTAGTGCAAAGATGAATGATTACCTGATGAATATATTTGGCCCGTAGTGCAAAGATGGACAGGTGTTGAGATGAACATGACCAACTGGTGATACAAATGAATATCTTTGGCTCATAGTGCAAAGATGAATATTTGATTCAAGATGTATATTGATTGATGTTACAGGGATAAAATATTGATGATGGACTTTTAAATCATAGAAGATAGTAGACTTCATTCTCTACTTAACTCTTCTAATGAATTGTTATTTTCGCTGCGAATATTGATCTAAAATTTGTTGTCCATTATATTTTATATGATTTATTGAAGGCTAACGATAATTTGTTTTTCATTATCTTAGTCATAATATTCTTTACTGGGCTAGTTGAGCTCACCCTTTTCATCTATTGTCCTCTTCAGGGAATGAGAATGTTGCGGGAACTAGTCGGGGAACAATGTGATGATCAGAGTTAGATTTGTTGAAGTCCTTACTATTCTATAAAATAGTGGGACAATAATTATAATGAATAAGGAATGAATTTGAGTGTTTATATTTTGTATTATATACGATTTGTATTGAAGCTCATAGTTTGTGTGGTCGTATTTTACACGACCGTATGTTATAAAAGATTGTATTTGGATTCTGTACCACGTATTTGGCGACTCATAATGGGTTGAGTATTGAACCTATTTTGGGGGCATCACAGTTGGTATCAGAGCTTAGGGATATGATCTCTGGCGGAGATCTGAGAATAGAACTAGGAGGGGAGAGACGAGTGAATCCTTCGCTAGTGTGTCCTACCTAAGCTTAATTGTTATTTAATTGGTCGGTTGGAACATAGGGTTAATATATGATATGTTAATTTGTTTGATTAACCCTTATTTTATGGCAGTATTTGAGAATGACAGCTGAAAATCTAAACAATGGAGTGAATGAGACCGTTCAGACACCTTTAATCACCAACCAGGAGAACGTGTAATAGGAAGGCAATATTCCTCCTGTAAACAACACCACCGATCAGACGATGAATGATGGAATGTTTAGAAGCTTTTTGCAGTTCATGCAACACCAGACGAGGGAGACTCGTATTCATAATACAGGTGCAAATAATAACAACTCGCGGCTTGTCACTGCCATGCAGTTCAAAGAGTTGTGACCACCAGAGTTTCAGGGAAAGCCAGATCCAATCAAGGCAGAGACGTGGGTTAAGAAAATTACCAAGATATTTGATGTCTTAGGATGCACTAAGGAGCAAAAGGTTCCATTCGCCACGTTTATGTTCCATGGAAAGGCAGATTACTGGTGGGAATCTGTGAAGCGTACCCAGCCTGCCGCACTCAAGATGTCTTGGGAGGAGTTCCAGAAAATGTTCAATGACAAGTACTTTCCAGAAAGTATTCGTCATATGAAAGAGGTAGAGTTTATCAAACTGGAATAGAACAACATGACTGTGTCCCAGTACGAGGCTAAGTTCGAGGAGTTATCCCGGTTCGCATCTCATTTGGTGGATAATGAGGAACGTATGACGCGGATGTTTCTGAGAGGTTTGAAATCAGAAATTCATCAATACCTCATTTCTCACAAACTTTCTTTATATTCAGATGTTGTGAACATGGCCCAATTATTAGAACGAGATAATGAGTATGTTAAACCAAGGGACAACAACCAGGGTCGTACCGGTGGCTGCAGTCATCGGAACAATGACAACCAGCAGGAAGAAAAGTATCATGATAGAAGCGGTAACCACTCCGGTGGTAATCGTAGCCGTGATATTAGAAGAAGTGAGTCGGGGGGAGATTTCAAAAAGAGAAGGTACAACAATGAGAACGTGAAGACGTCGACAGCAGCACCAACATCAACTATTTCTAAGGGAGGAGAACGACCACCGGTCGTATGCTATAAATGCGGGCAAGAGGGACACATCAGTCCAAACTGCCCACAACAATTTAAGGTATGTTATAACTGTGGAAAGGAAGGACATATAGCTAGAGAGTGTCCGGTAGCGAAACCAAGTCCAGCGGGGATGGTGACTCCAAAGGCTGTCCCGGACAAGTCAAAGTCGGTGGTTCCTGAAAAAACGTTTGTCGTGACTGCCCAAAACGCAAGGAACCCGAACGAGGTGATCACGGGTAAGGTAATCATAAACTCTTGCAAAGTCTATGCCTTATTAGACACCGGTGCTACCCATTCTTTTATTTCACCTGCTTGTGCTCAACATTTGAACTTCACTCCTAAGAAATTAGACTTTGACTTATTTGTTGAAACTCCGTTAGGAGAAACCTTCGTTACATTCACAGTTTACAAATCTTGTTTGATTCAAATTGGCACTCTCACCCTACCTGTTGATCTTATATCTTTAAAAATACTTGCATTTGATGTGATTTTAAGAATTGACTGGTTAACCACTTATCATGCCAAAAGTGATTATTTTTATAAGGTTGTTAGTTTTCATATTCCTAACCAACCTGTTGTGCGAATTCAAACAACCAAACCACTAAAATAAATCAATGTCATTTCAAGTCATAAAGCTATTCATTTATTGAAAAACGGATATCAAGCTTTCTTAGCCCATGTCACCGATTTAAACCAGAATACGTCAGATTTGAATGATATTTTTGTTGTTAATAAGTTTTCTGATGTATTTTCCGAAGAACTTCCCGGTCTACCCCCAGAACGTGAAGTTGAATTCTTTATTGACCTTGAACCCGGTACAAAACCCATTTCTAAAACCCCATATCGAATGGCTCCTATTGAACTTCAGGAGTTAAAGGTCCAACTACAGGAGTTGTTAGACATCGGTTTTATACGTCCTAGTACATCTGTAACGATTGAGAATTTTATATGTTAATTGTAAATGTTTATTGAATTAAATAAATATTTTATGGAATTTATTTGAGAATTTTATATGTTAATTGTAAATATTTATTGAATTAAATAAATATTTTATGGAATTTATTTGTGAAGATAAATAAATAAATTGTGCGATTGTTGTGGATAATTTAATTAAGTGCTATATGATTGATTAAATTGATATGATAGCAATGGCGTAGCATCATTTTAATTTAATTGGGAATAATTTAATTAGAGTTAATGTTATGTGCTAAGTGATAATAATTTGTTAGACGAATTATGTTTAATAAAGGAAATTCAATTGTGTGACAATTTGGTATTATGTGAATGTTAGTTTATTTAATTGAATTAGAGTGTTGTAATTTAATTAAATAAGTGTAATATTTAATCTATGGATTTAAAGAGTTATTAAAAGACTAGAAAAAGATTTTAAAGTATTTTACCAAACAAGACCCTTGTACTTGTTTAATCTTATTTTACCCAAACAAGGCCTTAGCACTAAAAACCTATTTTTCTAAGAGGTTGCCAAACATGGCCTTGGACTTTTCAAATTTTGTAACCTATGTTATTAATAAGAATTAATATGATTATATGTATTATATTTATTATATATAAGTTACATATCTATTATATATGTATATTGTATATTGTATAATATATGTTAAGTTAAAAGTTACGTTAGTTTTACAAAACAAAGAAAGAAAGAAGAAGATGGTTAGAGAGAATTGTCAGAGAAGAAGAAGAGAGAAGAGGAAGAAAGGCTTGAGAAGGCATAAGAGGATCATCATCTTCATCATCTCTTCTCTTTAAGTAAAACTAGTAAGGTTATACCCTAACCCTTGTACTCAATTCTTATGTGTTGTAATTCTTTTTTATCAAATTAGGTTTTTACAATCATGAAATTATATGTATATATGGTGTTCATATGTTTTCATATGTAATTGTATGCCATGAAAGGGTTTTCAAAATACAATTGTTGTAAAAACAAGTTTTCAAAGCATATTCTTTTATGTTTTCATGGTTTTAGAACTCTATGTGAAAGTTTCCTTGTGAAAGCTATTTATTTTGATATGTGAATGGGATATGTATGTATATATATATATATATATATATATGTTTACATGAGGGTTTCATAGTTGTTTAAGAATTTCAATTCATAAGTATATGATGAATACTATGAAATTCATGTTCATAGTGTTAGATTATGAATTTATGTTGAATTTTTTTTAAATCCTTGATGGGAGCATGAATTATGTGTAATATGTGATATAACATGATTATATATGAGTTATATGGTTGTTCTAGTAATTCAATCAATGAATTTTTGATAAACAATAGGAAGTGTGTTCATAGTGATTTTCGGTGAAGTTATTTCTAAAAAATGGCTTTTAAAACTATCAAATTGATGTTGATTTTGAGTCATTGTTAAAATTGATCATGTATTAAGTTAATATGTTAAGAATATGAGTGATTACAATTGGAATCACTTGAATTGGATGAAAAACGAATTCGTAGTAGCAATTTTCGTCAAGAACGCTTAAAATTGTGTTTTCTTTGAAAATCATGAAATCTTGTTTTGGATTATGTGTTTTATGGATTATATATGTTATGAGCATGTTAATAAGTTTAAAATATTGTTAGTATCAAGTTTTATGTTTATCATGTTGGAAAAAAATCGAATTCGGTGTGAAGGAATGAGCCAAATTGGCTTAATTCTCCACCAGTTCGCGAATCAAGTGGTGCAGCAGGGGGAGCACCCGCCCCAGCGGGTG
The DNA here is from genome assembly GCA_020205555.1 of Panax stipuleanatus. Lineage (NCBI taxonomy): Eukaryota > Viridiplantae > Streptophyta > Magnoliopsida > Apiales > Araliaceae > Panax > Panax stipuleanatus. The sequence goes on along the minus strand of CM035117.1, from coordinate 97,780,811 downwards.
TATTGGCCTATGGGGACCCGCCCCAGCGGGTGATGTTGCTGCCCAGAAAATTTTGAGTTTTGTTTTTGAGTTTTTATGCCCGTTTTTTAAGCTAACTTGTTTCTAAGACTTGGAAAGTAAAGGTGTAATAAGATAACATGTTTTTGATGTGTTTAAGTTAGATTGAAATATATTATGAATGTGTTACATGTGTGTGTGTGTGTGTGTGTTGCTTTCACGAGGCACACAACACGATTCATTGAGTTATAGGCTTATGAATGTATGCCGTGAGTATAGACTCACGTACTTGACTAATTAGCAACCAATGTGGTAAATTATATTGTGAGTTGGACTTAGATATGAAGTTCGATGGTTTAAATATTGTAGTTGGATACTAATAGATGGTTTGAATGTAATATAAATGTGTAGGGTGTTTGTGAAGTGGTTATAATTGTTAAAGTGTAGCTTGTGCTTAAGGCAAGTTCTCTTACCCTTATTCTCTCATGTTAAGCAAGTTGTTAAACTTGTTATTTATATTGTGCAAGTTCTTTAAGCTACTCTTGAATGCTATACAAGCCTATTCATTGTATATTTTCATTGTGCAAGTTTCCTAACCCTTGCTCAAGAAATCATGAAAGTTCATTCACGTTCCTTAACTTGTTATATGTGGTACAAGTTATACCACACTCATAAAGCGTAAGTATTAAAGCGTTATTTTAATAATATGATCTTGACTTAGTTGTTCAAGTAAGATCTACTTAGTCTGTCGAATGCTTTAAGTTATTTCTAAAAGCATGCCTATCTATTATGAAGTTTATTGTCATATTTTGCAATTGGTTCATGATTCTTATATTATTGAACTATAAAGAACTGAAAGTCGATTCAACTACTCCTAGTTGATGTTAGTTGAACTCTAAAGTTTCCTTATCTATCCAAACCAAACTTTCTTTGTTGCGGACTTGTATTCAATTTCTGAGAAGGAACAACCCTATTAATTAGGGGATATTTTATGCGAAAGTGTTAAGATGGTTGTGCACAATTCATGGTACAAAGGGTTGATCCCCATGAGTACGAGTTAATGTCTATAGTCTTATTGACTGTTAAAGGTTCAAATAGAAATATTTATAACCTAGGACAATGGTTCAAGGTCTTATGACCCTCAGATGATTCCATATTCGAATTCTATATATTGATGAAAGAATTATAATTCAATTCTTTATATTGATCAAAGTAAAGTTATTCAAACTCTTTTGAAAAGATTCACTTATGTCATATCACTGTTGTATTTTCAAGTGAGCTTTTGTTTGCTCACTCTTGCCTGCTTTACCACCACGTGCAGTTGAGACCAAGAATGTTGACATACCATCCACAAGTAAAGGAAAAGGAAAGATGAATAAATGAAGGCTTTTATGTCAAGTTACTTTTGTAATAAGACTTAGTTGGTTATGTTTATGTTTTCGCATTTACGTTATCTGAATGATGTTAAGGTTTTGATAACCCTGGGATTTTATTGAACAAGTTGTCATTCTTTCTAGAGGGAGATTTTTATTAAGGTTTTATGAAGGTTGTAATTAGTTTGAAATTCTTTATTACTGGGTAGATGTATGTTTTAATTAGAAAGTAAACACCAAATCATGTGGAAACGAAGTACCCGGATTTGGGGGTGTCACAGGTTGGTATCAAAGCCATAGGTTATGAAACCTTAGGTGGGGAAAAACCTTAGGTAGTAGCCTGATGGTAAGATCAAAAAGATAGATGTGATAGGTAAAGATAATAAACTACCTTATGTGCTATGTGTTTACATTCAGGTATTCGAAGGGTGACGACTCGAGATCACATAATAATATGCTTTAAAATTCGTTTGTCAGGATGACGAACGTTGGAGAACCTAGTCAGGCTAGAGAGGTTGTACCTCAGGTGCCTAGAGAGGAGGAGCCCCGTGACATGCATGTTGTCTGGGAGCAGATGGTTAGGAGAGAGCCATCTCCCTTGATCACCATAGCTGGTCGGGAGCATGAGCTGACACCTATTCCAGAGGATGAGGACGAGGACGAGTCTGAAGAGGAGGAAGAGGAGGAAGAGGATCTCGAAGAGGAATTCCCACCTCACTCTACTAGGGCTGAGATGTACGAGGCAGTCTACGATAGCAACGTGGAGCTTCATGGACGAGTAGGAGATCTCGAGGAAACTATCCAGCAATGAGACAATACGATCGAGGAAATGGCAAATGACTTGGGAGATGCATAGTGGAACCTGATACATATGGAGGTTGATAGAGATGCTGCTCGATTTGAACTGGCAAAGCTGAAGCAAGACATCCAGGAGGAGTCGAGGAAGCGTGCCAGGGCTGAAGAGTCATTCTTGAGGGCTAATCAACGAGCTGATCGAGCTGAAGATGAAGCTGAGGCCAAGAGGGCCAAGCTGAGGGAAACGAAATATGCTTTTCATACAGCGATAGAAAGAGCTCAGGACCGTATTTTCTACTACCCAGCTCAGTTCCAAGGTTTACCGTGGTATGTGGTGGACCAAAGAACGGCAATTCAGGTAATGGAAGAGGAACGCAGAGAGGCTGTGCGACGTATTAATATGCCTAGGCAGTAGCAGCAATAGCAGTAATAGTAGTAGTAGAGCTTTTGTTTATGTGTTGCTTTTGTAGTAAATAAAGTAAATTCCATAATTGAGATAAGAATGGGATAAGTTAATAATGTAATCCTGCAACTTTTTCAGTTCAGGAAGGATGATGTAAATGGCAGAAATGCTATCTGATTGATATTTTTAAACTACGACTAATGAATAAAAGAAGTTTATTGACGTGCTTTGTGTTCTATGTGAACTGAGATATTCAAACCTTTAAGTGTGAACTTGAATACTTAAGATTTGAATAAAGGATCTAATAATAATATTTTCTTATCAGAAAATGCCTCCTAGAAGAAGAGTAACACGTCAAAACCCCGAGGGTTCAACAAACAACAACAATAACGATGCAACAAACCCTAACGCGGTTCAGCAATTAGTAAACCTGCTGGCAGGAGCAGTGGCGAATCAGCCGTAAGTACAAGCCACGGCGTTTAAAGAGTTTAAGGCAGTAGGACCGCCGGAATTTAAGGGATCGACAAACCCTATAGATGCTTAGACGTGGATTATGGAAATAGAAAAGGTATTTGACGTGGCTAGGGTCAGTGAAGACCAGAAAATGGCATTTGCGACTTTTATGTTGAAGTCAGATGCTAGCTTCTGGTGGCAGGCGAATAAGACTAGAGAGGGAGAAGGAGTTATAGCGTGGGAACGTTTCAAAGAGATGTTCTACGAGATGTACTTCCCAGTGACTTCGCAAGATCAGATGGAGGTCCAATTCTTAGAGCTGAAGCAGGGAATGATGTCAGTGTCGGAATACGCGGCGAAGTTTAATGAACTGGCTAGGTTCGCTACTTACCAGGTCAGCACAGATGCTAGGAAGGCGAGGAGGTTTGAGGGGGGACTGAAACCCTGGCTCTACAGCAAGGTCTCTATGTTCCAGCTAAACACGTTTGCAGCCGTGCTGGAAAAGGCTATTCTAGCTGAACGGGGAAGCGAAGCGGTGAATAAATTTAACCAAGATAAGAAGAAGAAGAATGAAACGGAAACTAAGGCTAGTGGTAGCGGGGCTATCCATCAGAAGAGGAAGTGGAATGACAATAAATCTGCTGGGAGTCAGCAGGGAGGCCAGCAAAAGAGGAAGCTCGAAGCGTGTGCTACATGCGGGAAGACTCACACTGGAGTGTGCATAAAAGGGAAACGCGTATGCTACAAATATGGTCAGGAAGGCCACATCGCGCCATATTGCCCAAACCCCAAGAAAGGAGCTTGTTATATATGTGGATCCAAGGATCACATGGCTCGTAATTGCCCTAAGAAGCTAGCGACAGGGTCAACAGGGAATGTAGGGAAGGACAACGGTAGCACTCTGACTCTTGCCGGACCATCGCCACTACAGGTCGTTCGACCCACTGCCCGCACATTCAACATGATGGTGCAAGATGTGGTGCAATCAAAATATGTGGTGGCAGGTATTATTCCGATCAATAGTATAAATGCATATGTATTATTTGATTCGGGTGCTACTTGTTCATTCATATCTGATGATTTTGCTAAAACCCTAGACTTACCTGTAGAGGATTTAGTTTACCCTTTGAGCATAGAAATTGCGAATAGGGAGATTATTCCTGTTAGGAGTGTTTATAGGAATTGTAGACTGGACATTAAAGGTCAGGAACTTAGAGTAGATTTGATTCCGATTAAACTTGGGGAATTCGACGTCATACTAGGTATGGACTGGTTGTTCAACTATGGGGCGATAATCGACTGTCAGAAGAAGTTAGTAAACCTTACGACTCCGTCAAAGTTGGTGTTCTATAGTAGTAAATCGCCTAGACAAGCAAATTGTCTGACGGTGATGCAAGCCAAGAAACTTTTAATACAAGGCTGTGTATGATATTTAGCCTACATAGTAGATACGCGTAAGGAGAGCCCTATGGTAGAGGAGATATCGGTAGTTAAGGAGTTTGTGGACGTTTTTCCGAGCGATTTGCCAGGACTTCCGCCAGATAGGGAGACAGAGTTCGTGATCGATTTAGCGCCGGGAAATGCTCCAATTTCGAAGGCTCCATATCGAATGGCTCCAGTCGAGATGAAGGAACTGATGGTTCAACTGCAAGAACTGTTAGACAAGAAGTATATCCAACCGAGCGTTTCGCCGTGGGGAACGCCTGTTTTATTCATGAAGAAGAAGGATGGATCGATGCATCTCTGCATTAATTATAGGGAGTTGAATAAAGTTACGATCAAGAATAGGTATCCTTTACCTAGGATCGATGACTTGTTTGATCAACTGAAGGGTGCGAAGTACTTCTCAAAAATCAATTTGAGAAGCGGGTATCATCAGTTGAAGGTGAGGAAGGAAGATATACCGAAAACTGCTTTTCGAACTCGGTATGGTCATTACGAGTTCTTGGTGATGTCATTTGGTCTCACGAATGCCCCAGCTGCATTTATGAACCTAATGAACAGGGAGTTCAAGCCATTTCCGGACAAGTTTGTGGTAGTGTTTATAGATGACATCCTGGTTTATTCCAAGACCGAGGAGGAGCACGCTGAACACTTAAGACTAACCTTAGAAGCACTAAGAGGAGAAAAGCTTTACGCTAAATTCTCAAAATGTGAATTTTGGTTGGAATGTGTGCAATTTCTTGGCCACGTGATCGACAAGAATGGTATTTCGGTAGATCCGTCGAAGGTTGAAGCGGTAATGAATTGGGATCAGCCGAAGACGCCATCTGAAGTGAGGAGTTTCTTGGGATTGGCAGGTTATTACCGGAGATTTATCCAAGACTTTTCTAAAATCACAACTCTGTTGACGAATCTGACTCGTAAAACAGTTAAGTTTGTTTGGACGGAGAAGTGTGAGGAGAGTTTTCAAGAGTTGAAGAAGAGGTTGAGTACTGCTCCTGTATTATCTTTACCGGATAGTTCGGGAAATTTCGTGGCATATAGTGATGCTTCACATAAAGGATTAGGCTGTGTGTTGATGCAGAGCGGCAAAGTCATTGCCTATGCGTCACGTCAGCTGAAGGACTACGAGAAGGGGTATCCGACCCATGACTTGGAGTTGGCAGCAGTAGTGTTTGCTCTAAAGATTTGGAGACACTACTTATATGGAGAGAAGTGTGAAATATACACAGATCACAAGAGTCTGAAGTATATCTTTACCCAGAAGGATTTGAACATGCGCCAAAGGAGATGGTTGGAACTGATTAAAGACTACGATTGTGAGATACTTTACCATCCGGGTAAAGCTAACGTTGTCGCCGACGCTTTGAGCAGGAAAGGTCGGGAGAAGCTGAATATGTTAACTGATCAGGATCAGTTAATAGAGCAGATGGCTAGATTAGAGCTGGAAGTAAAGTTTCCAAAGAAATTGGATGAAAAGTTGTTCCACGTAACCACTGGTTCTACAATTGTGGACAAGGTAAAAGAAGCTCAACTTCACGATGAAGAATGCGAGAAGATTCGAAAGAGAATAGCTGATGGCGAAGAGGTTAAATTCAAGATCGACAGTGAGGATCTGCTATGATTTGAAGGTAGAATCTGGGTACCGCCAGTATCGGAAGTTAAGGAGGAAATCTTGAGCGAGGCTCACAGCTCGAGATATTCAATTCACCCCGGGAGTACGAAGATGTACCAGGATCTCAGGCATCATTTCTGGTGGCCGAATATGAAGAAGGATGTAGCTGAATGCGTTGCGAAATGTCTAACTTGTCAAAAAGTCAAGGCAGAACACCAGAGACCTAGCGGATTGCTGCAACCGTTAAAAATTCCAGAGTGGAAGTGGGAGCATATTACGATGGATTTCGTGGTTGGTCTTCCAGCGACTCAGAAAGGTTTCGATGCAATATGGGTTATTGTGGATCGACTGACGAACTCAGCCCACTTTTTACCAATTAGGATTAAATATAACTTGGAACAATTAGCTAAATTATACGTTAAGGAGATTATTTCTCGACATGGTGTTCCAGTGTCGATTGTGTCAGACAGAGATCCACGTTTTACGTTAAATTTTTGGAAGCGTTTACAAGAAAGTTTGGGAACACAGTTGCGACTGAGTACAGCGTACCATCCTCAAACCGATGGCCAGAGCGAGAGAACAATTCAGACGCTTGAGGATAAGCTGAGAGCATGTGTGATGGACTTCAAAGGAAGCTGGGACGATCATCTACCGTTAGTGGAGTTCGCCTACAATAATAGTTACCACGCGAGTATCGGCATGCCGCCTTACGAAGCGTTATACGGCAGAAAGTGCAGAACTCCTCTATGCTGGAATGAAGTCGGTGAACGTCAGCTGTTGGGACCGAAATTGGTACAACAAACTGCTGAAATTGTGAAGCTGATCAGAATAAGATTGGTTGCTGCTCAGGACAGACAGAAGAAATATGCCGATCAACATCGACAGAACCGAGAATTCTTACCAGGAAGCTTTGTTTTCCTAAAGGTATCTCCCTGGAAGGGGAAGATTAGATTTGGCAAGAAAGGAAAACTGAGTCCCCGATTTATTGGACCTTTTGAGGTATTACGAAAAGTTGGCGAGGTAGCTTACGAAGTGGCATTACCTCCAGAACTCGAGAATATACATAACGTATTTCATATTTCCGTGTTACGGCCTTACAAACACGACTATAAACGTGTAATAGAATACGAGCCTTTACAATTTGATAAAGACTTAACTTATGAAGAGGTTCCTATTCAAATTATTGACAGAAAGGAACAAGTACTTAGGAATAAAGTGATACCTTCTGTTAAGGTAATTTGGAGGAACCACAGTGCTGAAGAAGCTACGTGGGAACTCGAAGATGTTATGATGAAGTCTGATCCTCAATTATTTGCTTAATTGAAGTGTGTAACCCCTTAGATATCGATTCTGGGGACAGAATCCTTTTAAGGGGGGAAGAATGTAACAAATGAGATTTTTTATGAGGTGAGAATTTTTATGAGTTATTTTTTTTGTTGTGATTCTGGGGACAGAATCCTTTTAAGGAGGGAAGACTGTAACGATTGAGAATTTTTTATGTTAATTATAAATATTTATTGAATTAAATAAATATTTTATGGAATTTATTTGAGAATTTTATATGTTAATTGTAAATATTTATTGAATTAAATAAATATTTTATTGAATTTATTTGTGAAGATAAATAAATAAATTGTGCGATTGTTGTGGACAATTTAATTAAGTTCTATATGATTAATTAAATTGATATGTTAGCAATGGCGTAGCATCATTTTAATTTAATTGGGAATAATTTAATTAGAGTTAATGTTATGTGCTAAGTGATAATAATTTGTTAGACGAATTATGTTTAATAAAGGAAATTCAATTGTGTGACAATTTGGTATTATGTGAATGTTAGCTTATTTAATTGAATTAGAGTGTTGTAATTTAATTAAATAAGTGTAATATTTATTCTATGGATTTAAAGAGTTATTAAAAGACTAGAAAAAGATTTTAAAGTGTTTTACCAAACAAGACCCTTGTACTTGTTTAATCTTATTTTACCCAAACAAGGCCTTAGCACTAAAAACCTATTTTTCTAAGAGGTTGCCAAACATGGCCTTGGACTTTTCAAATTTTGTAACCTATGTTATTAATAAGAATTAATATGGTTATAAGTATTATATTTATTATATATAAGTTACATATCTATTATATATGTATATTGTATATTGTATAATATATGTTAAGTTAAAAGTTACGTTAGTTTTACAAAACAAAGAAAGAAAGAAGAAGAGGGTTAGAGAGAATTGTCAGAGAAGAAGAAGAGAGAAGAGGAAGAAAGGCTTGAGAAGGCATAAGAGGATCATCATCTTCATCATCTCTTCTCTTTAAGTAAAACTAGTAAGGTTATACCCTAACCCTTGTACTCAATTCTTATGTGTTGTAATTCTTTTTTATCAAATTAGGTTTTTACAATCATGAAATTATATGTATATATGGTGTTCATATGTTTTCATATGTAATTGTATGCCATGAAAGGGTTTTCAAAATACAATTGTTGTAAAAACAAGTTTTCAAAGCATATTCTTTTATGTTTTCATGGTTTTAGAACTCTATGTGAAAGTCTCCTTGTGAAAGCTATTTATTTTGATATGTGAATGGGATATGTATGTATATATATATATATATATATATATATATGTTTACATGAGGGTTTCATAGTTGTTTAAGAATTTCAATTCATAAGTATATGATGAATACTATGAAATTCATGTTCATAGTGTTAGATTATGAATTTATGTTGAATTTTTTTAAATCCTTGATGGGAGCATGAATTATGTGTATTATGTGATATAACATGATTATATATGAGTTATATGGTTGTTCTAGTAATTCAATCAATGAATTTTTGATAAACAATAGGAAGTGTGTTCATAGTGATTTTCGGTGAAGTTATTTCTAAAAAACGGCTTTTAAAACTATCAAATTGATGTTGATTTTGAGTCATTGTTAAAATTGATCATGTATTAGGTTAATATGTTAAGAATATGGGTGATTACAATTGGAATCACTTGAATTGGATGAAAAACGAATTCGTAGTAGCAATTTTCGTCAAGAACGCTTAAAATTGTGTTTTCTTTGAAAATCATGAAATCTTGTTTTGGATTATGTGTTTTATGGATTATATATGTTATTAGCATGTTAATAAGTTTAAAATATTGTTAGTATCAAGTTTTATGTTTATCATGTTGGAAAAAAATCGAATTCGGTGTGAAGGAATGAGCCAAATTGGCTTAATTCTCCACCAGTTCGCGAATCAAGTGGTGCAGCAGGGGGAGCACCCGCCCCAGCGGGTGTATTGGCCTATGGGGACCCGCCCCAGCGGGTGATGTTGCTGCCCAGAAAATTTTGAGTTTTGTTTTTGAGTTTTTATGCCCGTTTGTTAAGCTAACTTGTTTCTAAGACTTGGAAAGTGAAAGGTGTAATAAGATAACATGTTTTTGATGTGTTTAAGTTAGATTGAAATATATTATGAATGTGTTACATGTGTGTGTGTGTGTGTGTTGCTTTCACGAGGCACACAACACGATTCATTGAGTTATAGGCTTATGAATGTATGCCGTGAGTATATACTCACGTACTTGACTAATTAGCAACCAATGTGGTAAATTATATTGTGAGTTGGACTTAGATATGAAGTTCGATGGTTTAAATATTTTAGTTGGATACTAATAGATGGTTTGAATTTAATATAAATGTGTAGGGTGTTTGTGAAGTGGTTATAATTGTTAAAGTGTAGCTTGCGCTTAAGGCAAGTTCTCTTACCCTTATTCTCTTATGTTAAGCAAGTTTCTAAACTTGTTATTTATATTGTGCAAGTTCTTTAAGCTACTCTTGAATGCTATACAAGCCTATTCATTGTATATTTTCATTGTGCAAGTTTCCTAACCCTTGCTCAAGAAATCATGAAAGTTCATTCACGTTCCTTAACTTGTTATATGTGGTACAAGTTATACCACACTCATAAAGCGTAAGTATTAAAGCGTTATTTTATTAATATGATCTTGACTTAGTTGTTCAAGTCAGATCTACTTAGTCTATCGAATGCTTTAATTTGTTTCTAAAAGCATGCCTATCTATTATGAAGTTTATTGTCATATTTTGCAATTGGTTCATGATTCTTATATTATTGAACTGTAAAGAACTGAAAGTTGATTCAACTACTCCTAGTTGATGATAGTTGAACTCTAAAGTTCCCTTATCTATCCAAACCAAACTTTCTTTAGTGCAGACTTGTATTCAATTTCTGAGAAGGAACAACCCTATTAATTAGGGGATATTTTATGCGAAAGCGTTAAGATGGTTGTGCACAATTCATGGTACAAAGGGTTGATCCCCCTGAGTACGAGTTAATGTCTATAGTCTTATTGACTGTTAAAGGTTTAAATAGAAATATTTATAATCTAGGACAATGGTTCAAGGTCTTATGACCCTCAGATGATTCCATATTCGAATTCTATATATTGATGAAAGAATTATAATTCAATTCTTTATATTGATGAAAGTAAAGTTATTCAAACTCTTTTGAAAAGATTCACTTATGTTATATCACTTTTGTATTTTCAAATGAGCTTTTGTTTGCTCACTCTTGCCTGCTTTACCACCACGTGCAGTTGAGACCAAGAATGTTGACATACCATCAACAAGTAAAGGAAAAGGAAAGATGAATAAATGAAGGCTTGTTATGTCAAGTTGCTTTTGTAATAAGACTTAGTTGGTTGTGTTTATGTTTCCGCATTTACGTTATCTGAATGATGTTAAGGTTTAGATAACCCTGGGATTTTATTGAACAAGTTGTCATTCTTTCTAGAGGGAGATTTTTATTAAGGTTTTATGAAGGTTGTAATTAGTTTGAAATTCTTTATTACTGGGTAGATGTATGTTTTAATTAGAAAGTGAACACCAAATCATGTGGAAACGAAGTACCCGGATTTGGGGTGTCACAACATCTCCTTGGGTGCTCTTGTTTTATTCGTAAAGAAGAAAAACGGTAGTATGCGACTATGTATTGACTATCGGGAGTTGAACCATGTCACCATCAAGAATAGGTATCCGCTACCTCGCATTGATGACCTATTCAACCAGTTGCAAGGTGCACAATTCTTCTCAAAGATCGATCTTCGTTCTGGATGTCATCAGTTAAAGATTAAAACTGAGGACATTCTGAAGACTGCCTTTAGAACTCGATACGCGCATTACAAATTTCTTGTTATATCTTTTGGATTGACTAATGTCCATATTGCGTTCATGGACATGATGAATCGAATATTTAAGAAATATTTGGATTATTTCGTGGTTGTCATTATTGATGACATCCTAATATGCTCCAAAATCCTTAAATATTTTTTTCACCCAGAACGAACTCAATATGCGACAACGACGTTGACTTGAGCTGTTTAAAGATTACGACCATACCATTCAATACCATTCTGGAAAAGCGAACGTGGTAGTTGACGCGTTGAGTAGAAGATCACATGCGGGAATGAGTGCGATACTGTCAACACAAAGACCCATTTTACATGACTTATAAAGGATGGAGATAGAGTTAAAGACTCCAGGGACCCACGTGATGATATCAAATATACGCGTAGAACTAGCTTTAATTGATAAAGTTAAAGCTGCTCAAGCTACAGACCCGGAGATGATGAAGATAAAGAAGAAAGTGCAAGAAGGTGCTATTCCAGAAGCAAGAATCGATGAAGAAGGAATACTTCGAGTCAACTCTAGACTTTATGTTCTTAATGATTCCGATTTGAAGTATAAAATCATGATGGAGTTTCATAACACACCGTTTGCAATCCATCCTGGAAGTACCAAAATGTATTATAATTTTCGACATACATTTTGGTAGAGCAAAATGAAGAGAGAGATCGTGGAGTTTATCTTGAGGTGTTTAACGTGTAAACGTGTCAAGGCGGAGCATCAAGTGCCAAAGGGCCAGCTTTCAGAAAGCAATGGGCACCGATTTATGATTTATTGGTCCATTTGAAATCCTTGACCGAATAGGAACTGTGGCCTATAGACTCGTTTTACCTCCAAGCATGTCTCGTGTTTATAACGTTTTTCACATATCCATGATGCGTAAATATGTGAAAGACGCAAACCACATTATTGAGTTAGAACCAGGCCAGATAGCCGAAGATTTAACGTACGAGGAGATACCTGTCAAAATCTTGGATAAGAAGGAACATGTTTTACGCTCAAAGATTATACCTCAAGTTAAAGTTTTGTGGAGGAACCATGATCTCGAGGAAATGACCTGGGAGTTAGAATCGAAAATGGAAGCTAGGTATCCTCACCTTTTCGATATACCAGGTACGTATGTCAATTTCGAGGACGAAATTTCATAAGGAGGGGAGGTTGTAAGACCAAAACTTTTTAATGAATAATATTTAATTTCCTCTATATATTATTTTGAAATATTAAGGGATGATTTGATAAATGTGGTAAGGTATGGGTGGAATGTGCAAATTTTACAAAGTTAGCAAGTGGTAATAAAATATTCATTATTGTCATGGAATATTCATTTGGTCGTGGAATATTCTTGTTGTCGGGAAATATTCGTACGACGGCGCATTCATTTATAGGCCCCACAACGGAATAACTGTCGAATGAAGAAAATGACAAGAATGAGTTTTCTAAAAATAACGGCGTAGTTGTTACCGTTAGAACTGTTGAAATACCCGGTGGTTAAAATACAGTAATACGCGTTGTTGCATAGTAGCACACGGTATTGCACAGTATTTTTAATTATTGATTCTTACGTAAGAAGTCACTTACTTAATAATTGTTACAGTAATTAATGTTCAATATTTTATATTTTATTGGTTCAATAATTGCTACGTTGATATTTTATATCAATAATTGCTACGTTGATATTTTATATCATTGATTCAATAATTGTCACTGCACAGTATTTCACATTATCAAATCAATAATCCATTTTATTTGAATAATATTATTAGACAATATTATTGACAATGTCTATGAAGTTCTGTCTAGGAAAGGGGTTAGTTAATCTAATTGCGCGCCAGTAAGGATAAATCCTTATCGAAAAGCCCCCTCTTTCCTGGGAACGACCTAGTTGTCATTATTGTGATTCTGTAATATTATTTGTGAATAATAATTAATTATTGATAAAAATGATAAGTAAATATTTATTCAAAGTGGATTTAAACGGAGGAATTTTTAGTAAGAGTGACAATTATTGAGAATGGATATTTTATCTGTTCTGATAAAATAATTTATTCAAATAATTTATTATAATATTACAATATAAGTGTATAATGTGATAATATAATAGTGATGATATTTTTTACAACAAATTCACGATATATGAATAAAATGAGACGAAAGAGAGAAAATGAAATTTGGAATTTCTTTTAATAATTATAAATATTTGAATATATATATATATATATATATATATATAAATAAACATGTGGTGGGAATATGGATGGAGGCTTGAAATTTTCAAAAGTTGTATACTGAAGCTTGTTTTTCAAAAGTAGCATGCTGCTGAGTCATCCGTATATAAATTTGAGTCAATTTTTCGTTTGGAATGTGGACAAACTTTCTTCTACAAAGTTATAGAGAATTAAATTTCATATAGAATGGACATAAGGTTTGTATTTTTTGATAAAAGGGCTATTTATTTTGAATTATTAAAGTTTTGAAAATAAATGTTTTAATATATATGTATATATATTATATAAACATGTGGGATTCATTATTGGTGGCTGATTTTTGTTCAAATGTGATGTGCTGGAGGATTGTCAAAAATGTAAGGCTTGGAAAAATTCATCCCTTGGTGATATAGTCTATATTGGTGTTCTGGCATTTACCTATAAATAGGGTGTTTAAGTTAGAATTGAAAATCACACCAGAATCAGAAACTTTTCTCTTTATAATATCGAGCGTATTTCTTGTGAGTATAAGGATAGTTGAGTGTGGATTACAGTGCAAGATTTTTCTTAGCATTATATCCGATATTCCAGTCAAAACTACTCTCCTGTTAAGGTAAAGGATGTTATTTTTCTCGTAAATGATGTTATTTCCTTTCAATATTCATAATGAATGTTATTTTCTTTCATATTCTATATTATGAAAGTGATAATATTTTATTTCCTATTCCTAAATTTGAACTTACCACGGTAAGTATTGCTTCTATAATTCTTGAAATGATCAGAAATTTCTAGAGTGTTGCGTTTCATCTTGTATCATTTCACCAGAATAATTTTCTGAACTTTCTCGTGAATTTTTTATCTTTTCATGTCGAGTTACTATTCATAGGGTACTATTCACGGTAATTTTTTTTATCTTTGATTGGATCCAGGTTTTGATTTTCATTCTTGAACTCTGGATAAATTCTTTAATATTTGTCCTTTATCTCACTATATTCGATATTCGTATTGTTTTTCATCATTCTCAGTCCTAAATGGTGATATAACTGAATATCTTTGGCCTGTAGTGCAAAAATGAATGATTACTTGATGAATATCTTTGGCCTGTAGTGCAAAGATGAATGATTACCTGATGAATATATTTGGCCCGTAGTGCAAAGATGGACAGGTGTTGAGATGAACATGACCAACTGGTGATACAAATGAATATCTTTGGCTCATAGTGCAAAGATGAATATTTGATTCAAGATGTATATTGATTGATGTTACAGGGATAAAATATTGATGATGGACTTTTAAATCATAGAAGATAGTAGACTTCATTCTCTACTTAACTCTTCTAATGAATTGTTATTTCCGCTGCGAATATTGATATAAAATTTGTTGTCCATTATATTTTATATGATTTATTGAAGGCTAACGATAATTTGTTTTTCATTATCTTAGTCATAATATTCTTTACTGGGCTAGTTGAGCTCACCCTTTTCATCTATTGTCCTCTTCAAGGAATAAGAATGTTGCGGGGACTAGTCGGAGAACAGTGTGATGATCAGAGTTAGATTTGCAGAAGTCCTCACTATTCTATAAAATAGTGGAACAATAATTGTATTGAATAGGGAATGAATTTGAGTGTTTATATTTCGTATTATATACGATTTGTATCGAAGCTCATAGTTTGTGTGGTCGTATTTTACACGACTGTATGTTATAAAAGATTGTATTTGGATTCTGTACCATGTATTTGGCGACTCAGAATGGGTTGAGCATTGAACCTATTTTGGGGGCGTCACAATTCGAGTAAAGCAAACGTTGTTGCCAATGCCTTAAGCAGAAAGGGTCAAGAGAAATTGATGATATTGACTGCTCAGGAGGAGCTTATTTCAGCAATGGAGAAGCTGGAATTAGAAGTGAAGTATCCGATGGAGATTGACGAGAAGCTGTTCCAGATGCAAGCTGGTACAACTTTGCTAGAAAAAGTTAAGGAAGCTCAACTTCAGGACAAAGAATGTGAAAAGGTAAAGAAGAAGATATCTGAAGGAACCGAATCGACGTTCAAGATAGACAGTGAGGGACTGATGAGATTTGAGAGCAGAGTTTGGGTACTGCCAATGTCAGAGATAAAGGAAGACATTTTGAGCGAGGCTCATAGCTCACGGTATTTGATTCACCCCGGTAGTACCAAGATGTACCAGGATCTCCGACAACATTTCTGGTGGCCTAATTTTAAACGAGATGTTGCAGAGTGTGTTGCAAAGTGTCTGACATGTCAGAAAGTGAAAGCAGAACATCAGAGGTCGAGTGGGTTGCTACAAATTTTAGAGATCCTAGAATGGAAATGGGAGCACATTACGATGGATTTCGTGGTTGGCCTCCTGACGACTTAGAAAGGCTATGACGCAGTATGGGTTATCGTTGACCGATTGACGAAATCCGCACACTTCCTTTCGATCAGAATTAGATTCAACTTAGACCAGTTGGCAAAGTTATATATGAAAGAGATTATTTCGAGGTACGGAGTTCCGGTGTCAATTATTTCTGATAGGGATCCCCGCTTTACATCGAACTTCTGGAAGCGACTACAGGAATGCATGGGGACACAGTTAAGAATGAGTACGACCTATCACCCTCAGACAGACGGGCAGAGTGAAAGAACGATCCAGACATCGGAAGATATGTTGAGAGCGTGCATCATGGATTTCAAAGGAAATTGGGATGATCACCTATCGCTCATGCAATTAGGTTATAATAACAGTTACCACGCTTGTATTGGCATGCCGCCTTACGAAGCGTTGTACGATAGAAAGTGTAGAACTCCACTATACTGGGATGAAGTTGGTGAGAGGAAATTGCTAGGTCCAGAGTTAGTACAACAGACAACAAAGATAGTCAAAGTGATCTGGACAAGATTGGTAGTGGCTCAGGATAGGCAGAAGAAATACACCGATCCACACCGTAAGAATGTAGAATTTGAATCGGGTAGCTTTGTTTTCTTGAAAGTATCTCCCTGGAAAGGGAAGACCAGATTTGGTAAGAAGGGAAAATTGAGCTCGAGGTTCATTAGACCCTTTGAGGTACTGCGAAGGATTGGAGAAGTTGCGTATGAGGTAGCCTTACCTCCGGCGCTAGAGAATGTCCACAACTTCTATCATGTGTCAGTGTTAAGATTCTACAAACCCGATTACAAACATGTGATTGAATATGAACCCCTACAATTTGAGAAAGACTTATCCTATGAAGAAATTCTTGTCCAGATTGTTGACAGGAAAGAGCAAGTTCTCAGAAATAAAGTTATACCGTCTGTTAAGGTAATTTGGAGGAACCACAACGCTGAAGAAGCTACGTGGGAACTTGAAGAGCATATGATGAAGAATTACTCACAATTATTTACTTAATTTATGTGTAAGCGATTCTGGGGACAGAATCTTTGTAACGGGGGAGAATGTAACGGGATGAAATTTTAATTGAACCGTAATTTTGGGGACAGAATCTTTTTAAGGGGGGAAAGATGTGACGAACGAGATTTTGTAATATAATTTGAATATTTATTAAATTAAATAAATATTTTTCGATGATTTAATTATTGAATTAAATTATTAATTGATGAATTTGTGGTAGATTAATTTAATTATATGTGTTACATTAGTTAAATTAATGTGGAGAATTTTATTATTCAAAGTACGAATTTAATTGAGCTTATCTGATTAAATGAATTATTTAACAAGCATAATGTTATTCTAATAAATTTAATAATTAATTAGACATATAATGATTTGATATAATTAATAAATGAGAATTTTAATTATGTGACTATGTGATTTAATGTGGAATTATTCTATTTTATTTAATTGATTTAAATAAGATATTTGATTAATTGCTTAATTGGGTGTGACATTATTTAACTCTATAATAAGAGATTAATTAAATTAAATGGGAAGAAGTAGTAAGAGCAAGCCAAACGAGGCCTTAGTAGGAGTTGGCCAGCTAACCCATAATGGGATTAACTGACCACTACGACATCAGTTATTCTATATACGTATATCTATATTACTAAGAACTCTTCATATATCAGACTTCATATATTTGTATGAGACAATAAGTTTCAGAGAGAAAAGTAGAGAGAAAATTGGGAGAGAATTGTGAATTGAAGAAGAAGTAGAGAAGTCTATATTCATTTTTGAATCATCTAAGCAAGTAGCATAGGGTAATCTCTTCATCTTTATGGATATATTTTTTACGTTCTTATATTTTCTATGAAAAACTATTTTAAAGTCCTCTGTGATTGAAGAGATTGATAATTGATGAGTATATGATGATATATATGTTAGTATGTGTTTACAACATGTTTTATATCATGTATTCATGTGTTGGAGTAACCAATTTCATATAAACATGATAAAATCATAATTTTCCATTAACGACTATTTGAGTTCTCTATAAAATAATTATTTTGTGATCAATGCATGAATTGATGATTTATGTGTATATAAATGCTAAAATATAACCATAACATGTTTTCTACCATCTATGTATTTTTTCAAACCATCAATTTCATGTAATTATGTTTTAATTGAGTTTTTCAAAAGTTACAGAGTATAAAAGTTGTATTTATTGCCCTTATGGCCCTTACAAACAATTGTATGCCATGAATTGTTTGTTTAACTTAAATTTGTCAGTAAATTATGATAATACATGTTAAGCCAAAGAAAACAAACTTTGAACGGACGGATTCGGAGTTATAACGAATCCGTGACGTCAAATTTTGTATTTTTCTTTAAAACCGTCAAGAACACCAAGAACAATGAAATTTCATGATTTGATTCAAGTAATTACATGATATAAAGTGTTAAAAGCATGTTAGAATCATTATATGATGTTTCTATGAAGTTTATACTTCATAGAAATCACGGTACTAGTTTGATTTGGATTTAATTGGTCTAAAACTGTCAAAATCTCGAACTGTTGCTGAACCACAAGGGCATGCCCGCCCCAATCTGCTTTATGCCCTGCCCAACGGGCCCCATATAGATTTTACCCACCCTAGCGGGCCTAACCCCCACCTAAGCATGGGTAGTGTAGAGAAAAAATTATTTTTTTGACCTCCTGTAGTAAAATAAGCATAACTTCTTTATACGAACTTTGATTAAATCGATTCAGGATGATTCAGAAATATAACGAGTAGACCTACAACTTTTATTCTTTGAGTATTTTGATTTCAAGTCGTTAACATGGTCAAAATGGCCATCTTTGTGACTGATGCGTATTCGGAGGTAATTAGAGGGCGTCGGACATGCCCGTACGCAAGTGTAGTGCTCTCGACGATAAAAGATATTGTTATAAGTTATAAAACATGAATATTATGAAATATAATGATGTTTAACACTAATCAATGATGTTTTAGACAAATTGCATGAACATGTTAAGCGTACGCAAGAGGGACGAGTCGGGCGTGCGATGAATGAACGTCGAAACGGCGTGCCAAGTGTAATACTATGCTATAACATACCTGAGGACTTGATGAAAATGTAATGCTATTCTATAACATGTTATTAATATATATTATATGATTTGAAGTTCATGTTAATAAACTAAGTGTGCACTTGAATATTGTGATTGTAAAACTTGATTATGATTGTTTGAAGGATTATACCTATATGATATGCATATTGTGAATTTATACTCATGTTGTGTGGTTAGTTAATAAGTTAACACTAGGAACCAAGTTGTAAGTTGAACTTAAATGAAAGGTTCAACAGTTGAACACAGAAGTTATGAAACATCGTATGCATAATGTAATGTGTAGGACATTGAGGAATTGAGTTGTAACTAGATTTGTAGCTTGCGCACGAGGCAAGTATTCTATCCCTAACTTATTATTGTTAAACAAGTTCTTATTCATAGTCTTTAAATTGAGTAAACTTTCTAACTTCAAAGTTATTCGTGAGCAAGTTCGATACTTATAATTCTATGTCAATCAAGTTCTTGTTCTTATTATTTAAGTTTAAGATTTCATATGAGATATTATAACCCTTTTGAAGTATTACTTCAGTTATACAATATTTATTAAATTGTATACTCTTGAGATTTGTTATTCAAATTGAATATCATTTATTGTTGAACCTTGTAAGACTAGCGAATCCTTATTAATTCGACTAGTCCATAGTTAATGAGCGTTCTAAATTCCAAAACTATTATTGAGCTTATCCAAACCAAACTTCCTTTGGTGCGGACTCTGATGTCAAACTGAGATGAACAACCATATAAAGGGGATTTATAATGCTTTAGCATTAAGATATTGTGCATAGTATGGTACTAAGGGCTGATCCCCCTAAGTACGAGAAGTATAGTCCATAGTCTTATGACTGTTAAAGGTTTCAAGTATAAACACTTGACAACCTAGGGCATAGTTCAAGGTCTTATGACCCTCAGAAATTCTTTTGATTCTTGTTATTCATTCTTGATTCAAAAGCTAAGTTTCTTTATTTAGAAGTCTTTGATTCACTCGCATGTTATTATATTGTTGTTATATTGTTATACTTGTGGGCAATCATGCTCACTCTTGCATAATAATAGCATTATAGTTAAGAACGAAAGGTCCGAAGAGCCTTCTATTAGCAAAGGCAAGGGCAAGGTCAACAAGTAATGAAGACTTGTTGTTTATTTGATATGTTTATGTTTAAGACTTATGTTAAAGTTGTGTAAGACTTATTATTTGTTTACGTTTCCGCATTTGAGATTTAAGGTTAGTATGACCTTGGATTGGTTTTGTATTTTTCTTCAGATGTTGTAACCCTAGAAGGGGAGATGTTGGTTTTATTTCTATATATTGCATGGTTGCATTTATTATGGGTAGATAGATAGATGATATTTGTACAGTGAACACCAAATCAAGTGGAAATTGAAGTACCCAGATTTGGGGGTGTCACAATCGCCTTCAAAACGATCCGTACATCTCACACAAGTCTTCTTTTAGGGAGACCTTCTTATTGTTTCATTAGTTCTCTTAAATTATCAAAATATAGTTGATTATGAGTCCTATTACTTCGTTCTAGTTGAAATTAGCATCAACAGGAGCAACCCCATCACTTTCGCGTTCAAAACGATGCGTAGATCTCACACAAGTCTTCATTTAGGAAGACCTTCATATTGTTTCATTGGTTATTTCAAATTTACAAAGAAAAAAGGTGATTAAGAGTTGTATTATTTTGTTCTAGTTTGATTAGCGTCAAAAGGAGAAATCCATGACTATCGCGTTCAAAACCATGCGTACATCTCACACAAGTTTTCATTTAGGGAGACCTTCTTATTGTTTCATTGGTTCACTAAAATTATCAAAGAAAGAGGTGATTAGGAGTCCTATAACTTTGTTCTAGTTTGATTAGCATCAAAAGGAGCAATCCCATGACTATCGCATTCAAAATAATGCGTACATCTCACACACAAGTTTTCATTTAAGGAGACCTTCTTATTGTTTCATTGGTTCTCTAGAATTGTCAAAGAAAAAGGTGATTAGAAGTCCTATTACTTCGTTCGAATTTGATTAGCATCAAAAGGAGAAATCCCATAACTATCACATTAAAAACGATGCTTACATCTCACACAAGTCATTATTTAGGAAGACCTTATTATTTTATTGGTTCTCTCAAATTGTCAAAGAAAGATGTGATTATGAGTCCTATGACTTCGTTCTAGTGTGATTAGCATCAAAAGGAGCAATCCAATCACTAGTGCCTTCAAAATGATTCGTACATCTCACACAAGTCTATATTTAGGGAGACCTTTTTATTGTTTCATTAGTTCTCTCAAATTATCAAAATATAGGTGATTATGAGTCCTATTATTTCGTTCTAGTTAAAATTAGCATCAAAAGGAGCAATCCCATCACTATCGTGTCCAAAACGATGCATATACCTCACACAAGTTTTCATTTAGGGAGACCTGTACATTGTTTCATTGGTTGTTTCAAATTTACTAAGAAAGAGGTGATGAAGAGTTGTATTATTTTGTTATAGTTTGATTAACGCCAAAAGGAGAAACCCATGACTATCGCATTCAAAACCATGCGTACATCTCACACAAGTCTTCATTTAGGGAGATATTCTTG
The DNA here is from genome assembly GCA_020205555.1 of Panax stipuleanatus. Lineage (NCBI taxonomy): Eukaryota > Viridiplantae > Streptophyta > Magnoliopsida > Apiales > Araliaceae > Panax > Panax stipuleanatus. Next base: position 97,759,243 of record CM035117.1, on the reverse strand, counting down.
TTGTTTCATTGGTTTTGTAAAATTGTCAAAGAAAAAGGTGATTAGGATTCCTATAACTTCGTTCTAGTTTGATTAGCATCAAAAGGAGCAATCCCATGACTATCGCATTCAAAATAATGCGTACATCTCACACACAAGTTTTCATTTAAGGAGACCTTCTTATTGTTTCATTGGTTCTCTAGAATTGTCAAAGAAAAAGGTGATTAGAAGTCCTATTACTTCGTTCGAATTTGATTAGCATCAAAAGGAGAAATCCCATAACTATCACATTAAAAACGATGCTTACATCTCACACAAGTCATTATTTAGGAAGACCTTATTATTTTATTGGTTCTCTCAAATTGTCAAACAAAGATGTGATTATGAGTCCTATGACTTCGTACTAGTGTGATTAGCATCAAAAGGAGCAATCCAATCACTAGTGCCTTCAAAATGATTCGTACATCTCACACAAGTCTATATTTAGGGAGACCTTTTTATTGTTTCATTAGTTCTCTCAAATTATCAAAATATAGGTGATTATGAGTCCTATTATTTCGTTCTAGTTAAAATTAGCATCAAAAGGAGCAATCCCATCACTATCGTGTCCAAAACGATGCATATACCTCACACAAGTTTTCATTTAGGGAGACCTGTACATTGTTTCATTGGTTGTTTCAAATTTACTAAGAAAGAGGTGATGAAGAGTTGTATTATTTTGTTATAGTTTGATTAACGCCAAAAGGAGAAACCCATGACTATCGCATTCAAAACCATGCGTACATCTCACACAAGTCTTCATTTAGGGAGATATTCTTGTTGTTTCATTGGTTTTGTAAAATTGTCAAAGAAAAAGGTGATTAGGATTCCTATAACTTCGTTCTAGTTTGATTAGCATAAAAAGTGGCAATCCCATAATTATCGCATTCAAAACGATGCATAAATCTCACACAAGTCTTTATTTAAGGAGACCTTATTGCTTCATTGGTTCTCTAAAATTGTCAAAGAAAGAGGTGATTAGGAGTCCTATTACGTCGTTATAAATTGATTAGCATCAAAAGGAGCAATCTAATAACTATCGCATTAAAAATGATGTGTACATCTCACACAAATCTTAATTTAGAAAGACCTTTTTATTGTTTCATTGGTGCTCTCAAATTATCAAAGAAAGATGTGATTATGAGTCCTATGACTTCGTTCTAGTGTTATTAGCATTAAAAGTAGAAATCCCATGACTATCGCCTTCAAAACGATCCGAACATTTCACACAAGTCTTTGTTTAGGGAGGCCTTTTTATTGTTTCATTAGTTCTTTCAAATTGTCAAAATATAGGTGATTATGAGTTCTATTACTTCGTTCTAGTTGAAATTAGCATCAAAAGGAGCAATCCCATCACTATCGCATCGAAAACAATGCGTAGATCTCACACAAGTCTTCATTTGGGTAGACCTTCATATTGTTTCATTGGTTGTTTCAAATTTACAAAGAAAAAGGTGATTAAGAGTTGTATTATTTTGTTCTAGTTTGATTAGCGTCAAAAGGAGAAATCCATGACTATCGCGTTCAAAACCATGCGTACATCTCACACAAGTCTTCATTTAGGGAGTCCATATTGTTTCATTGGTATTCTAAAATTATCAAAGAAAGAGGTGATTAGGAGTCCTAATACTTCGTTCTAGTTTGATTAGCGTCAAAAGGAGCAATCACATGACTATCGCTTTCAAAACGATGCGTACATCTCACACAAGTCTTCAGTTAAGGAGGCCTTCTTATTGTTTCATTGGTTCTCTAGAATCGTCAAAGAAAGAGGTGATTAGAAATCCTATTACTTCGTTCTAATTGGATTAGCATCAAAAGGAGCAATGCCATGACTATCACGTTAAAAATGATGCGTACATCTCACACAAGTCTTTATTTAGGCAGACCTTATTGTTTCATTGGTTTTCTCAAATTGTCAAAGAAAGATGTGAGTATGAGCCCTATGACTTCGTTCTAGTTTGATTAGCATCAAAAGGAGCAATCCAATCACTAGTGCCTTCAAAACGACCCGTACATCTCACACAAGTCTACATTTATTGTTTCATTAGTTCTCTCACATTATCAAAATATAGGTTATTATGAGTCCTATTATTTCGTTCTAGTTAAAACTAGCATCAAAGGGAGCAATCCCATCACTATCGCGTCCAAAACGATGCGTAGACCTCGCACAAGTCTTCATTTAGGGAGACCTGCATATTGTTTCATTGGTTGTTTCAAATTTACAAAGAACGAGGTGATTAAGAGTTGTATTATTTTGTTATAGTTTGATTAGAGTCAAAAGGAGAAATCCATGACTATCGCGTTCAAAACCATGCGTACATCTCGCACAAGTTTTTATTTAGGGAGATCTTCTTATTGTTTCATTGGTTTTGTAAAATTGTCAAAGAAAAAGGTGATTAGGAGTCCTATAACTTCGTTCTAGTGTTATTAGCATCAAAAGTAGAAATCCCATGACTATCGCGTTCAAAACGATGCGTAAATCTCACACAAGTCTTCATTTAAGGAGACATTCTTATTGTTTCATTGGTTCTCTAAAATTATCAAAGAAAGAGGTGATTAGGAGTCCTATTACTTTGTTCTAAATTGGTTAGCATCAAAAGGAGCAATCTAATGACTATCGCATTAAAAATGATGTGTACATCTCACATAAATCTTGATTTAGGGAGACCTTATTGTTTCATTGGTTCTCTCAAATTGTCAAAGAAAGATGTGCTTACGAGTCTTATGACTTCGTTCTTGTTTGATTAGCATCAAAAGTAGCAATCCCATGACTATCGCCATCAAAACGATCCGTACAAAAAAAAATCTTCGTTTAGGAAGACCTTCTTATTGTTTCATCAGTTCTCTCAAATTATCAAAATATAGGTGATTATGAGTCCTATTACTTCGTTATAGTTAAAATTAGCATCAAAAGGAGCAATTCCATTACTATCGCGTCCAAAAAAATGCGTAGACCTAACACAAGTCTTCATTTAGGGAGACCTTCATATTATTTTATTGGTTGTTTCAAATTTACAAAGAAAGAGGTGATTAAGAGTTGTATTACTTCGTTCTAGTTTGATTAGCGTTAAAAAGGAGAAACCCATGACTATCGCGTTCAAAACCCAGCGTACATCTCACACAAGTCTTCATTTAGGGAGTCCTTCTTATTGTTTCATTGGTTCTCTAGAATTGTCAAAGAAAGAGGTGATTAGAAGTCCTATTACTTCGTTCTAATTTGATTGGCATCAAAAGGAGCAATCCCATGAATATCGGGTTAAAAACGATTCGTACATCAAACAAAAGTCTTGATTTAGGGAGCCCTTCCTATTGTTTCATTGGTTATCTCAAATTATCAAAAAAAGATGTGATTATGAGTCCTATGACTTCGTTCTAGTTTGATTAACATCAAAAGGAGCAATCCTATCACTAGTGCCTTTAAAACGATCCGTACATCTCACATAAGTCTTCATTTAGGAAAATCTTCTTACTGTTTCATTAATTTTCTTAAATTGTCAAAAATATAAGTGATTATGAGTCCTATTACTTCGTTCTTGTTGAAATTAGCATCAAAAGGAGCAATTCGATCACTATCGCATTCAAAATGATGCGTAGATCTCACACAAGTCTTTATTTAGGGAGGCCTTCATATTATTTCCTTGGTTGTTTCAAATTTACAAATAAAAAGGTGATTAAAAGTTGTATTATTTTGTTATAGTTTAATTAGCGTTAAAAGGAGAAACCCATGACTATCGCGTTCAAAACCAAGCGTACATCTCACACAAGTCTTTATTTAGGGAAACCTTCTTATTGTTTCATTGGTTCTTTGAAATTGTCAAAGAAAGAGATGATTATGAGTACTATAACTTCGTTCTAGTTTGATTAGCATCAAAAGTAGCAATCCCATGACTATCGCTTTCAAAACGATGCATACATCTCACACAAGTCTTCATTTAAGGAGACCTTATTATTGTTTTATTGGTTCTTTAAAATTGTCAAATAAAGAGGAGATTAGGAGTCATATTACTTCATTCTAATTTGATTAGGATCAAAAGGAGCGATCCCATGACTATCACGCTAAAAATAGTTCGTACATCTCAGAAAAGTCTTTATTTAGAGAGACCTTTTTATTGTTCCATTGGTTATCTCAAATTGTCAAACAAAGATGTGATTATGAGTCTTATGACTTCGTTCTAGTTTGATTAGCATCACAAGGAGCAATTCTATCACTAGTGCCTTCAAAACGATCCGTACATCTCACACAAGTCTTCATTTAGAGAGACCTTCTTATTATTTCATCAGTTCTCTCAAATTGTCAAAATATAGGTAATTATGAGTTCTATTACTTCGTTATAGTTAAAATTAGCATCAAAAGGAGCAATACCATCACTATCGCATCCAAAACGATGCGTAGACCTCACACAAGTCTTTATTTAGGGTGACCTTCATATTGTTTTATTGGTTGTTTCAAATTTACAAAGAAAGAGGTGATTAAGAGTTGTATTACTTCATTCTAGTTTAATTAGCGTCAAAAGGAGAAACCCATGACTATCGCGTTCAAAACCATGCGTACATCTCACAAGTCTTCATTTAAGGAGACCTATTTATTGTTTCATTGGTTCTCTAAAATTGTCAAAGAAAGAGGTGATTAGGAGTCCTATAACTTTGTTCTAGTTTGATTAGCATCAAATAGAGTAAAACCATGACTATCGCATTCAAAACCATGCGTACATCTCACACAAGTCTTTATTTAGGGAGACCTTCTTATTGTTTTATTGGTTCTCTAGAATTGTCTAAGAAAGAGGTGATTAGAAGTCCTATTACTTCGTTCTAATTTGATTAGCATCAAAAGGAGCAATTCCATGAATATCACATTAAAAACGATTCGTACATCTCACAAAAGTCTTGATTTAGGGAGCCCTTCTTATTGTTTCATTGGTTATCTCAAATTGTCAAAAAAAGATGTGATTATGAGTCCTATGACTTCGTTCTAGTTTGATTAGCATCAAAAGGAGCAATCCTATCACTAGTGCCTTCAAAACGATCCGTACATCTCACACAAGTCTTCATTTAGGGAAACCTTCTTATTGTTTCATTAGTTCTCTCAAATTGTCAAAAATATAGGTGATTATGAGTCCTGTTACTTCGTTCTTGTTGAAATTAGCATCAAAAGGAGCAATCCCATCACTATCGCATCTAAAATGATGTATTGATCTCACACAAGTCTTCATTTAGGGAGACCTTCATATTGTTTCATTGGTTGTTTCAAATTTACAAAGAAAAATGTGATTAAGAGTTGTATTATTTCGTTCTAGTTTAATCAGCGTCAAAAGGAGAAACCCATGACTATCGCATTCAAAACCATGCGTAAATCTCACACAAGTCTTTATTTAGGGAAACCTTCTTATTGTTTCATTGGTTCTCTGAAATTGTCAAAGAAAGGGGTGATTATGAGTACTATAATTTCGTTCTAGTTTGATTAGCATCAAGAGTAGAAATCCCATGACTATCGCGTTCAAAACGATGCGTACATCTCACACAAGTCTTCCTTTAAGGAGACCGTGACGCCCCCAAATTTTGACCGGCACAGGGTCACTCGAATTCGGTTTGTCACGTTCTATAATCTAATATCATAATAATAATAGCACGACTAAATGTCGCATCGCACAGCGGAATAATACACAACTCTATTACCGAATAGATTACATTTAATTAATATAATTTATTCACGTCCCAAGGTCTCGTAACTTAAACATCGATTACATAGCTTAAACATACCTTAAGCATATATAAACCTAACTAATACATAATAGCATAAGTTCTTATTTCAATCATAAAGTTTTACATAAATAAAGCTACTCTGTAGCCTTTCCCTTGCCCTTGTCTGTGCCCTAGCGTCCGCACTGCTCTGCCTTAACTAAAATGTTTTAGGTAAAGCAAGAATGAGCAACAAGTTTGCCCAGCAAGTAATATAACAACAAGGGTGAGTAATATAGTTCTCGAATCTCAAAAAGGCTATAGCAAGGTATGATAGTTCAAGGATAACAAGAATATCAACAGTTCTCAATAACAGTCACTAAGGACAGAATAATATCAATATGATTCGATACTAAATCAATTTAAGATTTCAAGATAACTGAATACTGAGTAGTCACTAAGGACTATGAACTTCTACTAGAATTAACAGAAATATACTAATAATCCAATAAAACAAGTACAACAGGTGATCAGCCTAAAGTACACTACGGTATGCATATCGTTCAATCGTACTAAAGTGTGCACACGTCGGTCTACCGACAAATATATTTTCCCTTCGAAGAAGGTTGTCCATCTCAGCCAAACACAAGATCCCGCACCAATCAATTGGTTTGGGTCGCCTTTCAACAATATAAGTCTAGCCGAATCAAATGGCATAGATCACAACAATTATAAGTTCAATCTCAAGATTTAAAGTTCAAAGAATATAAATCGACTTTTATCTTTTCCATAATTTATCTAAATTTCAATCTTGAAAGCTTACTTGTACGACAATAATAGCACAAGATTAATGAATGCTCAATAAAGAGTAAGGTTAGAAACTTGCTTACAATATCCGTTGAATAAAGTAAAGCAAGGGTTTAGGATACTTGCCTTATGCGTAGTTTATCCACGAAATTAATCAACACTTTCGAATCCTATCATAATATAATTACGTATATATATGATATCCATTAGTCCTATATTTCAGCATCATATCTTACCTTGTATATACAATCAACACATAAACTAAGTTTTATCCAAGTTACACCGTCATACCATATATAGTATTATATTAATTCACAAGTCTCGACTAATATTCTTTTATCCTTAACGTTCCTCTTTTTGAGTTAAACACACTCTCATATCATTATTATCACATAAGACCATAATCAATACTAATCATATTTCATTTAGTAAGTTATGTCATTGTTATAAGTTAATCGTCAAAGTTGGATTCAAGTATCAACATATGATATTTCATAACTCATATACATGTTAAAGGGTTCTTCCATGTTTGTACAACCTTTCTAAGTTCAATTATACATGTTATAATTCTAAGTCACGATTTTTAACGACTTAGGGTCATACAACGCCATGGATTCACATAAGTTGTCACGCTTGTCACTTAGGCATATAAGGTGGTCACATATTTTATTGGTAGGCATGCTCACATGTTTCTATGTCATGAATGCGTGATTCTAGCATTGCTACTTGTTTGTAACTTAATTAAACTCATTCTTGATTAACTTGCATTACATCTAACAAGTGTGTTCACATGTATGATATACTAGTGATGTTACACGTACTATTAGACATGTTAAAATATCAGAATTTAGAACATGTCAAAGTCCACGTTTTAAAGCTTATATTCTTGTTAGTAATGTTCACTAATGAGTTCAACATGCTCATGCTACATTACGAATCATATAAACACAAGTTAACAGGTTATTCATGCATTTCTAAACCATACTACCATGCTCACAAGATCAGAACATCCACATGGTATATACGTATATCAAAGTTTATTTATAAACTCTAAGTTTGTTCTTTTACTTGAAAACTTATTTTGATTTATGCTTGGATAGTCTAACAATATAACTATCATATTGTCACATTTCAAGGCATATCAAAACTTAATACATTTGCACATAAGGTCCGATAATGTATTACATCATGTTTATCAATCTAGTTTACAAATCTTTAGGCTTCCTTTGAAATACTCAACTAAAACAACTAACATGGCTTACTATATACATAGAAACCTTATTGCACATGTCATGGTGATTTATATGCATATTCTAGCTAATGTAACATGCTCAATACATTAGAAGACATAACAAAACTATCAACAGAAACTGCAGAGGGGCGCGGCCACGCGCCACTTGTACTAGGGCCAGCCTAGAAATTATTTTTCTTCAGCAGAGCTTCAGCCAATTCCTTCCTTACATCATGAAACAAGATTGCTAGCTACCACATTTCACTTAAAATATAACTATATACCGTCCTATCATGTTAATCATTTTTTCATATAACCAATTCCAACTAAACATGCTAAATTCTATGAATTGAACTTCAAGTGGGTTTAAGCATTATACCTCTTGAGCTTTGAATTTGCTAAACCTTGCTCTCAACTTCAGATTATAAACTCTTGCAACACTTATCAACTAATTTTCAGCAACAAGGAATGAAGGGGAATGCTCAATTTATAGAAGACTCAAAACCTATGCCAAGCCTTTGTCCATGAAAACAAACCAAGAGATGAAGGAAGAAGATGTTTGACATTAGATAGTTGGTGAGTAGTTGGTAACATGCATCATGAATCCCACTCCCCCTAAAATGATGAGCTAGTATGATCTTGGGAGAATAAGAGGGAGTAGACTCTTAGCCTTTTTGTTCTTCACGTGAATGAGAGAATGGAGGGAATTGGACACTTAATGTATGACAATCTAACTCAGAATTTGTGTAATGGAATGATATTATCACTTAGGTTATATGTGACACTCCCAAATCAGGGTACTTCGTTTTCACATGATTTGGTGTTCACTTTCTAACTATAACAACATCTACCCAATATAATATCAAAATAAAATACAACCTTTAATTAAAATAATGAAATCTCCCTTAAAACAAGGGTTACAGTCTTTCAAAAATAATCCCAGGGTTTAATCTAACCTTGACATAATAAATAACTGTGAAAATAAAACATAACATTAAAGTCTATTACAATCATTTTAAAATAATAAAACAAGTATTCACTAGTTTTGCTTCCCCTTGCCTTTACTCGTCGACGGAGCACCAACATTATCAACCTTAGCTGTAATTGTTATTTAATGCAAGAGTGAGCAACCACAGCTCACTGGAGTTTAGCAATAATAAATACATGAAAGGATATCTTTAAAAAGAATTGAATAACTTGGCTTACTTCAACAATAAAGAATTGAATAATAATTCTCTATCAACATTAAAATTCGAATATAGAATTTATCTGAGGGTCATAAGGCCTTTGAACTCTTGTCCTAGGTTATAAACATTTCTATTTAAACCTTTAAAAGTCAATAAGACTATGGACCTTAACTCGTACTTAGGGGGATCAACCCTTCGTACCATGTATTGTGCACAAACATCTTAATGCTTCCGCGTAGTAACCTCCCCTAATAAATAGGGTTGTTCAACTCAGTATTTGAATACAAGTCCGCACCAAAGAAAGTTTGGTTTGGATAAGCTTACAAGGGTAATTTAAAATTCACGTTCATCAACTAAGGATTAGTTGAATTGACTTTCAATAATTCATAAATAAAAGAATTATGAATTAATATATGCTTTAGAAGTAAACTTAAAGCATTTAAAATAATAAACTGGATCTTACTTGAACAATAAGTCAAGATCACTTTAGTTAAATAAATAATTGTCCAGTACAGAAATGAAAAGGACATTCTCAACAATGAATATATGAACTCAAAGAACTTGCATAGAAGTAGCGAGTTTAGGGTTTAGAAGACTTGTCTTAAGCGCAAGCTACATAACTAAATCTCGTTCTTAACACTTCCTACACATATATATTTAATCACAATAACCTAAATTAGTTAACACATAACTAACTCACATAATTGGTCAACCCTCATGGTTAACTCATTCTAATTAAATAACAATTAAGCATCACATATGCATGCTCACATAACTAAATCAATTATGTGTTTAACTAAATTATAATTAAACAATTATAATTTAAACACTTAATTTAATTATAATTACTTAAATTATAATTATCTCTTAAATTATAAATAATTATAATTTATAATCAATTAAACTATATCATGCATTAGAATTACACAAATTATAGTTAATCATGAAATCATCAAATTATAATCTATAATTAAACATGCATTTATTAAATTATAATTACATAAATTATAATTTAAATTATATTCAATTGATTAAAATAAATCAACTACTATTTATTATAATTTAAATTAAACATTTACTTTTAATTATAATTATTCAAATTATAATCACATATCACATTTAAATAATAATTAAAATCATACTTTAAGGTTTTTCAAACCACTTTTCTTTTCTAAATATAAATTTGTCAAATTTATGTTAACATGTTGTAGAAATTAGATACATGTTTACTACTATAGACTAATGAAGCCAAGCTTAAACTATACACTGCAGAACTAGCTAACCTTCACTGCCTCTGATCAGGCAACGGTGTAGCTGCGCAGCCGTAGGCCTTGGCACCGGCGCAGCTGCGCAGGTGACCAGCCTAAGAAAATCCAGTGGCGCAGCTGTGCTGCTTCTGGCTGTGCTACCGGCGCAGCTGCGCAGGTACGCAGACAGAAGCAGGCAGTGCAGCCTCCCTGTTTCACCGATTAAACCCAACATGCCATCAAACGGCAATAAAAAGCTACTAGAACAATGTATAGCACATACTTGATACAATACACTCATATAATATACCTCCAAACACAAAAACCATTTAAACAACAATAATCAAAAGTTTTAGAAATCAAATTTGATATTGTCATAAAACTTATATATTTTATAAAACCATTCACTGTAAATCACTTTCTCAAGCAATTCAACTCTATATACATGCATTATATATGTAATTGAAGATAGCATCAAATAAATTTCTAATAAGCATATTAACACATACTAATTTCATCAAATTTTTACTCTACATTCACCCAAAACATGAAACTCCATATGAACTCATATTCTTCATTTAAAACTTGTTTTTACAGTACTTTGATTTCTGAAAATCCTATTATGTCATACAATTACTACAATCAACACATGGATACAATACATATATTAAATTCACGATTTTACAATTTCATGAAATTCACAGAAAACTAAAATTTACAGAAACTCAAAACAAGGAAGAACAACTAATTTCAATTCTTTAATACTATAAGATAGTAATTACCTTTTTGATGATCGGAGAAGAATACAAAGATTAACTCTAGCATTCACAAGTTTCTTCTTCCTTCTCTTCTCTAACTTCTCTGCTCTTCTTTTCTCTCTTTGTTCTTAGCTTTACAGACTAACTTCTAATCTAACGTAGTATAGGAATAATATATAACTGATATATCACTAATATGTATAATTATTTATAATAACTAACAATTAACGTATATCAGTTACAACAATCAAAAGTCACAAGGCTTTGTTTGGCAAAATAAGGTTATTTTTAAAAACAGATTATTAACTAAAGCCTTGTTTGGAAAAATCATTTAAAAACAAATGCAAAGGCCTTGTTTGGCAAAATAATTTAAAATCTTTTTCTTTATTTTAATAATTCTTTTTTAACACATACTCTTTAATGTCACATTTCAATTAATTAAATATTTAACATTCTTATTTAATCAATTAAAATCAAACATCAATTAATCACATAAAATTACCACATAATTATAATTACTTGCTAATTACAATTCATGTAACACTTTATCACATAATACATCTAATTTAATTCTCTTAATTAAATTAGAACCACACTAAAAAAATTAACATACATCAATTAAATTAAATATTAAACATTCATTTACTTAATATATAACACTTAATTAAATCACTCCACAAAATCACATAATTCATTTATTTAACACAATAAATAAATCACATACAATATTTATCTCACTCAATAAATTTTAAAATTATTATATAAAATCTCAATCGTTACAATCTTCCCTCCTTAAAAGGATTCTGTCCCGAGAATCACACAAAAAAAATTATTCTCGTCTATTACATTTTTCCCTCCTTAAAAGAATTCTGTCCCCAGAATCGGTACATAAGGGGTTTCACACAAAATTAAGTAAATAACTGCGGATAAGATTGCATCATAACATCTTCGAGTTCCCACGTAGCTTCCTCAGCACTGTGATTCCTCCAGATTACCTTAATAGAAGGTATCACTTTATGCCTAAGTACTTTTTTTTTCTAAGTACAATTACTTTATTCCTAAGTACTTGTTTCTTTCTATCAACTATTTGAACAGACACTTCTTCATATGTTAAGCCTTTATCAAATTGTAAAGGCTTGTATTCTATTACATATTTATAATCGTGCTTGTAAGGTCTTAACACAGAAATATGAAAGACATTATGTATATTCTCGAGCTCTGGAGGTAATGCCACTTCGTAAGCAACCTCGCCCACCTTTCGTAGTACCTCGAAAGGTCCAATAAATCGGGGACCCAGCTTTCCCTTCCTACCAAATCAAATTTTCCCTTTCCAGGGCGATACCTTTAGGAAAACTAAACTCCCTGAAAAGAATTCTCGGTTCTGTCGATGTAGATCGGCATACTTCTTCTGTCTGTCTTGAGCAGCAACTAATCTTGTTCTGATCAGCTTCACGATTTCGGCGATTTGTTATACCAATTCCGGTCCCAAAAGTTGACGTTCACCGACTTCATCCCAGCACAAGGGAGTTCTGCATTTTCTACCGTATAACGCTTCGTAAGGCGGCATGCCAATACTTGCGTGATAACTATTATTGTAGGCGAACTCCACGAACGGTAGATGATCATCCCAGCTTCCCTTGAAGTCTATCACAAAAGCTCTTAGCATATCCTCAAGCGTTTGAATTATTCTTTCGCTCTGGCCATCAGTTTGAGGATGGTAAGCTGTACTCATTCGCAATTACGTTCCCAGACATTCTTGCAAATGCTTCCAGAAATTAGACGTGAAACGTGGATCTCTGTCGGATACAATCAACACCAGAACACCGTGTCGAGAAATGATTTCCTTCACATACAATTTCGCTAACTGATCCAAGTTGTACGTAACCCTAATCGGCAGAAAGTGGGCTGACTTCGTTAGTCGATCCACTATACCCCATATGGCATCAAATCCTTTCTGTGTGGCTGAAAGACCCACCACGAAGTCCATTGTGATGTGCTCCCACTTCCACTCTGGAATTTCTAACGGCTGTAGCAAACCACTTGGTTTCTAGTGTTCTGCTTTGACTTTCTGGCACGTCAAGCATTTTGCAATGCATTCAGCAACGTCCATCTTCTTATTCGATCACCAGAAATGCTGCCTGAGATCCTGGTACATCTTCGTACTTCCAGGATGAATAGAATATCTAGAACTATGAGCTTCGCTCAGAATCTCCTCTTTGACCTCTGGTACTGGCGGTACCCAGATTCTCCCTTCAAATCGTAACAGACCTTCATTATCGATCTTGAACTTGAACTCTTCGCCGTCGGTTATTTTTTTCTGAATTTTCTCGCATTCTTCATCATGAAGTTGTGCTTCTTTCACTTTGTCTACTTAAGTAGAACCAGTAGCTACTTGAAATAACTTCTCATCTGATTCCTTCAGAAACTTCACTTCTAACTCCAATCTAGCCATCTGTTCAATCAACTGATCCTGATCAGTTAACACGTTCAGCTTCTCCCGACCTTTTCTGCTCAAAGCATCGGCGACAACGTTAGCTTTACCCGGATGGTAAAGTATCTCGCAGTCGTAGTCTTTAATCAGTTCCAACCATCTTCTTTGGCTCATGTTCAAATCCTTCTAGGTGAAAATATACTTCAGACTCTTGTGATCTGTGTATATCTCACACTTTTATCCATATAAGTAGTGTCTCCATATCTTTAGGGCAAACACCACTACCGCCAATTCTAAGTCATGAGTTGGATATCCTTTCTCGTACTCCTTCAGCTGATGTGATGCATAAGCAATGACTTTGCCGACCTGCATCAACACACAGCCTAATCCTTTATGTGAGGTATCGCTATATACTACGAAATTCCCCGTACTATCCGGTAAAGACAATACAGGCGTAGTACTCAACCTCTTCTTCAGCTCCTGAAAACTTTCCTCACACTTTTTTGTCCAAACAAATTTAACCGTTTTACTAGTCAAATTCGTCAACGGAGTGGCGATCTTGGAAAAATCTAAGGTAATAACCTGCCAATCCCAAGAAACTCCTCACTCCAGACGGCGTCTTTGGCTGATCCCAATTTATTACAGCTTCAACCTTCAATGGATCTACCGATATACCATCCTTGTCGATTACGTGGCCAAGAAATTGCACACGTTCCAACCAGAATTCACATTTTGAGAATTTAGTGTAAAGCTTCTCTCGTCTCAGCGATTCTAAGGTTAGTCGTAAGTGTTCAGCGTGTTGCTCCTCGGTCTTGGAATAAACCAGGATGTCATCTATGAACACCACTATGAACTTATCCAGAAATTGGTTAAACACCCGATTCATTAAGTCCATAAATGCTACTGGGACATTCGTGAGACCAAATAACATCACCAAGAACTCGTAATGACCATACCGAGTCCTAAAAGCCGTTTTTGGTATATCTTCCTTCCTCACCTTCAATTGATGATACCCGCTTCTCAAATCAATTTTTGAGAAGTATCTATCACCCTTCAATTGATCAAACAAGTCATCGATCCTAGGTAAAGGATACCTATTCTTGATTGTAACCTTGTTCAACTCTCTATAGTCAATGCAAAGATGCATTGTTCCATCCTTCTTCTTCACGAATAACACTGACGCTCCCCACAGCGAAATGCTCGATTGAATATACTTCTTGTCCAGCAATTCTTATAGTTGAACCATCAGTTCCTTCATCTCGACTGGAGCCATTCGGTACGAGCCTTTAAAATTGGAGCAGTTCCTGGCGCTAAGTCGATCACGAACTCTGTCTCCCTATCTGGCGGAAGTCCTGGCAAATCGCTTCAAAAAATGTCCACAAACTCCTAAACCACCGATATCTCATCCACCTTCGGGCTTTCCTTACGCGTATCTACTATGTAAGCTAGATATCCTACACAGCCTTGCGCAGAAGTTTCTTGGCTTGCACAACCGTCAAATAACTCGCTTATCTAGGTGATTTGCTACCATAGAACACTAACTTCGAAAGAGTCGTAAGGTTTACCGACTTCTTCTGACAGTCGATTATTGCCCCATGGTTGAACAACCAATCCATACCTAATATAACATCGAATTCCCCAAGTTTAATCGGAATCAAATCTACTCTCAGC
Source organism: Panax stipuleanatus (assembly GCA_020205555.1). Classification (NCBI taxonomy): domain Eukaryota; kingdom Viridiplantae; phylum Streptophyta; class Magnoliopsida; order Apiales; family Araliaceae; genus Panax; species Panax stipuleanatus. The sequence goes on along the minus strand of CM035117.1, from coordinate 97,744,217 downwards.
TCCTGACCCTTAATGTCCAATCTACAGTTCTTATAGACACTCCTTACAGGAATAACCTCCCTATTCGCAATCTCTATGTTCAAAGGGTAAACTAACTCCTCTATAGGTAAGTCTAGGGTTTTAGCAAAATCATCAGATATGAATGAACAAGTAGCACCCGAATCAAATATTACATATGCATTTATACTATTAACCGGAATAATATCTGACACCACGTCTTCTAATTGCACAACATCTTGCACCGTCATATTGAATGTCCGTGCAATGGGTTGAACAGCTTGCAATGGTGCATCGATAGTAACGGTACTACCGCTTCTATTCCCTCTGCTCCCTGTTAACCCTACCGTCAGCTTCTTCGGGAAGTTGTGAGCCATGTGATCCTTGGATCCACATGTGAAGCAAGCTCCTTTCTTCAAGTTTGGGCAATTAGGCGCAATGTGGCCTTCCTGACCATAGTTGAAGCACACCAGCTTCCCCTTTATGCACACGCTAGTGTGATTCTTACCGCATGTTGCACATGCTTCAAACTTCCTCTTTTGCTGGTTCCTTGCTGACTCATAGCAGAGGTATTGTCATTCTATTTCCTCTTCTGGTTCACAGCGCTGCTACCATCAGCCTTGGTTTCTATCTCATTTTTGCTCTTCTTGTCCTGGTTAAACTTCGTCAACGCTTTGCTTCCTCCCTCAGCAGGTATGGCCTTCTCCAGCACAGCTGCAAATGTGTTCGGCTGGAACATGGAAACCTTACTGTAGAGCCAAGGCTTCAGTCCCCGCTCAAACTTTCTCGCCTTCCTAGCATCAGTACTGACCTGGTATGTAGTGAACCTGGCCAGTTCGTTGAACTTCGCAGCATACTCGGACATCGTCATCCCTCCCTACTTAAGGTCTAGGAATTGGACCTCCATCTGGTCCTGCGAACTCACTGGGAAGTACATCTCGTAGAACATTTCCTTGAAACTTTCCCATGTTATGACTCCCTCTCCCTCTCGGGTCCTATTAGCCTGCCACCAAAATCTAGCATCCGACTTCAACATAAAAGCCGCGAACGCTGTCTTCTGGTCTTCCCTTACTCTGGTTACGTCAAAGACCTTCTCTATTTCCATCACCCACGTCTGAGCCTCAATAGGGTTTGTTGATCCCTTAAATTCAGGCGGTCCTACTGCCTTGAATTCCTTAAAAGTAGTACCCTACACTTGCGACTGATTCGCAAGCGCTCCTGTCAGTAGGTTCACCAACTGCTGAACCGAGTTGGGATTCGTCCCATCGTTATTATTGTTGTTCGTCGAACCCTCGGGGTTTTGACGTGTTGGTCTTCTTTTAATAGGCATTTTCTGTTAAAAAAATATTATTATTAGATCCTTTCTTTAAATATTCAAGTTTATACTTAAACGTTTTAAACAATTCAGTTCACATAGAACAAATAGCACGTCAATAAATTTCTTTTATTCATTACTCGTAGTTTTAAAAAAAACATCAATCAGATAACATTTCTGCTATTTACATCATTCTTCCTGAACTGAAAAAGTTAGAGGATTACATTATTACCTCATCCCACTCTATCTCAAATTACGGTATTTACATTATTTAATACGAAAATAACATATAAATAAAAGCTTTACTACTGCATAAGCATATTGATACATCTCACAGCCTCTCTGCGTTCCTCTTCCATTACCCGAAACGTCGTTCTTTGGTCCGCCACATACCATGGTAAGCCTTGGAACTGAGCTGGGTAGTAGAAAACACGATCCTGAGCTCTTTCTATAGCTGTGTGGAAAGCATACTCTGTCTCCCTCAGCTTTGCCCTCTTTGCTTCAGCTTCATCTTCAGCTCGATCGGCTCGTTGAGTAGCCCTCAAGCTTATCTCCTCAGCTCTGGCACGCTTCCTCGACTCCTCCTGGATGTCCTGCTTCAGCTTCGCCAGTTCAGCTCGAGCAGTGTCTTTATCATTTTCCATGTGTATCAGGTTCCACTGTGCTTCTCCTAGGTCACTAGCTATATCCTCGATAGTCTCGTCTCGCTGCTGGATAGTTTCTTCGAGCTCTCCGACTCGACCATGAAGCTCCACGTTACTATCGTAGACTGCCTAGTACATCTCAGCACTAGTAGAGTGAGGTGGGAATTCCTCATCAGGATCCTCTTCCTCCTCTTCAGACTCGTCCTCATCCTCTTCTTTCGGAATAGGTGTCAGCTCACGCTCCCGACCAGCTACGGTGATCACTGGAGATGGCTCTCTCCTAACCAGCTGCTCCCAGACAACATGTATGTCACGGGGCTCCTCCTCTCTAGGCACCTGAGGTATATCCTCTTTAACCTGACTAGGTTCTCCAACATTCGTCATCCTGACAAAAGAATTTTAAAGTTCATTATTACGTGATATCGAGTCGTCACTCTTCGAATAGTATAATGTAAACATATAGCACATAAAGTAGTTTATTATCTTTTTCTATCACATCTATCTTTTCGATCTTACTATAAGGCTACTACCTAAGGTTTTCCCCCACCTAAGGTTTCATAACCTACAGCTTTGATATCAACCTGTGACACCCCCAAATCTGGGTACTTCGTTTTCACATGATTTGGTGTTCACTTTCTAACTATAACAACGTCTACCCAATATAATATCAAAATAAATTACAACATTTAATTAAAATAATGAAATCTCTCTTAAAACAAGGGTTACAACCTTTCAAAAACTATCCCAGGGTTTAATCTAACCTTGACATAATAAATAAATGCGGAAATAAAACATAACATTAAAGTCTATTACAATCATTTTAAAATAATAAAACAAGTCTTCACTTGTTTTGCTTCCCCTTGCCTTTACTCGTCGATGGGGCATCAACATTATCAACCTTAGCTGCAATTGTTATTTAATGCAAAAGTGAGCGACCACAGCTTACGGGAGTTTAGCAATAATAAATACATGAAATGATATCTTTAAAAGAAATTGAATAACTTGGCTTACTTCAACAATAAATAATTGAATAATAATTCTCTATCAACATTAAATTTCGAATATAGAATTTATCTGAGGGTCATAAGACCTTTGAACTCTTGTCCTAAGTTATAAACATTTTTATTTAAACCTTTAAAAGTCAATAAGACTATGGACCTTAACTCGTACTTAGGGGGATCAACCCTTCGTACCATGTATTGTGCACAAACATCTTAATGCTTCCGCTTAGTAACCTCCCCTAATAAATAGGGTTGTTCAACTCAGTATTTGAATACAAGTTCGCACCAAAGAAAGTTTGGTTTGGATAAGCTTACAAGGGTAATTTAAAATTCACGTTCATCAACTAAGGATTAATTGAATCAACTTTCAATAATTCATAAATAAAAGAATTATGAATTAACATATGCTTTAGAAGTAAACTTAAAGCATTTAAAATAATAAACTGGATCTTACTTGAACAATAAGTCAAGATCACTTCAGTTAAGTAAATAATTGTCCAGTACAGAAATGAAAAGGACATTCTCAACAATGAATATATGAACTCAAAGAACTTGCGTAGAAGTAGTGAGCTTAGGGTTTAGAAGACTTGCCTTAAGCGCAAGCTACTTAACTCAATCACGTTCTTAACACTTCCTACACATATATATTTAATCACAATAACCTAAATTAGTTAACACATAACTAACTCACATAATTGGTCAACCCTCATGGTTAACTCATTCTAATTAAATAACAATTAAGCATCACATAGGCATGCTCACATAACTAAATCAATTATGTGTTTAACTAAATTATAATTAAACAATTATAATTTAAACACTTAATCTAATTATAATTACTTAAATTATAATTATCTCTTAAATTATAAACAATTATAATTTATAATCAATTAAACTATATCATGCATTATAATTACACAAATTATAGTTAATCATGAAATCACCCAATTATAATCTATAATTAAACATGCATTTATTAAATTATAATTACATAAATTATAATTTAAATTATATTCAATTGATTAAAATAAATCAACTACTATTCATTATAATTTAACAAAATTATAATTTAAATTAAACATTTACTTTTAATTATAATTATTCAAATTATAATCACATATCACATTTAAATAATAATTAAAATCATGCTTTAAGGTTTTTCAAACCACTTTTCTTTTCTAAATATAAATTTGTCAAATTTATGTTAACAACATGTTGTAGAAATTAGATACATGTTCACTTTCATAGACTAATGAAACAAAGCTTAAACCATACACTTCACAACTAGCTAACTTTTACTGCCTCTGATTAGGCAACGGCGCAGCTGCGCAGCCATAGGCCATGGCACCGGCGCAGCTGCGCAGGTGACCAGCCTGAGAAAATTCAGTGGCGCAGCTGCGCTACTTCTGGCTGTGCTACCGGCGCAGCTGCGCAGGTACGTAGACAGAAGCAGGCAGTGTAGCTTCCCTGTTTCACCGATTAAACCCAACATGCCATCAAACAGCAATAACAAGCTACTAGAACAATGTATAGCACATACTTGATACAATACACTCATATAACATACCTCCAAACACAAAAACCTTTTAAACAACAATAATCAAAAGTTTAAAAATCAAATTTGATATTTTCATAAAACTTATATATTTTATAAAACCATTCATTGTAAATCACTTTCTCAAGCAATTTAACTCTATATACATGCATTATATACGTAATTGAAGATAACATCAAACAAATTCCTAATAAGCATATTAACACATACTAATTTCATCAAATTTTTACTACACAATCAACCAAAACATGAAACTCCATATGAACTCATATTCTTCATTTAAAACTTGTTTTTACAGTACTTTGATTTCTGAAAATCCTCTTATGTCATACAATTACTACAATCAACACATGGATACAATACATATATTAAATTCATGATTTTACAATTTCATGAAATTCACAGAAAACTAAAATTTACAGAAACTCAAAACAAGGAAGAACAACTAATTTCAATTCTTTAAAACTATAAGATAGTAATTACCTTTTTGATGATTGGAGAAGAATACAAAGATTAACTCTAGCCTTCACAAGTTTCTTCTTCCTTCTCTTCTCTAACTTCTCTGCTCTTCTTCTCTCTTTGTTCTTAGCTTTACATACTAACTTCTAATCTAACGTAGTATAGGAACAATATATAACTGATATATCACTAATACGTATAATTATATATAATAACTAACAATTAATGTATATCAGTTACAAAAATCAAAAGCCACAAGGCTTTGTTTGGCAAAATAAGGTTATTTTCAAAAATAGATTATTAACTAAAGCCTTGTTTGAAAAAATCATTTAAAAACAAATGCAAGGGCCCTATTTGACAAAATAATTTAAAATCTTTTTCTTTATTTTAATAATTCTTCTTTAACACATACTCTTTAATGTCACATTTCATTTAATTAAATATTTAACATTCTTATTTAATCAATTAAAATCTAACATCAATTAATCACATAAAATTGCCACATAATTATAATTACTCGCTAATTACAATTCATGTAACACTTTATCACATAATACATCTAATTTAATTCTCTTAATTAAATTAGAACTACACTATAAAATTAACATACATCAATTAAATTAAATATTAAACATTCATTTAATTAATATATAACACTTAATTAAATCACTTCACAAAATCACATAATTCATTTATTTAACTCAATAAATAAATCACATAAAATATTTACCTCACTCAATAAATATTAAAATTATTATATAAAATCTCAATCGTTACATTATATACATCTTATATATATACATGGGTCAAATACACTTAGGTTATAATTCCAATTGGGTGTACACATGGATTCTAATTGATATAGTAATATTACAATAATAAGTTGAGGGTATATATATCTATACACATCATATAATCCATGTACATTTTAATGATATCACATTATGAGTTAATCGAATAGTGACATATTATATTATTACAAACCTTATTATTCCAATTATGTAACTCATGAAAATAATTATTGATATTATATACTTTAATTTAATATACCGTATAGTATTTATTAAGGTACTATACCTACCACATGGTCACATATGCAACTCGTACAATTCTCTACTCTTACAATATAGTTTTCATATTGCATAGTCTCGCTAAAGTGTCACAATATACTTTATAACATAGTTTGGTTCAATATTGTACAATGTACACATAACATGTATTCACTTGGGTCCATTTATGTAATTCATGTGACTTATTACCTTATACTACATAGTTCCTATATTACATAGTTATACCAAAATGTCATATTGTACTTTATATTATATAGTTGCAGTTCCTATACAATATACGATTACATGACTTTACACTAAACAATTAATAGAACAAATATTAATCTCAAACATTAATTACCCATTTATTCATTAATATGCCATTACTCATAATAATCATTAATTAATAATATAATATTAGTTAATTCTCCACTCATCAATTCTTTCTTTAAATAATAAAATTATCGTAATTCTCATCACTGTGCCACACAAGGCTTTTATGGAGCTTACCATAAACTCCACACTCTTTCTCAGTTATTATATATATTCCATTTAATAAAATTGAGTTAATTTCTCTCATAACACTAAATCATTTATATTCAAATAAATATTCATTTTCATTAACATATTCATTTATTAATATTCAGATATCCTCGGGTATTACAGAGACCTTCTTATTGTTTCATTGGTTCTCTAAAATTGTCAAAGAAAGAGGTGATTTTGACTCCTATTACTTCGTTCTAATTTAATTAGCATCAAAAGGAGCAATCACATGACTATCGCGCTAAAAATGATTCGTACATCATCTCACACAAGTCTACATTTAGGGAGACCTTATTGTTTCATTAGTTCTCTCAAATTATCAAAATATAAGTGATTATGAGTCCTATTACTTTGTTCTTGTTAAAATTAGCATCAAAATGAGCAATTCCATCACTACCTCATCCAAAATGATGCATAGATCTCACACAAGTCTTCATTTAGGGAGACCTTTATATTGTTTCATTGGTAGTTTCAAAATTACAAAGAAAGATGTGATTAAGAGTTGTTTTATTTTGTTCTAGTTTTATTGGCGTCAAAAGGAGAAACCCATGACTATCGTGTTCAAAACCATGCGTACAAATCACACATGTCTTCATTTAGGGAGAACTTCTTATTATTTCATTGGTTCTCTAAAATTGTTAAAGAAAGAGGTGATTAGGAGTCCTATAACTTCGTTCTAGTTTGATTAGCATCAAAAGTAGAAATCCCATGACTATCGCGTTCAAAACGATACGTACATCTCACACAAGTCTTCCTTTAAGGAGACCTTTTTATTGTTTCATTGGTTCTCTAAAATTTTCAAAGAAAGAGGTGATTAGGAGTCCTATTACTTTGTTCTAATTTGATTAGCATCAAAAGGAGCAATCCAATGACTATCGCGTTAAAAACGATGCGTATATCTCACACAAGTCTTGATTTAGGGAGACTTTCTTATTGTTTCATTGGTTCTCTCAAATTGTCAAAGAAAGATGTGATTATGAGTCCTATGACTTCGTTCTAGTTTGATTAGCATCAAAAGGAGCAATCCAATCACTAGTGCTTTCAAAATGATCCGTACATCTAACACAAGTCTACATTTAGGGAGATCTTCTTGATGTTACAATAGTTCTCTCAAACTATCAAAATATAGGTGATTATCAGTCCTATTATTATGTTCTAGTTAAAATTAGCATCAAAAGGAGCAATCCCATCACTATCGCATCCAAAACGATGCGTATACCTCACACAAGTCTTCATTTAGGGAAACCTGCATATTATTTCATTGGTTGTTTCAAATTTACAAAGAAAGAGGTGATTAAAAGTTATATTATTTCTTTATATTTTGATTAGCGTTAAAAGAAGAAACCCATGACTATCTCGTTCAAAACAATGCGTACATTTCACATAAGTTTTTATTTAGGGAGACTTTCTTATTGTTTCATTTGTTCTCTAAAATTGTCAAAGAAAAAGGTGATTAGGAGATCTATAACTTCGTTATAGTTTGATTAGCATCAAAAGTAGCAATCCCATAACTATCGCGTTCAAAACGATGCGTAAATCTCACACAAGTCTTCATTTAAAGAGACCTTCTTATTGTTTAATTGGTTCTCTAAACTTTTCAAAGAAAGAGGTGATTAGGAGTCCTATTACTTCGTTCTAATTTGATTAACATCAAAAAGAGCAATCCAATGACTATCGCATTAAAAATGATGCGTACATCTCACACAAGTCTTGATTTAGGGAGACCTTCTTATTGTTTCATTGGTTCTCTCAAATTGTCAAAAAAAGATGTGATTATGAGTCCTATGACTTCTTTCTAGTTTGATTAGCATCAAATGGAGCAATCCTATCACTAGGGCCTTAAAAATCATCCGTACATCTCACACAAGTCTTCATTTAGAGAGACCTTTTTATTCTTTTATTGATTCTCTCAAATTATAAAAGAAAGATGTGATTATGAGTCCTATGACTTAGTTCTAGTTTGATTAGCATCAAAAGGAGCAATCCTATCACTAGTGCCTTCAAAACAAACCGTACATCTCACACAAGTCTTTAGTTTAGGAGACCTTCTTCTTGTTTCATTAGTTCTCTCAAATTATAAAAATATAAGGTGATTATGAGACCTATTGCTTTGTTCTAGTTGAAATTAGCATCAAAAGGAGCAATCCCATCACTATCGCGTCCAAAATGATGCGTAGGTCTCACACAAGTCTTCATTTAGGGAGACCTTCATATTGTTTCATTGATAGTTTCAAATTTACAAAGAAAGAAGTGATTAAGAGTTGTTTTATTTCGTTCTAGTTTTATTAGCATCAAAAGGAGAAACACATGACTATCGCGTTCAAAACCATGCGTACATATCACACAAGTCTTCATTTAGGGAGACCTTTTTATTATTTCATTGGTTCTCTAAAATTGTCAAAGAAAGAGGTGATTAGGAGTCCTATAACTTCGTTCTAGTTTGATTAGCATCAAAAGTAGAAATCCCATGACTATCGCGTTCAAAACGATGCGTACATCTCACACAAGTCTTCATTTAAAGATATCTTCTTATTGTTTCATTGGTTCTCTAAAATTATCAAAGAAAGAGGTGATTAGGAGTCCTATTACTTCGTTCTAATTTGATTAGCATCAAAAGGAGCAATTCCATGACTATCGCGCTAAAAACGATGCGTACATCTCACACAAGTCTTGATTTAGAGAGACCTTCTTATTGTTTCAGTGGTTCTCTCAAATTTTCAAAGAAAGATGTGATTATGAGTCTTATGACTTCTTTCTAGTTTGATTAGCATCAAAAGGAGCATTCCTATCTCTAGTTCCTTCATAACGATTCGTACATCTCACACAAGTCTTCATTTAGGGAGACCTTCTTATTGTTTCATTATTTCTCTCAAATTATAAAAATATAGGTGATTATGAGTCCTATTACTTCGTTCTAGTTAATATTAGCATCAAACGGAACAATCTCATCACTATCGCGTCCAAAATGATGCTTAGATCTCACACAAGTCTTTATTTAGGGAGACCTTCATTTTGTTTCATTGGTAGTTTTAAATTTACAAAGAAAGAGGTGATTAAGAGTTGTTTTATTTCGTTCTAGTTTTATTAGCGTCAAAAGAAGAAACTAATTACTATCGCGTTCAAAACCATGCGTACATATCACACAAGTCTTCATTTAGGGAGACCTTTTTATTATTTCATTGGTTCTCTAAAATTGTCAAAGAAAGAGGTGATTAGGAGTCCTATAACTTCGTTCTAGTTTGATTAGCATCAAGAGTAGCAATCCCATAACTATCGCGTTCAAAACGATGCGTACATCTCACACAAGTCTTCATTTAAGGAGACCTTATTGTTTCATTGGTTCTCTAAAATTGTCAAAGAAAGAGGTGATTAGGAATCCTATTACTTCGTTCTAATTTGATTAGCATTAAAAGGAGCAATCCCATGACTATCGTGTTAAAAACGATGCGTACATCTCACACAAGTCTTAATTTAATGAGACTGAGACACCCCCGAATCAGGGTTCTCTAACCCCGATTCGGTCGTCATGATACAGTACAAACATTCACCTCTAAACAACATACAATAACTAAATGCCGAAATATAATAAACGTATGTCGTTCATTCAAATGGTGTTACTAGTCCCAAGATTCGATAACCTTAATACAATCATACAAACATACCCTAGAATAATCATTAGAGTTCAAATTACATTAAGAGTAATTTAACTAAGAATAAAGTAAAGTCTGCTCCTTGCAAACTAATCCTACATCTTTCATTTACCCTTGTCCTTCCCTGAAGTCTCGAGCTTAACTGCAATAGAAGTCATGATATAGCAAGAATGATCAACAAGTTTGCTCAGCAAGTTTAAATACAACAATAAGGATATATCATGATGAACTGAATATATCTGATAATGAATTCAACAATATGAATATCGAAAGCAAGGATAATAATTGCTTTTAGAATAATCGATAGTCGAATAGACTTTGAACTATAAATCTCCAATGGAATCAATAGCTGATTGACCCTTTGGTTACTGGCTACAGAATAAGTACTTGAGGGGATCAGCCTCGCGTACGCCATGTATATGCATAACATTCAACTCTGCTGTTTGTATCTTATATTAGATACCTGGGGTACTCCCCTATAATATAAGGGGTGTTCTCTTCAGTCTAAGAGTCCCTACCATCAATTGGTTTGGATAGATTTTATAAAATTTCATATAATTGTCCGACCGAACAAGGGTTCGGACTCTATCTGACGCAGTTTAAGAATTATAGAACTTTAAATGATGTACAAGTCCAAGACTGTACGAACTCAAGTGCACCAAGTGCGAATATCAATAAGATCGATGTGGAATAATTGTATAGTAATTAAACCACCTAAAGCATGCTTGGAAATAAGGTTCAAGCTTAAATAAATAACTGTCAATACAATAATAACCTGCTCAATACAATATGAGAAGGATAGGAAACTTGAACAAATAAGGAGTGTAAGTCAGGGAACTTGTATTCAAATCAAATGAAGTTAAGAAACTTGCCTACAAGATTCATTGAATAAAGTAGTGCAAGGATTTAGGATACTTGCACAATAAAAGTAGGGTTCAGATACTTACCTGTTTGCTCAGCTACAAATAGTTTATCTTTAATTAAATTGCGTTGAAACGAACTAACATTAACAAGTCGGTCTCTCAATTAGTATTGTGTAAACTGATATGGGTCTACACTTACAAGAATTTAATCATCAGATAAGTCTATCAGATAAGACCACAACTAGTACCAAACATACCATATTTATCATGTTATAGGTCATTATACGTTAACTATCAAACTCAGATTCCAACAAATTCTCCAGACCTGAAAGTGGCCTGGCGCAGCTGCGCTGGTTTATGCCTTAAGAGTGGCACAGCTGCGTCACTCACTGGTCAGACCAGTAATGAAATTTCATTCTACTGGAAATCCCGAGTTAACTCCCCTTCAAACCAGCTACTGGTATTAATCATACACACGTGCTCATAAGTTTATAAACTCAAGTTTGAATCTAGCATGCTCATTTTATGTCCACTTTAAGGTTATATGGTTATCATGCCGGACATTCTTATACTTTAAGCAAAACAAGTTCATGCTTTAAGGGTCCGCTACTACGATCATAATATCTCATAACGAGACTAAACAATACTAAGTAGGCATGCCCGTGTGTATACTACACATGTATACCTTAATCACATAGTTTATACTTTTAAAAATTCATTTTCTTGAATATGCGTGCATAGGTGAATTCCATGTTTAAACAAATGATGTTCATGTCAACATGTCTATAGGCATAATGAAATCCAAATTTTCATGCTTGCATGATCATAACATAACTCACATAGTGATCGATGCTATTAGCTTTCAAACTCTAAGTTTTCATTGAAAATTACACTAAGTCCACAAAGGTAATTTAGTATATGCAAAGTGCCTTAAAATCATAACTCACTTGCCTTTGAACACATAGTTAAGCCACATAAAAACGTATTCAAATGGTCAGAATTTAAAAGACATAAGTCTTGGTTAAGTTCACTTCAAAGTTCTTAAGTTTTTCTTTGAAAACCTCTTATTCTTCAATCATGTATGCTAGTGTGTGCTCAACACCTTAGACTTAGTTCTCATGTCAATATAGACCATACGATCATGTTCACAAAATCAGAATATATATATGATATGTTCATGACAAGGTTCACTTTAACTAGTCTAGGTCCATTTCAAAACCATAAGGTTCCCTTCCATAACATATACTAACATGGTCACACTCGTGCATGCTATATCAAGAAACATATACACACGAGTTAAACTGGTTTTCATGCTTGCCTAATGATATACCACATGCTAGTACATATCAGCAACTTAATAGAAAAATAAAATCAGAAACATGGCCTGGCCCAGCTACGCTGTGCCCCAGTATAAAACTGGCGCAGCTACGCCGGTGTCCGGCCAGAAATAGAAATGCCTTTTGCTCGGAAGTTACAAACCCATCTCAAAAATTACTTCACAAATTCCTTTCTAGACATGCTACATAATAGTGCTGACATGCCTAGCAACTTATATAAGACTCAACAAGCATTTATCAATCAAATTACCAATCAATTCATGCTTAATACAAGAATCAAGAAATTAGAAATTTTCAGAGAATGAAGAGTATGAATGTAAATGTTATACCTCTGCAAAATGCTTTGATGCTAATGTGATCCTCCCTCAACTGTTATCTCTCTCAATGAACTTACTATCAATTCTACACTGAATGAAAATCTCAGCAATTGCAATATTAAAGAAGAAGGGCTCATTTATAGGCAAATGTTTATACAGTCCATGACTTTGCTCACCAATTCAAACCAATGGAAGAAGTAAGAATATGGTGGTTAACAAGAAGTTGGTGAGGAGTTGGTGAAATCCATCATGAATCCCACTCCCCTCATAATTATTAGCTAAACTTTGATAAAATTGAGAAGGAATATAAAGTAGTAGCCTTCATGAGTGATACACGTAAGGAAGAAATGTGGATGGGAACTCATATTGGGACAAAGAAAATAATCTCAGCAACTAGCAAATTGTATATAATGCATGCCCACACTTAGGTTATATATATATATATATATATATATATATATATATTCTATATACACTTAAGTCACAATGTTACTTCTAATAAGCAATCAATAATACAATGTATCAAATAAGGGTACGTCCATATAATCCATGTTCATTTTATTAACACCGAATATAAAGCAATTGGTATTATTATTACTCATTATCATAACAATTATTATTACAATTATAATAACTTATAGAAATTATTATCAATTAACAATTGTTTATTGATATTACTATATATTAATAGGGTATACCTTAATATCTACCCACACATCTCTTGTTACATAAGCACTAATATTATGTAACTCACATAGTGCAATTAATCTTACTATCTAGTCTATATATATAATATATAGCCACATTAACGCGTCACCTTGCACTTTATATAATATATAGGTAACTACCATATTTTAAAGGTTTAAGTATCGCATGCTTGCACAAAATAATTAATCGAGAAAATATAATCTTATTATATTTATTAATCCTTTGCACAATAATTTACTATTTATTTACAATAATAATTAATCCACACGTTTAAATCCCTTCACTATATTCAAGTAAATTGAGTATTTAATTACTAACGCTTCTACCAATACTCTGATATAAAAGTCTTAGGGCTTGTTCACTAATTTAAATAAACCATTAGTGACTCCCTTTAATTATTCCTAGCAATCATTTGCATTGGCACAAACTCGTATAACCACATAACCACACAAGGTTTTAAATAAGCTCACAAAACCAACTCATTAAAATTAAATCATATATTTAATTAATAATGGAATTTAAAATTTTACGGTCATTACAGAGACCTTCTTATTGTTTCATTGGTTCTCTCAAATTGTCAAAGAAAGATGTAATTATAAGTCCTATGACTTCTTTCTAGTTTGATTAATATCAAAACGAGCAATCTTATCACTAGTGTCTTAAAAACGATCCGTACATCTCACACAATCTTCATTTAGAGACATCTTTTTATTGTTTCATTGGTTCACTCAAATTGTCAAAGAAAGATGTGATTATGAGTTCTATGACTTAGTTCTAGTTTAATTAGCATTAAAAGGAGCAATCCTATCACTAGTGCCTTCAAAACGATCCGTACATCTCACACAAGTCTTCAATTTGGGAGACCTTATTGTTTTATTAGTTCTCTCAAAATGTAAAAATATAAGGTGATTATGAGACCTATTGCTTTGTTCTAGTTGAAATTAGAATCAAAAGGAGCAATTCCATCACTATCGCGTCCAAAACGATGCGTAGATCTCACACAAGTCTTCATTTAGGGAGACCTTCATATTGTTTCATTGGTTGTTTCAAATTTACAAAGAAAGAGATGATTAAGAGTTGTATTACTTTGTTCTTGTTTGATTAGCATCAAAAGGAGAAACCCATGACTATCGCGTTCAAAACTATGAGAACATATCACACAAGTCTTCATTTAGGGAGACCTTCTTATTGTTTCATTGGTTCTCTAAAATTGTCAAAGAAAGAGGTAATTAGGAGTTCCAAAACTTCGTTCTAGTTTGATTATAATTTTACGTTTTCTCGCATTCTAACGTTATAAGTTTGATAATTCAACCTTATAACATCGGAGAGTTAATATAACTCATCCGAACAGTCCACTAACATCTTTTCGTTCATCAACCATTTTATTATGGTTTAACTTAACCATTTCAAGGTTTTAACATATTTCTTCCTTAACTCCTTAACCATTCACGTATGGTTTCACTTGTTCTTGATTATTAATGGTTTAAAATCCACTAACATCAATCTTCTCACTTCTTATAATTCATTCACTATCATTTTTTTCACTTCTCTATCAATTAAAGAATTGAATGAAGATGAAAATTAAGTTTAACACTTATACCTTATAAGTGTTCTAGAGCTTGTGACTCCTTAAGCTAACTTCTCTTACTTCGTTGATTGCATGACTAAGCTTTCCCTCTTCTCTTCTATTCTCTCTCCATATAGGAGTTGGTGGGATTTTCAAAACAACCAAAATATGAAGGCCAAGCCTTCTATGTATAGAAGTTGCAAGACCAAGGGCTTAAGGGTCATTTAGGTCCAACCTCCTCACTATTCCCACCTCCTCACCCTTTTTTTGTGCCCAAGTTTGAGCCCATGTGCAACCTATGTCTCCCTATGTGCTAAACCATGTCCTCCCATGTGCTAGCACATGCCACCATGTGCTCTCCCATGTCCCCCACATGCTAACATGGGTCATGGGTTGCCCTATGGGTTTAAACCAACCGTTTACCCGCCGGTTCGACCCACGAGTTTAAATTCTTAGATTTAATTAAAATTAAATCTATTTACTTTGTATAAAATTCATATTATACAATGTCTTAATTCTTGTATCCTCCTCATATTATACTCGTATAATAACTCGTATTATACTCGTATACATTCCGTATAATAATCATTTATTATTATACGTAATAAATTTAATTATTGATTTTACTTTTCCTAACGCATAGGATTTTAAGTCCCTAAATGAAATATTATTACATATTCCATCTCGTCTCAAAATTCTATCATTATGCGTTTCTCAGAATTTCAAAATAAATTCCCAAACAGAAAAGGATGAATAGTGATTTTCGTCATTTTCTCCCCGAGAAAACTTTTCTCGGCTAACTTAACTTTTCACGGTATATTACCGTCAAATCTTTTGACAGAATGTCATTCCGATATTCCAAACTCTCGAATGAGCTTAGGGTTCCACGAACCCTAATCCTTAGGGTCAAACCCTAACCCTAACCCTTAGGATTTCATGACTAGTGCCTATTTTGTCTTTTTCTCATAAATATTTTTATTTCCAGAAACCTTTTATTTTCGTCTTGAAAATTCATAATCGTTTATTCTAGCTCGTAGCCAGAATTCTCCCCATTTGTAATCATCCTATGTCATAAAATGATTAATATACACCTATCATAGAATAATAATCAATAAAATACCTTTTATTAATTATTAATCCTTTAATCTTAAATTTATGGACAACTCGATTTTTCGGGTTGTCACATTCTTCCCTCCTTATAAAAATTTTGTCCTCGAAATTTACCAAACCACATCCATACCCGGATGCGTTATCCTTACAACCCTTCTCGAAGAGTTAATCTTAACTCTTCTTATTATGTTGAAAAATCTCAACATCCCCTTTCAATTAGGTATTTACCTAGTCATTCCTTGTCATCTTCTCTTCTACATCCTTCCCTCCAAGGATCATTATCTTGTTATAATTGTCAGAGGATACATATCCTGACAACTATACTTCTAAAATCTCGGGTTATCACATTCACCCCTTCTTCTATAAATTTTGCCCTCGAAATTGTTGCCATAATCTTTTTCTCAACTTCTCATTACAGAAGTCATCATCCATCGTTCATTTAAGAACATTTCATATGTTTCCTTTATATTTATAAAGGAACATCTTGGCACTAAGGCCCCATACTTCTCATCTTCCCACATTCAGTAATCTTCACAATCTACACACTAATTATGAAGTTTGAATGACAAGGAATATATAAGATTCCTTTAAAACATTTTTGCTGAGGGGTCCTAGAAACCATGAACCATTGAACTTGATTTGTCGGTATTTACTGAGAACCAATTCCATGTCGGTCAGTTTACAATCACAAAGAATGTAAACTACCTCTTCCGGTACATTAGGCGATCAACCTATTGTACAACCCCAAAACGGTGGGTTTGTTCACCTCAGACTTATTTGTCAGATTCTGCACCAAAACAATTTGGCTTGGGACAACTTATCAAAGAAAGCTTAATTTATTTTAAGCATGATAAACCATTTGTCTAGCCAAATTAATAGCTCAAACCACCAATAAATTGGACTCCAACTTGAAACAGTCGTCTAGTCAATCAGTTGACATCAACTTCTCTTTTTAAATTCTTTCACAATAACTCAAAACGTGTAATGATGTCGTGATATCGTACTGATTTACAGCACGTTGAGGACTTTGCCATTTTCTGACTTTGTCATAGCACATACTGTCATACACTTCAAGGTATGTTCAGATGTAATAATAACTCCGTCTTTTTACCACCTATGCATCAATTGCATTGATGATATAAAATTCATTTTGATATTTCAAATCAAACTTTGTCTAGCCGAAATGATTAGCATAGACATCCAACGAATAGCTCTTTTAAAAACCATTAGTTTCCAAAAGTTAAAACCAATATTTCGATCCAAAGACATACACATCCGCATGATGTCAATAAATTTCAAAATCTAGCATAGCTAGAAGACTTGGAATTTTCTACTTCCTTCTTCTTCCTTCATTGTCATACCTGCGATAATATTAACCTCTTCGAGCACTTAAGGTGCCATCTATACTTAAAATAACTTATTTCCAGTCTAACTTCCTATACCTTAGTATAGTTCATCAACTTACCACACTTTATATGTTTAGGAACTTTTCACAACCATATGTGTTTAAGAACTTATCTTCGCAGTATGTAATCCAAGAACAAATCAAGGAATGTCCATATTCTCAGGGCTCAGAAACATAGCATACAACTATGAGTCACAAACTTTTCATAAGTATGAGTTTCAAGAACTCGCACCTAACTTAATACAATCTACTATCAAATATGCACATGAGAAAGGATTCACCCTCTTGTCATATATACATCGACAGCGTGACATCACTATTCCAATGATTATCACTGTAATAGACTGAGTGGTTGTTACACCAAAGCACAAACCTTCGCCCATAACAAAAGTTCATACAACTCAATTATCACATGAGTCCTCAATTAAAATTTACAACCCTCTAACTCTCTCTTGACTTACTACGAATTTTCTTTAATTCGTATACTATCCTTTATCACTTAATCTGAGTTCTTCCCCCGTACTATTCACAGTACCCTTTTTATTATAGCCATAAGCTATAACCCATCCTTCGTTTGACAGGAAACCTGTTCTTACGATTTAATAAGATCACGTAGTGATAACTTTCTTAATCGTTTATCTCAACGATTTTCTTACTCTTCTCTCTTAGGTTTTAGTCTATGGTACTCCTACCTAAGATTTATAACCTATCAGCTTTGATACTAATCTGTGACGCCCCGAAATCCAGACTATTTTTCACCACCGAATCTCGTGCGTTACTATACTTCCCATTCCATACATACATCATTATACCCTGAAGATACATGATCTACTCACACATTCCCAGGTTCTATTACCTCAAAAAATTTCCTTCATTAAAAATAATGGTAATTACATTATTCTTATCACATTACAGTTGTGACTTAACTAGTCACCATAACTATAGAATAGTTTTAATCTAACTACTCCCCAAGTCTTGGCTTGCTCTTCACGTTTGTTCATAACATGAACAGTACTTCATTTTGTAACGCTAATGGTACTTGCGATCATAGTAGTACATCCATCATCATGATCTTCCTCAGGTCCTTTAACATATACTACCGTCGTTCGCTGAAAATGTTTTTATTTCAAGCAAGTGTGAGCATTCAATTGCTCAGCAAGTTATAGCAGTTGAATATTAACAACTCAAGAATCGAAATTCTTTTAAGTCTTCAATAACCGAACAATGGTTATGAAGAAACTCGAACAATAGGAATATGTTCCGATTCCTATCAGTTCAAAACATACATCATACTTTCATACTTCTACCTTTTCCATATACATTATGTCTGGCTAGAATCATTAGCACAGACTTAACAAGAACGGTTCATGAATGAACCGAACTCTTTCATACTTAATAGTTCAACCACAGAACAGTTTATTTCATAGAAACACTGAAGTGTTAACATTATGGCACAAGGCCTCATACATACTACCATCTTGTACAAATATCGCACATTTACACATACAAAATTTCTTCCTCATGTTCAACATTTGAGGAAGAAAGAAACTAACATTCATATGAAAATGAATGAAGTTAGGAACTTACATCAAGTAGAACTTGAGCAAGATTAGAAACCTACCTTCCGCACAGGTACCGCTTAGGGTTTACGCTGAGCTGTTCATCAAAATTCCTATGTATCACATAAGGAATAACAAATACCAATTAGTCAGATACTTGACTTATGAATTGGTTTAACTTCACTTTACTTCATATGGTTCGCGTTCTTCTTACTAAGTTTACGAGACCAATCTTTACTTCCATATTAGACTTAACTTCTCTGAACCATTATAATCTTAATGTTCGTTAAGTTAATCTTCATTACATTTCTTACAACGTCCGGTCCGTTCAACTCAAAATGTTTATCCAAGTTACTAATGTTAACTAGGCTCTTTCAACGTTATACGTTCTTCATTCTCTTATTACCGTTCATTACGGCTTATTACCTCTTACGATGCCAACATGCATTATCGTCTAAGTCATACAACCAATGTATACTTAAAACATTCCCTTAACGCTGATACAATTCACAAGAAATGTTCACGTACCCTGCGTTCACGTTACTCCTCTTAATCTCATTCAACCTTTACTTAAGATTTAAATCACTTGCTTAAGTGTTACATTAAGTGAATTATATGTTCACTATCTTTCGTGTGTCATCAACTGACTCTCGTCGATTATCGTTAGACCTCATGACAAGCGAAACCCTAATCGATCCGCTAGGTTGCACTTATTTCCAATTGATACCCATTATTGGACTTCGTATAGAAATTAAGTAAGTTTTAACCTCATTTCTTTACATTCTCACATGCCACACCTCTATTACATAACATGTAACCTTGAGGCGTGCATCAAACTCGACCACGAACCCCAGTTCACATTTTAGGGTTTCGAGTTTTAGAAATTTAAATGAACGTGCAATCCTTGAAATCGATCTTAAACACATTGTTTAAGTGATCTCTCTTTATTAATCTTACTCCTATACTTGCCCCATAATTATCGTATAGAAAGTTGGGACATAACATAGCCATGTTAAAAATTCTTTCCTTGATGGCGCGGTCAGCGCTAGATTTCCCTTACAAGCGGCGCAGTCCACGCTACCTATTTAGGGACTCAAACTCGGATTGGCGCGGTCAGCGCTGCCCCTGAATCTCAGAAAATTTTCTAAGTTTAGAAATTTTCTAAAATTCCCGAGCTCGCAACGTGATCGTTATAACTCGGAATTGGCTCGTTCCAAAGACAATAATTCACATATACCATGTTCTACGATTCCATCCATTCAGAATTCATTTCTGAATCCGTCGACGGAAAATTGACCGATTCGTCCATTTTTACATTTTCGTCGAATGTTCGCAAACGTTCGACGCTTGATTCTTCGTTTAAACTCTGAATTCATTCGTTCTTGCTCTCGCAAGTCTTGTTTACATAATTACATGTGTTGCAATCGAAAACCAACATTTCTGAATCACACGACAACTTTTGACTTCTATTCCGGGAAATTCACGATTTCGACGCTTAACGTCTAATCGCGTAAACTTTCGCAGAATCTTCGTACTCATTATTTTTATGTCAAACCAAATGGAATCAATCCATTGGTTGTTCATCCATGTTTCCCACCATTTTAAACATCTTAGTTTTAATGGTTTTCTTCATTACGTTCTTTGTGTTCTTCGTTCGTTCTTCGTTCGTTTTTCGTTCTTAATCAATATTATGATTATGATTTTATGTTTTCTCGCATTCTAACGTTATAAGTTTGATAATTCAACCTTATAACATCGGAGAGTTAATATAACTCATCCGAACCGTCCACTAACATCTTTTCGTTCATTAACCATTTCATTATGGTTTAACTTAACTATTTCAAGGTTTTAACATATTTCTTCCTTAACTCCTTAACCAGTCACTTATGGTTTCACTTGTTCTTGATTATTAATGGTTTAAAATCCACTAACATCAATCTTCTCACTTCCTACAATTCATTCTCTATCATTTTGTTCACTTCTCTATTAATTAAAGAATTGAAAGAATATGAAAATTAAGTTTAACACTTATACCTTATAAGTGTTCTAGAGCTTGTGACTTTGTGTTCTTAACAAAACCTTAAGCTAACTTCTCTTGCTTCCTTGATTGCATGACCAAGCTTTCCCTCTTCTCTTCTCTTCTCTCTCCGTATAGGAGTTGGTGGGATTTTCAAAACAACCAAAATATGAAGGCCAACACTTCTATTTATAGAAGTTGCAAGACCAAGGGCTTAAGGGTCTTTTAGGCCCAACCTCCTCACTATTCCCACCTCCTCACCCTTTCTTTGTGCCCAAGTTTGAGCCCATGTGCAACCTATGTCTCCCATGTGCTAAAACATGCCCTCCCATGTGCTAGCACATGCCACTGTGTGCTCTCCCATGTCCCCTACATGCTAACATGGGTCATGGGTTGCCCCATGGGTTTAAACCACCCGTTTACCCGTCGGTTCGACCCACGCGTTTAAATTCTTAGACTTAATTCAAATTTAATCTGTGACACCCCCAAATCCGGGTACTTCAATTTCCACGGGACTTGGTGTTCACTGTACAAATATCATCTATCTATCTACCCATAGTAAATGCAAACCATGAAATAAATAGAAATAATCCTCCCCTTATGGGGTTACAACATCTGAAAAGAAATACATCAATCCCAGGTCGTACTTAACCTTAAATATCAAATGCGGAAATATAAATAATTAAATAAGTTTTACACAACTTTAACATAAGTCTGAAACATAAACACATAAAATAAACAACAAGTCTTCATCACTTGTTGACTTTGCCCTTGCCTTTGCTAGTAGAAGGCTCGTCAGACCTTTCGTTCTTAACTGCAATGTTATTATTACGCAAGAGTGAGCACGGTTGCCCACAAGTATAATAATATGACAACAATATAATAACATGCGAGTGAATCAAGGACATCTGAATAAAGAAACTCAACTTTTGACTCGAGGATAAATAACAGGAATCAAAATATCATCTGAGGGTCATAAGACCTTGAACTATGTCCTAGGTTGTAAAGTGTTTATACTTAAAACCTTTAACAGTCATAAGACTATGGACTCTACTTCTCGTACTTAGGGGGATCAGCCCTTAGTACCATATTGTGCACAATATCTCAACGCTAAAGCGTAAATAATCCCCTTTTACAGGGTTGTTCATCTCAGTTTTGACATCAGAGTCCGCACCAAAGGAAGTTTGGTTTGGATAAGCTCAATAAGTATTTTGGAATTTAGAACGTTCATCAACTATGGACTAGTCGAATCAATAAGGCTTCACTAGTCCTATAAGGTTCAACAATAACATCGATATTCAACTTGAATAATAAATCTCAAGAGTATACAATCGAATAAGTATTGTATCACTGAATCATGCTTTTAAAAGAGTTACAATATGTAATATGAATTTCGAACTTGAACAATTAAAAACACGAGCTTACTCGATATAGAAACACAAGTCTAAGGCTTAATAAATGAATAAATTAGAATTTAGGGAACTTGCTAAATCAATAAGTTAGGGATAGGATACTTGCCTCTTGCACAAGCTACAATTATAATTCACGTTCTTTATTAAACCCTACACATCAATACGTTCACAATACAAATTAATCAATAACTCGATATACGTATCGAATCACACACATCGGTCTTGAGCACGTTATTGGACTATACAATTAACGATTCAAGTCATGTAATTAACTTATTAATTACTCACGTAATATAAGTTATTAACCTCTTATTATATGTTTAATCATGTCTTTATGTTCATTACATTAGGTTTTAAACCACCTCTTAGAACACACGAACACTTAGCAAAAAAAAAATTTCAAATTTCTGCAAGGGGCGCGGCCGCGCGCCAGTTACCCTTGGGACCAGCGCGGTCGCGCGGCAACGCAGACCCAGATTTCCAGTTCGCGAATGACACACAGAGCAACCCAAATAAATCCAAATTAAACTAACGTAATGAATTTAAGGCTACCCATAAGATATAGAATTTACAGAAACATCATACCATGTTCTAAGCATGCTTTTAACACTTTAAATCACGGAATTACACAAATCACAACATTTAATTTCACTATTTTCAACATTTTATAAAGTTTTGAAAGAAAACAAGAATTCAACGTTACGGATTCGTTATAACACCGAATCCATTCGTTTAACTTCTATTTTGTTCGTTTAAATGTACACAATCACATTCAAGTGTTAATTTAAGTTAAATAAACGCATAAGGTGTGTAAATTTTGTACGTAAGGGCCATATGGGCCATATGTACAATTTTTACACTCTGTAACTTTTGAAAAATCAAATTAAGCATAACTACATGGATTTAATCGCACTAAATCATGCATACATGATATACAACATGTTATGATCATACAATAACACATATAAAATCATATCATACATTAATTATCAAATTAGTTATTCACAGAGAATCTAACATACGTTAATGGAAAACTTTAAGAACTTGAATTTAAAAACTTAGGAGAAGGAATTACCCTTGCTAGTTTGTGAAGATGATTCAAGGATGATGATATAAACTTTTCAAATTCTTCTTCTTCAATCTTTTCTCTCAAAATTCTCTCTGATTCTTTAAGTTTTATTTCCTCTGATATGAATATATAAATTGATATAGTATATATGTATATAAGTATAATACGTATAATATATAATGGGTGAGTGGTTGTCAGTTGGTCCCTTAGTGGGTTAACTGACCAACTCCCCTTAAGGCCTTGTTTGGCTAGCTTAAGGAATCCCTTCTCATTTATTTTAATTAATTTATTATAATATAGTTAATTAATGTCACACCCAATTAAATCAAATAATGCTATTTAAATCAATTAAATAAAATAGCATAAATCTACATTAAATCACATAGTCACATAATTAAAATTCTTATTTATTAATTATGTCTAATCATAAATCTCTAATTAATTAATAAATTAATTAGAATAACATTATGCTTATTAATTAATATATTAATCAAATAAGCTCAATTAAATACATACTTTGAATATAAAAATTCACCACATTAATTTAACTAATGTGACACATATAATTAAATTAATCTACCACAAATTCATCAATTAATTATTTAACTCAATAATTAAATCATCAAAAAATATTTATTTAATTCAATAAATATTCAAAATAAATTACAAAAATCTTGTTTGTCACATCTTTCCCCCCTTAAAAGGATTCTGTCCCCAGAATCACGGTTCAATTAAATTTCGTCCCGTTACATTCTCCCCCCCTTACAAAGATTCTGTCCCCAGAATCGCATAAACAAAAAATTAAGTAAATAAATCTGGGTAATTCTTCATCATATGCTCTTCGAGTTCCCACGTAGCTTCTTCAGCATTGTGGTTCCTCCAAATTACCTTAACAGAAGGTATAATTTTATTTCTGAGGACTTGCTCTTTCCTGTCAACAATCTGAACAGGAATTTCTTCATAGGATAAGTCTTTCTCAAAATGTAGGGGTTCATATTCAATCACATGTTTGTAATCGGGTTTGTAGGGGCGTAAAACTGACACATGAAAGACGTTGTGGACATTCTCAAGCGCCGGAGGTAAGGCTACCTCATACGCAACTTCTCCAATCCTTCGCAGTACTTCAAAGGGTCCAATGAACCTTGGGCTCAATTTTCCCTTCTTACCGAATCTGATCTTCCCCTTCCAGGGAGAGACTTTCAAGAACACATAGCTACCCGATTCAAACTCAACGTTCTTACGGTGTGGATCGGCGTATTTCTTCTGCCTATCCTGAGCTACTACCAGTCTTGTTCTGATCACTTTGACTATCTCTGCTGTCTGCTGTACCAGTTCTGGACCTAATAGTTGTCTCTCGCCAACTTCATCCCAGTATAGCGGGGTTCTGCATTTTCTTCCGTACAACGCTTCGTAAGGCGGCATGCCAATACTAGCGTGGTAACTGTTGTTGTAACCGAATTCCACAAGCGGTAGGTGATCATCCCAATTTCCTTTAAAATCCATGATGCATGCTCTCAACATATCTTCCAATGTCTGGATCGTTCTTTCACTCTGCCCATCTGTCTGAGGGTGATAAGCCGTACTCATTCTCAACTGTGTCCCCATGCATTCTTGTAGTCGCTTCCAGAAGTTCGATGTGAAACGCGGATCTCTGTCGGAAACAATTGACACCGGAACTCCGTGCCTCGACACAATCTCTTTCACATATAGCCTTGCCAACTGGTCTAAGTTGAATCTGATTTTAATCGGAAGGAAGTGTGCGGATTTCGTCAGTCGGTCAACGATAACCCATACTGCGTCGTAGCCTTTCTGAGTCGTCGGAAGGCCAACCACGAAATCCATCGTAATGTGTTCCCATTTCCATTCTGGGATTTCCAGGGGTTGTAGCAAACCACTTGGTCTCTGATGTTCTGCTTTCACTTTCTGACAGGTTAGACACTTTGCAACACACTCAGCAACATCTCGTTTCAAATTCGGCCACCAGAAGTGCTGTCGAAGATCCTGGTACATCTTGGTACTACCGGGGTGAATTGAATACCGTGAGCTATGAGCCTCTCTCAAAATGTCATCCTTAATCTCTGGCACTGACGGTACCCGAACTCTATTCTCAATCTCAGTAGTCCCTCACTGTCTATCTTGAATCTCGGTTCGGTTCCTTCAGATATCTTTTTCTTAACCTTCTCACATTCTTCGTCCTGAAGTTGAGCTTCCTTAACTTTATCCAATAGGGTTGTACCAGCTTGAATCTGAAACAACTTCTCGTCAATCTCCATCGAATACTTCACTTCCAATTTCAGCTTTTCCATTGCTGAAATTAGTTCCTCCTGAGTAGTCAACATCATCAATTTCTCCCGACCCTTTCTGCTTAAGGCGTCGGCAACCACATTAGCCTTACCCGGATGGTATAAGATTTCACAGTCATAGTCCTTAATTAACTCCAGCCACCTTCTCTGGCGCATATTCAAGTCCTTCTGTGTAAAGATATATTTCAGACTCTTGTGGTCTGTATATATTTCACACTTCTCCCCATAGAGATAGTGTCTCCAAATTTTTAAAGCAAATACCACGGCAGCTAACTCCAAGTCACCCTTCTCATAGTCTTTCAATTGTCGTGACGCATACGCAATGACCCTGCCGTTTTGCATAAGCACACAGCCAAGTCCTTTATGCGACGCATCACTATAAACCACAAAATTGCCTGTGTCGTCCGGAAGGGATAACACAGGTGCTGAACTCAACCTCCTCTTGAGCTCTTGGAAACTTTCCTCACACTTCTCTGTCCAAACGAATTTCACCGATTTTCTAGTCAAATTTGTCAGCGGAGTTGCGATCTTGGAAAGTCCTGAATAAATCTTCTATAATAACCCGCCAATCCAAGAAAACTCCTCACTTCCGACGGTGTTTTCGGCAGATCCCAGTTCATCACAGCTTCGACTTTAGAGGGATCTACCGAAATTCCGTCCTTGTCGATCACATGTCCAAGAAATTGCATTCTTTCAATCCAGAATTCACATTTAGAAAATTTGGCGTACAACTTCTCTCTTCTCAACGCCTCTAATGTTAACTTCAGATGTTCTACATGTTCTTCCTTGGTCTTCGAGTATACCAAAATATCGTCGATAAAGACCACCACGAATTTGTCCAAAAACGGCTTGAACACTCCATTCATTAAGCCCATGAATGCTGCAGGAGCATTCGTTAGACCAAATGACATTACCAAAAATTCGTAGTGACCATATCGAGTCCTAAATGCTGTCTTTGGAACATCCTCTGGCCTCACCTTCAGCTGATGATAGCCACTCCTCAAGTCTATCTTTGAAAAGTACCTTGCACCCTTCAATTGGTCGAACAGATCGTCGATCCTCGGTAATGGATATCTATTCTTAATTGTGACCTTATTCAGTTCTCTGTAGTCGATGCAAAGCCGCATCGTCCCGTCCTTCTTCTTCACAAATAACACCGGCGCTCCCCACGGCGATACGCTCGGTTGGATGTACTTCTTGTCCAGTAACTCTTGTAGTTGTACCATTAACTTTTTCATCTCTACCGGAGCCATCCGGTATGGTGCCTTCGATATTGGGGCCGTCCCTGGCGCCAAATCGATCACAAACTCAACCTCTCTGTCTGGCGGAAGTCCTGGCAGATCATCCGGAAATACGTCTAAGAAGTCCCTCACGACTGGTATATCTTCTAATTTCGAATTTTCTTTACGACTATCGACTATGTAGGCTAAATATCCTACACAGCCTTGTCTTAACAACTTCCTGGCCTGCATCATCGTCAGACAACTCGCTTGTCTAGGCGATTTACTGCCATAAAACACAACCTTTGACGGGGTCATAAGGTTGATACACTTCCTCTGGCAATCAATTACAGCCCCATAATTGACTAGCCAATCCATTCCCAGAATAACATCGAATTCCCCAAGTCTAATCGGGATAAGATTTACGTTCATAATGTTACCCTTAATATCTACTCTACAGTTCTTGTGTACATACTTAACAGGGATTACTTCTCTATTCGCAATCTCTATATTCATGGGGTATTCTAACTCGTCCATAGGAAGTTCTAAGTTCTTAGCAAAGTCATCGGATATAAATGAACAAGTAGCACCCGAATCAAATAGTACATAAGCATTAACTTTATTGATCGGAATGATACCTGACACCACATCGCGAGACTGCACAGCATCCTGCACGGTCATGTTGAAGGTCCTGGCGGTTGGTCGGTTGGTTGCGGTTGGTCCCGTGATAGTTAAAGCACTTCCACCGCTGTTTCCCCTGTTTCCACCTGATCCTTCCCTTCCAGATCCCTTCTTGGGACAGTCCCTTGCCAGATGGTCCTTTGAGCCGCAAGTGAAGCAAGCGCCCTTCTTTGGGTTCGGACAGTTAGGTGCTATGTGGCCTTCCTGACCACAATTATAACATACTCGTTTTCCCTTCATACAGACCCCCAGGTGAGCTTTCCCGCAGGTCGAACAAGCTTCGATCCTCTTTTTCTGACCACCTTGCTGATTCCCAGTCGATGAGTTATCATTCCACCTCCTCTTCTGATTATTACTCCCTCCCGTGTTGCTACCACTAGCCTTGTTAATTCCTTCACCTTCACTCTTCTTCTTTTTCTGATCTTGGTTATACTTTGTAACTGCATCACTCCCGCCTTCAGCGAGAATGGCCTTCTCCAACACCCCAGCAAAAGTGTTCAATTGGAACATTGACACTTTGCTATACAACCAGGGCTTCAGGCCCTGTTCAAACCTCCTTGCCTTCCTCTGATCGGTGTGCACTTGATACGTGGCAAACCTAGCCAACTCATTGAATTTCGCCGCATATTCTGGTACGGACATATTTCCCTGTTTCAGTTCCAAGAACTGGACCTCCATTTGATTCTGCGAGCTGGTCGGAAAGTACATCTCGAAGAACATCTCCTTGAACCTCTCCCAGGTAATCACACCTTCACCTCCCCGGACCTTATTCGCTTGCCACCAATAGCTGGCCTCAGATTTCAGCATGAACGTTGCATAGGCGGTTTTCTGGTCCTCTCTGACTCTGGCGACGTCAAAAACTTTTTCCATCTCCATGACCCAGGTTTGAGCTTCTATCGGGTTCATGGTGCCTTTAAACTCTGGCGGTGCCACCGCCTTGAAGTCCTTGAACGTTGTGGTCGGTGGAGCTTGAGGTTGGTTGTTAAGCGCTCCAGCAAGTAAGTTCGCCAACTGCTGAACGGGGTTAGCATTGGCGTCGTTGTTGTTGTTAGTTGACCCTTCTTGGGCCTGTTGACGGTTAGATCGTCTCCTTGGCGGCATTTTACTGTTAAGAAATACGCGTATTAGAACTTTATTCAATCTTTTAAATATCTAAGGCTTAACTTAAACATTTAGACACAATCAGTCAACACATTATCTCAAATAAACTCTGATATATTACTAAATCAAAAGTTTTAACATAATACGATAGCATCACTGCTATTTACATCAACTATCCTGAGATAAAGAATCTACAGGATTTAAAACATAAAATATTCCTCTGTTTATAAACACATTGGAATTTACATTATTAACTACCAGATAGGTTTCACAAAATCAAATGTTCCTATCACTGCCCATTAAGGCGACGAACAGCTTTGCCACGCTCTTCTTCATAATCCGAGACATCGTCCTGCGATCTAGCATGTACGACGGTAGTCCTTCAAACTGAATTGGGTACCTCATAACCCGATCCTGGGCCTCGTCAATTGCATACTGAAGTATAGAGTACGTCTCTTCAAGCTTGGCCTTCTTCGCCCGACAATTATCTTCTGCGAGATCTGCTCGTCGTGATTCCCTTACCCAAGCCTCCTCTGCTATGGCCAGCCTTGCTGATTTCTCTTTTAGTTCATTCTTCAATTCCTCAATTTCCTCTGACTTCTGCTCGGTTTGGCCCTTCTCGTGAGCCAAATTCCACTCTACATTTCCCAAACGTGTGTGAAGAGCCTCAACCTCTCCATCCCTCAGCTCGATGGTAGACTGTTGAGTAACCGACCGCTCCCTCAGCTCCTGAACAGTCTCCCTCAGCTCCTGAACAGTATCACGTAACTCTATGTTACGGTCCATACAGCTCGTCATACATCTCAGCACTGATAGAGCTCGGCGGGAACTCTTCAGGGTCTTCCTCCTCCTCTTCAGCTGCCTCAGCCTGAACTTCAATCTCCTCAGGGTCTTCCTCAGAGTCCTCCTCTGAATTAGACACCGGCACAATCTCCTGACAATGACTGTGATCAAGGGTGATGGCTCTCGTCGGACTAACTGCTCCCAAACTACGTGGATATCTCGGGGCTCCTCCTCTCTAGCCTCTAGGGTACAAGGTCCCTGGACTGACTAGGTTCTCCAGCATTCGTCATCCTGACAAATAAAATTTTAAGTTTTAGTAATTACGTGATGCTAATCGAGACTCGAATATATAAGTATAAGCACGTAAGCACATAAGGTAAGTTATTATCTTTCTTAGAACTCGATAAGAGTTATCAATTACTATGTTCTCGATCTCTAAAAAGGCTACATCCTAGGTTTTTCCCCACCTAAGGTTCATAACCTACAGCTTTGATACCAACCTGTGACACCCCCAAATCCGGGTACTTCAATTTCCACGGGACTTGGTGTTCACTGTACAAATATCATCTATCTATCTACCCATAGTAAATGCAAACCATGAAATAAATAGAAATAATCCTCCCCTTATGGGGTTACAACATCTGAAAAGAATACATCAATCCCAGGTCGTACTTAACCTTAAATATCAATGCGGAGAATAAAATAATTAAATAAGTTTTACACAACTTTAACCTAAGTCTGAAACATAAACACTAAAATAACAACAAGTCTCATCACTTGTTGACTTTGCCCTTGCCTTTGCTAGTAGAAGGCTTCGTCAGACCTTTCGTTCTTAACTGCAATGTTATTATTACGCAAGAGTAGCACGGTTGCCCACAAGTATAATAATATGACAACACAGCAATATAATAACATGCGAGTGAATCAAGACAATCTGAATAAAGAAACTCAACTTTTGACTCGAGGATAAATAACAGGAATCAAAATATCATCTGAGGGTCATAAGACCTTGAACTATGTCCTAGGTTGTAAAGTGTTTATACTTAAAACCTTTACAGTCATAAGACTATGGACTCTACTTCTCGTACTTAGGGGATCAGCCCTTAGTACCATATTGTGCACAATATCTCAACGCTAAAGCGTAAATATCCCCTTTACAGGGTTGTTCATCTCAGTTTTGACATCAGAGTCGCACCAAAGGAAGTTTGGTTTGGATAAGCTCAATAAGTATTTGGGAATTTAGAACGTTCATCAACTATGGACTAGTCGAATCAATAAGGGTTCCTAGTCCTATAAGGTTCAACAATAACATCGATATTCAACTTGAATAATAAATCTCAAGTATACAATCGAATAAGTC